>CM069897.1:1414350-1473125 GCA_036034705.1 Thielaviopsis punctulata
AAAAAAAAAAAAAGAAGGGAGACAGGCAAGCTTGTGGCAACTTGATTACATATCATTTCCACGCGGAAAACGGCTGATTGGAGTGTCCTTGGGTCACAGAAGTCTCATGATAGAAGGTGAGCAAAGCGTATTGAGGGAGAGTGCATAGTATACTGTTAATAAAAGGAAATTTACAATTTACAAGAGATCAGACTGGGATCGGAAACACTACCAAGTATTACTTTTTTCTCTGTTCTCCTTTCTTATTCTTGTACGCCTCCACCTTCTTCCCTGTTGTTAGCAAAGTATGCACTATGCCTTGTCTTCGCCTCGTGCTTTCAGCGTAGGCTCATGAAGATTTCTTTTTCATAATGCCGGTAGGATGACGATCGTCACGTCGGCTAATATAATCAGTCATCAAGCGCAAGTCTTGAGGCAAATTTTTATCTCGTGATTCGTATATCGGTTTTCTTTTTTCTGGTCCTGCGTGTCGGAAAGCTAACGGGTTGATAATATGTACTGGTATCTCTAAGGACTAGGCTTGCAAGTCTGGTTAACCTCGTGTGGTGTTGCCACAAGGGTTAAAAGGCTTTAGAAAATAGGAGCATGGGAAAACGTGTCGTGGTATAGGTCACTCCTACGCCACCCAGTAGAAATAGTTTCATCAATCATGAAAGAGCGTGGGGGTCAATGGTAGCGATTTGGCCTGGTATAAACTAGTATGTATCTATGTTAATATCAGAGGTCAATATTGAGAATACGCACCATGGAATAAGTTGTTCCATTCATTCGGGAATTTGGAGCAGTACCCTAGACAAGTCGCATATAACTTTTTGTTTCATCATGCTTTCGGCATTTCTCCCCAATAGCCCAGTATCTTTCTATCCTTCTCGGAAAAGAAAGTTGTACTTACACTCGCCAAAGAGCCACTAGCCAGCCACAGACAAAGTATCTTGTTCCCTTCAGCCGTGAAAAACTGCCCACTCTATGGTCTTCTGGTAAGTAGCAGAAGATCTTTGGCTTAGAGTTTTTGTATGTAACAAAAAACCCTAATAGGTTCTTGGCATAAGTCTTAACGTTTGCTGTGGGACACATGCTTTAATAGAACGTTATATAAACGTTTTGGACAAGCACATTTGCTTGTAAAGCACAAGTCTATAACGATAGGGTCTTGATATCTCGTATGCCGGGGGACTGGTAATTCGTTCTTGTATGGCGGATAGCCTTGACTCTGGTACGTGCCATATCCGACGTATTTTGTACATATTTATGCAAAGACTGCACTTTGATTTTTGAGGGTGTGAATAAGTTTGGATCAACCCCGCAGTATGGCGGAGGGCGAATGAACACGTTGAATTGTGTATGTATGTAGTTGGGTTGTTAGTAAGAAAATTGGTAAATTGTCAAAACAAATACATACATACTTGGAAGTTATATAAGACATGCACATAAAGCCCTTGTAAGGCGTTAAGGCCATAGCCCCGCGGGTATTCTTTATATATTCGTACATACGTATATATATTATCGTACCGAAAGCAAGTTCATATAAATGCATGCAGCATTCACATCACATAATTAAGTATATAACTTCAATTCCGCTCTTGGTATGTGAGTTTTGAAGGTGTGAGTGCCGCGTTTTGGAATAAATTAAGAGGCAGCGATTAGATGAATTGCTGTGTACATAATCAGAACGCATAAATTGAGGTTCAGCATCCTAATACGGAACAAGAACGAGCGATACGTCCTAGATAACAGTTAACGCATCTTTCAAACCGTCTCGACTGTTCCTTATATGAAGTGCATACATACAGTTATTATCAGTCACTGATTCTGGCTGTAATTATCCTACTTGTACCAGTACATCCAGCGGCAACTGTATTCCGAAGCTAATGCAGGTACAAACAAATGCAATAATGCGCTTACAACTAAGACAAGGGATTTATATCTTTTCCCCAATTTGGATGGCCAACGGATTTTAATTTCTGTTAGCAGGAATGGCGCTTTGTAAGTGAGGTGATAAACTTGCTACAAAGTCAGTGTGTCAGTATCAGCAAATATCAGCATGTAAGAGTGAGATGTGATGAGATTATGTCGATAGCCGGTGACGCCACAAGTTTAACTGTGGCCCGAATGATGGAGGTTGCAAGTATTTGCCTTTGTTATACAGGTGTTAAGGGATAGACGCCGGCAACTTATGTACGCACTGGATAAATAAAACCGGCAATAAAGTGTTGACCGCCATTTTTTTTCTCTCTTTGTTCTATGTGCTGATAAAGTTCTGGGCCTCGTCAACATTCCTATTTAATGCGAATTTGTGCCTGTATTGTGGTCTTTTTTACGGCCAAATATAACCAAGAGGAAAGGATCGATGCAAGTGCTGCCTTTATGGGACCAGTGACAGGCCGACACGTAATCATGCAGCTCCGACGTGTTTACGGAAGAAAAGACCAAAAGGCTTTTATTCGCTAGGACTTAGTGAGAAAGGCGGTGAAGAAAAAAAAAGCCAGACTAATCAAGAAATTTGTTGCTTCTTGAAAATATGCACTCAATGACTCAAATGAGTTGTACATACATATGTATTTAGCACTTAGACCTTAATCATTGTACATAAGTATTATGTATGTATGTATGTATGTATGTGCGTATATGTATGAACCATTTGTGTGTGGATATTCTTGCGAGTTGCCGCAAAGGCGGTGACGCCTGCCAACTTCACAATAGCAATTAGTACCAAGGCGGTAAGCGCTAATGGTGGGTGGGCAGGTTTTACAGCAACACCTATTCCAATGCTAGCTGTGTACATCTTTGTATTTTTATCAAGAGTTTATACATGTATCTGTATGTATATGGGGATAAATATTGCATGTAGGTACACAGCATAACAGCGATGCACTGTAACTTGTAGGCCGCAGCCGAATTCACCCAACGTCACTAGACTTGCCCAGCATCAGCTTGCATTGTCAATGCTTACATTGCCATCATCATGTATCCCCAGATATAAACGAGGCTAGGCTAAAGCATTATCTGCATATCATGTTCGAACTTGGACTGGCGTCTTAACAGTTCAACTGCACAATGCACTGCTGCCGTAGTACTACTCCTACTACCTTTAGTTACAATACAGCAACAACATGCCTAAGCAGTAGTGTAGGAAAAGTGGTGCTGTTGACAGTACTGAGAAAACAACAATGAAATGCCTAATCGGGGCATGATAGCCTGGAACTGCAATAATGGGCAATTGTGGATATTATAAATGCCAGTGGCAAGTTACATGAGGAAAAGAAAACTTTTGAATATCCCTCTTAGTATGATGAAGTCTTTTACAATATCATTGCCTGATCCTTTGCACAAAGTTTTAGGCATAAGCAAATTTGCCAAAGAGAATATTCTACAACATATGCACATAAAGTTGTCAGAAGAAAAAAGCCGGCATACTACTGTTATGTCCCAATTTCAGGCTCGTAGAAGAAATCTCGTGCAGTATTGATATTTGCCGTGTCACATTATACGTATGTATTCATTGTACACACATGCAATATGTACTTGTTGTTGTGAGTTATCACTCGGCGCTACGCAATCAATCAAGTTTTCCTATTGTGAGACAATATCGACAACGTCATGGCAATAAAATAAGTGTCATCAGTAAACTTCCATAGTTGGCAAAATAATATGGACATTGTTAGTCAATAATGGTAATCCATATACCTATACAAGCTGGCATTTCAACTCTATGTGTATTATATCATGCAGGTTCATTCGTTCAATGCCATGGCGATTGAAACACTGGACGACAAAACCCCCAAATTGCTTTTTATATCTGCTTTGCCGCTTGCAGGCGACCTCGACTAACCAAAAAGTACATCCATAATTGCACGGCACATGTCTGACTAAGAAGCGTGACCATTCGTTTCTTTACTAGCTTGTCTTTCCTGCATACAATTATGATGCAAAGTGATATCAAGTCGTATCGTACTCTGCTATTACTATTTCTGAGAAACCTGCTTGAGAAATTTTAACTTATCTTGGATGTGTTGGCAGACCGACCCAAGGCAAATCCTGCTTTGATTATAGTCACAAGGAGAAAATAGCTGTTTATATAGATATGTTCGTGCGTTGATAGGTTGATTTTCAAAGGAAGATTTAGTAGCCTGATTCCTGGTACGTGTAATATCAACACGAATATAGTGGATTTGGCTCTTGTGTTTAGTAATAGTATGTATTCATTTACATAGATAACTTGCTGCATCATGGATATATGAAAATCCTGATATCGAATACCTCAACCTGTACTACATAGTACGAACATGGTATAACCTCGACTGGCCTATGATTCCAGATCGCTACTGTATAACAAGTCAAGTACTTTGATAAAGCACGTGATTCCAGATAGCCGCAAACAAACAAAGGGGGAAAAGGAGTAAGTAACATGATGCCGTTTACCTATGGGCCTAGCTTCTACATATTGTGTACATGTACAAAATTCATGTATGCGTATATGTACTGGTCTGAAATCAACGTTAACTACAATCCAAGCTGTTGGATTACACAGTGTTGCCAGACTGGCCATCACGATCTAGAAATCCAAGTACATATTTACACACTATACCAACATCCACTATACCAGTACATACATATGTAAGCCTAAGGGATTGTAGAAGCAAGGCCTAAAGACATAACCGACAGAATGATATGCAGCAGTTCACGTTTAGTTACATATTGGCCAACCCATGTTCCCAGTAATCTTGAAGTTGGTGTCATTTAGGGTCTAGGGTTGAAGAGGCTAACTGCAACTAAAAGAAAGACAAAGTTCAGTTTTGAGACTGCGCTAAGAAGAACAATAAATTAGCGTTTGGAAACGCCAAGTTATTGAGTTGAGTTTGTTAGTTACTCTTATTAGTTCACGTGTCATAGTGCCAACTAAACCTGTTGAATAACAGCACTAATGCGAGAGCAATTTAGAGCTTTCCTGGCTGCATGCCAGCTTCAAGTGCTTGATTTGTAAAGCTAGTCGGTGTTTCTGGATTTTGACATTGCAATTTCTAATCAAAATAGGACGCCACTTTGTTGGGCTAAGCAGACGAAAAGGAGAAGACGTAAAATCAAGTTAATCTGCTTGTCTGTGTTGCGCTAGACTGGAATCCTGATACTCTTGTACGCACCCAGCCTGTGTCTTGATGCGGAGATATAGACTTCGGAATATTGTTTTTTTTTTTTTTTCTTGCGTAACCCCCTGGGGAAGGTATCAGGCTTCAACAAACAGCGAGCGTCTAGCCCATCAGTAAGAGTAGGGCTTGTGACGACCAATATTTCACTTATCAAAGGACGCCGTCAGAGTCACAATGAATACTACGAGACAACTTGATAAAACAATGACTTTTTATTCGTAATCGAAGGTATAATCACAAGAGTCGGTTTTTCGTTTTCTTTGTTGCACTGACTTCTAGGCTCTTGGTCACAAGGTTAATGCTGTAGGAAATTTGGATCATAACCCTAGACAACTTGAGGACCAAAACCCTACCTAAACTCACAAATGATGTGGTACAGGTGGCTGTGACGGATATGCCTTTGATGTTGACTGCATAATCTGTGGCATTTTGTAGATGAAGCCTTACCCAGGAGATTGCATAGAACACACCGTGGTGGCCCTGCATGTAAACACATGTTTGAGATTGGCCGCTGGCAAGCTGTAACGCTATGACCTTTTTTTTTCTGCAGTTATTGGGGTTGCCAGTACATATGTACAAGTACATATGTACATAGTATTATTTAGGAGGCTCAAGAGCAAAATAGAAAAAGCAATTTCAACCCCACGCTACCTAAACGCGGCGGGCATTTCACCTAGGAAAATATTTGTGATTTGGGGGAAACTCGCAAAGTGTGGCTGAGAAGTACAAAAAAAAGTAAAGAAAGCGGCATCTCCTACGCTGCATCTGGTAGACATCCCACATTTTTGTGATTCGATGAACGCCGTCGCCGGATCAGTAGATTTTCAGTGTGTATACACATATGTGTCAGTTCTGGAAACCCTTGTTTATCTTTCGTGATGGCGGCGCATGAGCATGCTGGTGCAAGTAAAATTGTGATGCCGCTAGATATTTTTATGTACAAATAGATACAGCTTCTAGAGACAATTTGGTTGAAGCACTTGTGATCCAATTCTTGTGCGCAAAGACCTAGAAAAAAAAAGATAAGAAGCCAGAATCTGAGTCTGGCCCGTTCATCCATTACGTCCCAGACATGCGGAAATGTGAAATGAACAATGTGAAGCTGTAAGAACGGAGAAGAAGCATCAAAAGAACAAATTAGTGGGTATGTGGGATTCTAGGCATTGCCGTCCGGGGAGGGGGCTAGTTTATTTGTCAAAGAGAAAAGCCACATAAGTTAGAAAGTCAGAAGGCCGGTGGATACGAAAAAAAAGGAGACGCTTTATGAGTGGCAGTCTAGGTGAGCAGTTATTCCCGGGGGCGTATCGAAAGACAATAGAGAATTCTCAGGGTGCCAGATAGTACTGAAGATATCATGAATGATCGCCCTGATTAAGTAACCCGATTGAGTGGATGATCCCTGTGTTAAGCAGCAACATGTTGACTAATACGACATAACAGAAGTAAGTTGGCATACTGGTACATACATAGTACATATTGAAAAAAAAAAACAGACAGATAGCATCTACTAGTACTAAGTAATAGAACTATTGTGAAAGTAATAGAAAATAAAACGAGTTCCAACAACACAGAAATATCCCGTGATATCTTAATTAAAGGTGGTTCGTTTTGTTGGCGTTGTCAAAAAGGTCCAACATATCTCTAGGAAAACCCCACGCTGTAGAATGAAATAGAGACATGGAATAGAATTGGGTATTGGCTTGGACATATATAGTGTAAAACAGATAGTTTGTATTTTCCCCCCTCGCCTTCTCTTAGGACAGGTTGATGATGTCTTGGGCAGAAGATGCTAGAAACTGTACATGTTCGTATATATTTGCATGAGTGTGATACTAAATCTTCTAAGGACGGCAAAGAAAAACAAAGACACCTCTAATTGAAAAGAGCCGAAAAGCCCTGTGTTCTTTCGCTTCTTAGTCGAACGCCATAAAACGCCACGCTGGATCTGTAGCAAAAGAAAAGTACGTACATACATTTTCAAAGACAAAACGCCTGGCAACAATAGACAAGAAGTGGTGGTGGCTGGCAGGTGTCCTCCCCTTCTGTATCTCTGCCTATATTCCCTTGACAATAGCCCAAAGTTGCTTTGCCACATACGGAAAAAAGAATCACCAATGGAAATAAACCCCATACTGCGTACTGCGTACACAATACAAAAAAGTCCTGTCACTTTTCTTGGTGACGAAGTAGGTGGGTGTGTCAACAAGACGAAATCTGATATAATGCTCACTCTATCACATTCAGCTTGTGTGCATCTTTGTCTCAAACAAACGTGATGGGCGGCTTTGTACACGTCTTTTTTTATATTCCCAGGGCCCTTTGTCATCTTAGATTAACGATACCAAGCTCCCTTTATAAAGCTGTACCTAGGAGAAAAAGAAAAGAACCTTCGTCCAGCCCATCGCACGGCGATGATTGGTAGTTGTAATCTTTTCTTTCAACTAGAAGAAACGCGTATGTCTTGTGTTTAGTGAAGAGATTCTCGTTTTTAGATCCAGGCCAAACTTTTCATTCAATATTGAATTAAGAAAGCTGAATGGAGGGGTTCGATACAATGCGTTATTCTAGTGTGTCTCAAAATATAAAGCTCTGTAGCTTGACTTATAGTTGTTTTGCATCGCGTGTCTCGTCCTATCTTGCCGTCCGCAAGTTTGTATAGGCGTGGTACAATGGAGACGTTTATAGTTTTATATTCAAGGGCATCATGAACATGTTCTTCTATAAATGTCCCACTCCTCCTACGTGCACACAATACTTACATGCATACAGATATACAAACTTATAATATTGACATAAATGAGGAATCACAGTATAAACTGGTGATTCGGATTAAGCGGGCTGTGGTATGGCCCCTAGCACTAGAAATACAGGTCAAGAAAGAATAGGCATGGCGGCGGCATTATTCTAGAACAAAACGCAATCACATCACAACGGGCTACCTAGAAATCATACCTTCAAGCCCAGGTTCAATGACAGGAATTTCCTCCGTAGCACAAAAACGAGCAAGTAGACAGCCAGAGAATGATGAGCAAGACACCAACAGACATGATTCAGAGCGAAACGTGGAAAGAAGAAGCGAGCCAAGAGTTTGTACTGAAGTTAAATCTATGGATAGACTTTTTTTTACATCTTTTCTTGCCTCAAAATGTGTTGATGCAGTACAAAATCAAACCCACAACGACGCAGGGGGCTACAAGTAAACCAACATGTAAGTTTTGCCCTGGTTCGGGTCGGAGCGGAGCGGACTAGACTCCTCGTTTATATTCCCTGATCCGTGATATACCATAAACAGCTCAGTCACATGGAGAGAACAGAAAATGCCATGGGGAAAAAGTTTGTCATTGTTGCATTATCAAGAAGAAAAGAAACACGGCGTGTGCTTTCGAATGTGACCTTCCACCGAAATCCACAACACCTTGGCCGCAACACACCTGCTGGGCTTTTCGCTGTGTTTCCCAGGGGACAAGGTACTTGTGTCTTGTCTTTCCTAAGCATGTTGCATTCTGGAACTTTGTTGGTGTCTTCTTGGTTTAATATGAAGAATTGACCGAGAGGTAGTAAGAGTCTGTCCGGCTGAATATGTATGTAATGCCAAAATTTACTAAGGGTCCTGATGGGTTAGTCCTACGGTGATTCCAAGTTGTCTTTGCTTCTAACATTTGAGTTTGAGCAATCTAGGAGATATACCAGAGACATCAGCAAGATTATTGACTGTCAAAAGCTAGATATTGTGCGGGTGGCCAAGTTGCATCGGCAATAAAACATTGTTTCTAGACAAAGCAAGTTTCGTTGCACAGACTTATAAGAAAAGTTGTTACTATTAGAAGTATGTACTATATTTAAATTATGCAGTAGATGAAATCTACATGCGGTATGAGCAACTACATACATATACATACCAGATGATTATCTTGTAGGTCAAAGCTCCATTATCAAGAAACGCTACCCAGAGATTGGGACAAAGCCGACTGGGGATAGCACAGCAATGGCAAAGCCAAACATACTTGTATGAAGAGCAAACGCTGCAGCTTACAAGTCAAGCACATCTCAACCATGGGAGCCGTAAGCAGAAGTTTAGAGAGCTCAGGCCAACCTCGGGCTCTTCTTGTTGTTTAGTTTAGTTTTTTTTTTTTTTTTTGTGTGAGAGTTGGCTATAACATCCAGAGATTAGCCATGGAATTCTAAATTGACCGAGCAAATATTTAGCTGCACATAGAGGTGCATCATGCTCTGCATACACAACTGCAACCGCATAGTCAGAGCTCTGGATTCCAGGTAGTAATTAACGCATATAAAACTTGGCTGGAGCACTACATAAAAAAAAGCTCTACCTTAATTTGGGACTGCAAGTATTAGCTTCACGTAAAGAAAATGCATAAATAAAATGAGAAAAAAGAAGAACGTCCGGGAGCCGGTCGGTACACCATCCGAATGCAGTTTCATCAAGTCTGCGTTATTTGTACCTCTACCAGACAAAGTTAAGGTATTGGTTCGCCCTATCTTCTCTTTCTTATACCCAGAATCTCAATTTCAGGACAGCAACCGAGGATGCGGGCCAGGATCAAGTAAACTTGGTAAAGGGCGTTGCGTTGCACGGTTTCGAGTGAGTTGCTGGGCCACTTGGGTGCCGGTGATGCTGTAGTTGCTGGTATGAAGTGTTGCATCTAGATGTTTGAGTGTATTTCTGACTGACCGAGATTCATGGCAAAAGGGGACGATGCGGTTTCAAGAAATTGGCAGTAACAAAATTTTTTTGTCAAAGGGTGGTACAGAATGACAGGAGCTTACGGTAGGCTTCTTGCTAAAGATAAACAAAACAATGTTATGGGTGCCGGTTTTGATTATAAGTTACATTAAGCAACTCGTGGGCTGCATAAATGGAAGATGCATAGAAGAACCCAATGGAAGGTTTCTGTTTACATGGGTTGATATACATTATGTATGTACGTACATACACATACATACAATCTTGTCTCCAAACAAACGGTCCAAAAGGATGTCTGGGCGCACAGATTATATGTGCATCCGGTACATGTACATAGTATTCATATGTATGCACGCAAAGGCCATCTTGATATGCACCATTTAAGTACATGGAGGAAATGAGGCTTGCATAGCAGGCGGATTTTTTATTTGACAAGCTGTGGATTTGAGAAAACAGACAAAGAAAATGTTTGTGCTGTGCTAAGCCTCATCGAGGAAGAAAAAGGGTCACAACCCACGTTCGCCAAATCATGCACCGCTTCAAAAGTGCAGATGGTAGATTAAAGTAAACTACGGCAGGACGGTTAGAAAACCACTCCTTTAACGCTTGTCATGGCGGTGATCAGACAACAAACACCTAACTACTCGTACATACATACACACATACGTATTACAAGTCTGTTTGAAAAGGGGTGTTACTGAATGCAGGACGTTAGTGATATGGATCTGGTACCGCGGCATCTTTTAAGTAGTGAGTAGCATCACTAACTCCACGGAAACAAGGTTTGAATAAAGAAGAAGAAAAAGAGTCACGAAATGCATCACGACTGGGCGGAGCTCTGGAACAACGTGAGAGGGTTTTGCTGCACGGCAACTACAAATGCCTGATGGTACGGAGCTTACCTGGTCTGCTTGCCAATATTTTTTTTTTCATTTCTATTTTGCTTGTGGATGAAAACAAAAAGTATCAACCTTCATTGTTTGGACCCAGGCTGTCGGACTTGACGAAACACACAAAAACAGGGCCCTTCAACCTCGTCCATATTGTGTATGTATAAAGAAGTCTACTCTTTCTTTTCTTTTTCATTTATAAGGAACCTGCACTATTCTACATACATGTATGCGCTCTGTTGGATTCGGCCCAGGCGTACAAAGATCCTCATGTGCCGGTGGTATGCTGCATGCAAATGTAAGGCCCTTGAATACCTGGCTAATTTACTGGGTTACTAAAACAAGATCCCTCCCACGTTCGGCTGTATTCAAAGTTACTGGGGGACAAGAATTCATTCAACCCTAGCCCGCCTTGTTCCTCATCGGTAGCTCCATTGGAGTATTAAGGAACCAGGCACCAGGAAGATTTTTTTTTTCTGTAACTGACATGCAAATAAGACAGCTAATCATTGGTTTGTTATGTACATGTGTATATGCGATCTTTTTTTTTAAAGGAGGCAGAGGAACATGCAGAAGGCCTGTGCTCAACAACAGAATAAGATTGAGCGTAAAAATTAAAGGCGGCAGGAAGAAGAGGGTTTTCATCTTGTCATCTGAGTATGTATGTTGACCGGTAGATCTTGGCTGGTACATATCTGCTTATATTGTTTACAAGCACAACTCATGGTATGGGGTGTGCACCCGACCAAGTATAAGGGAGAAGGCCTAAGTCAGGACCCAACTATAATCGGGCTGCGGCGTAACATGCTAGTCAAATGGCGTTGCAGAGAAGAAATGGTTCACGATAGGACCCATTCTGAACGGCACTTGAAGTTTGGAAGTAAACTTTTCCTTTGATGATATACTATGGCACATAGTATTTCTGCAGAATTCTACACACAAAAAGAAAATGGTTCACCTGTCGGCCTGTACGAAGCAGACTAGACTAGGGCCTCCCCTTTCCTTGCCTTCATCAGAAATTCTAGGTCCAGGGTCCAAAACTGAAGTCTAGGTCAGGTTTGGGGTTCATTGTTGGGTTGTTGATCGCTGGGCCACTTACGCCCCTTGTGTCCTTTAAAACTCCTGGCCACTGGTGTGAGATGTTTAACTTGAGGCCTATGATGTGTGTTTCCCCTGCAACCTACCAAGTTAGAAGTGCTGCATGGATTAATACGCTGTTCTCCGCTGCGAAAGTTGGGACTTTTTGTTCTTCTCCTGCAAAAGAGTCGTCGATTTTTACCGTATAAGTGTGCCCTGGAGTAAGTAGCCTTACAGGGCTTTCTATCTTGTCTCACGGGCCTGTGCTTTTTGTATCCAGTGGAAGATGTGTAGAAGAAGGAAAAAAAAAAAAAAAAAAAAAAAGCTTGGTCCATCATCTTGCGTGGACTTCTGCCGGAAATGCTGTCTCCTTATGGTTGTATTAATAACCAAAGCCACTTGGGACCTGTTGTTTGGTTTGGTTTACGAGCAAGCAGTTGATGCGAGAAACTATGATGAATAGGCTTCGTCCATAACACTTGAGCCTCTTCCTCTTTCAGGGAAGCCTGCATTGGGCTGTTGTTTCTATAGCACTCTCGGTATATTGCGGCAGGCCCACACAGGGACACTCCCCGATTGGTTGTAGGAATGCAGGCGGCTTGGATTCTCCTGATACTACGGAGTACTACAAATCTAGGACGGTTTGGTTTGTCTCTTTTGAATTTCTGGATGTACATACATATATATACTACATACCTACAAGTGCCCATGGTGCTGATACATTTGTTTCTGCCCTAGTTCTCTCAGAGCTAGATAGAAGTGTAGCAGGGACTTTTGTGCTGCAGAGAAAAGTCGTATCCCGATATTATAAGCAATTCCTCATGAAGAAAAGGCCAAGGGAAGATGGCAGATTCCAATAAAGTCGCGGCTAACAAGCAAAGAAAAACAGGCCTGGCATCAAACCTAAGCGACGACTGGTTTTCCCCAGGCCAAAACGAGAACGAGAGAATCCATGACTTACATACATAGACGTGTACGAAGAATATAAAACCCAGGGTCAAAGTAAAACGGAACGGATCCAAAGTGTCCAATTTCCAGGTTGTTGTATCGAAGCCGATATGGATTGGTTGTTCGTCTTCTAATAACTTCGGCGGATTCTTCTATGGAGGGTCGTGGGTTAAGATTAGAACAGCGAGTTGACCAGGGGGGTATTTTTGTTCCAATATATGTGCACATTCATAGCCAAAACCCTAATTAATGCGAAAGGAAAAAGAAGATAAAAAAAAAGGTCCGATGAAACAGAAATACTGCTTATGTACCATGTGAAAAGAGAAGAACAAAAAATAAAGGTGACATGATATCGCCCAGGGCTGTAGTAGAAAGCTCCCCCATTCAACAAGTGTTGGCCTTTAGCCCACTTGCCTACCCCTTTTCTTGTTCCTGGGTTGGGTTGGCGACACAGAGACAGATTTTTGCGCTAAAATTGTCAACTTTTTTGGAAGTTGGGATATTTCTGGATGTGGGAATAAATAGGGTTATAGTCATGGGTAGGGTTAGTCTCATAGTTCTCTTGGACTCGTGTAGAATCTGAAGATACAATCACTTAGCAGCCCAACCATGTCTAAGTGTGTACGAATACAATTATATGTGGTATTACACATGTCCGTTTTGCCACAACTGAGAATTATCAACTGTTGTTTTGTCTTTCCAACCTGAAGTCAAAGTATTTTCTTTTTGCATACTCATTCATGCCATTGCGTTTTCAGTTTCCTCTTTGTAGTTATACTTGAGTGCCATTGAAGTATGTAATACCATATACATACATACCCACGCCCCGAAACACCAGTTCAATAGAAGCAACGCACAAACGGACTTGCACTATAGCACACTCAGATGGTATTGGAGCATTGCTTTTCACAGGTCGTAAACAATTCTATGTATTTCCCTTGAACTTCTTTTTCCATTTTTGGGAGGTATCTGGGTCAGGTGTAAGTGGGTGTACTTTGCGGATGGCATGCCTGCTAGTCGCAAGTCTTGAAGGGCAACGAAGCTGGAGTTCAATAGGGAGAGCAAAACCACCCAAAATGGGAGGCAATATGAGTAGCTCCCAGCGCCATGGGAGAACGGAAATAGGTGCGAGTTTAGGAACGGCCCAGCCCTCGACATTAATGTACATACGTATGCATGTACTACAGTTGAAGAACAACAGTCTTGCTGCTATATGGAATTTCATATTTCATTTAGGTAATGCTCCTTTTATAGCAAGAAAGACCCAAAAAGCGCTGGTGGCAAGAGAAAGAAAAGGGAGGCTCGGAAGGACACAGACGTGGTTTGGGGATTGTAGAAACAAGATTAACAAGCTGGCAAGCAACAAAATACAAATTTGTAGATGCTTATAGAGAAGGCAAGGAAAGAAAAAGAGTTAAAAGGCAAAGGCACACGCTTGTACTATGTATGTATACCCATGGATCAAACAGAAAAACAAAGCAAGGGTATAAGGGAAGGGAAGGAAATGTATGTATGTATGTATGTACATACATACATTATATGTACATATGTAACTAGGGGTGTGTATGTAACAAGACCAAACATTACCAGTATACATAGATGTATGTACATACAGTACAGGTACATGTACATTAGTACTACTAACTGCTACTACTACTACTACTACTACTACTGCTACTACTACTACTACTACTACTACTACTAAGCTCTATTGAATTGATAAAATAGGGATTAATTACAACTCTGCTAAGGAGCTATATTTCAAGTCTGGATATAATGCAAGCTTCTGCCACATTAGTTTGTTCGATTTTACTCTAGCTCTTCATCTTCACTTCATTCTTCATGTAGCATCTTGTTCTGCTTCTTCAGACTCCTTTTTATCTTTCCTTTTCCCCATTAGACATTTTACGTTTTGCTCTTGTTCACTTTCTTAGAGACATTTTCATACTACATTGTTATTCTGCCAGTTTTTTTCCTGTTCCTTTTTTATCTCCATCATTACTTTATACCCTACAGCTTCACTAGCTTAATATCTTGTCATCATCTACAACTTCATACATACGCATATACTACATACATACATACACAGACACATATAGACGTGCTTCAAGACAACCACACTTTTCTTCACTTATTATAAACTACGCCTCCAGACCCCAGACCCACGTCTTAATCTATACAAACCGCACAACCAGCTCCAAGCCGCAAATCCACTCCGCATCATCCCATCTCTGCTGCTTCTTGCTTCCGTGTGCAGACCGTTCTTTCCGTTCTACCATCTTCATCCGGCCTCTACTTCTCTGAGAACTGGGTGCATTTATACAAGAACTGTTGATTCCAACTGTTTTGCTCCATTGAAGCTTGCCTTCTCTCTCTTTACGCATTCTTCTTTCCCTCTTTTTGTCAACTACAACATAATCAGCAAGACTCTCGTTTTCATTTGGTACGTAAGTATTTCTTTTCTTTCCAAAAGACATATGTATATACATACATGCATGCATGTACATTGTTTGCTCGGATATCCAGAGCTACCAGTCGGTCTCCCTGCCGTGGGCCTGCGTCACGCGAGGATGCTGGAGCATGGATGAAGCTATGGATGGATAGATAACCTGGGGAGTCTGTGTTCATGCAACCCAGAACCCCTCATTTTCTGGCCATCCTCTCGAAGTCCAGTGTGTCCTGTTCGTCTGGCGTGACGTGAGAATGTCAAGTTGGCGCAGAGTTTGGTCCTCTTCTATCTCGACATTTCTGTTTCAAACACGAGAGAGAGAGAGAGAGAGTGAGAGTGAGAGAGAGATAAAGAGAGAACAAAGGGACTAACAAGATAGTTTAGACAACCCACAAACGTATACCAATACCAAATACACACGCCCACGCCCTTTACTGCGTGCGCACCACAGCCCTTGACTTTCTTTTTACCTCTTCTTTTTCTTCTTGTTTCGCCCTTCTCGCTTCTTCACACACAAAAATGGCTGTTTCTGCATCTGGGAGCTTCTTTGCGCCTACGGCTCGTGGGGCCTACGACACAACCGGTGTTGCCAAGCCTCCCCCGCCGCCGCCGAAATAAATCAACTCCGCCGCTTTCTCTGTCGACATCTTTCTCTCCGGAAGAACCACTTGTTGCACAAGGCCTTGATGGCCTTTTTATTTGTTTTTTTTTTCTTCTTATTTCCTATGTATTTTGCGCCTTGAAAACACACTGAACACAAGAATGAGAAAAGAATGTCTTCTTTTCTACTTCTGCTTCTTCGAACGAGAGAGGAACAAGAAAAGTCCGACGGGTTGTCGTGCTCCAGTCACCACTAGCAACACACAGAACAAAATATCGCATACTCTCCTCAACAGCAAACAAATGACGGCCTTGGACAAGTCCTTTCTCTTCCCTCCAAGGACTTCACGCATTATACGGCCTTTTGTTTGCATCTCGATGAAAATCACACAACAACACCGATACAAAAGAAATCAACAAAAAAAGGAATAAGAGTCAGCACCCGTCGGCCGGATATGTACTGTCAACAACCCGCAACAAAACCCCCCCCACCATTTATAATCAACAGAACGAAAAGAGATCGAGACACCAACAAACATGGACACTTTTTTTGGCCGCTTAGGCAAGATATGGTTTATGATATCGAGTGAGTTGGAGAGCAAGAGTGAGAAAGAGAAAGGAACAAGGGGGGTGGGGGTAAGGGAGGGAAAGCAAGCAGATGAGAGAGTCAGAGAGATTAATGTTTTTTTTCTTCTTTTTCTTTTGGAGGGGCAACTGTGAACAACAATACAAGGGTCGGGAATTCAAGAGTCCAGTCATTTACAGAAGCATGTCGATGCTTTCTGGCTTGATCTCTTCCCTTCTTTATATTCCTTCTCTTGCTGTTGCGTTTTTCTTCTTCTTCTGCTTCTCTTCTCTTCTCTTCTCTGATCTGGTTGGCTTTCTCTTCCGCGCTTCGTCGCTTGGGCTTTCTTTTTCTCTCCTCTTATCTTATCCGAACTCTTCTTGCATGCCAGTTTGTCCTTTGGTGGTTCTTTTTCTTCTTGTTTTTGTTGCGTCTGTGCCGCTACTGCCGCCTTTCCTTTTCTTTTTTCGTTTTTCTTTTGCAGGACTTTTTTTTGTTCATCTGATCCTACTCTCGTCCCTTCTTTTCTTCTCATATTTCTTTCTATTTTCTCTCTCTCTCTTTTGTTTTTTCTTTCCCCGAATCCAGTTGTCCGTCTTACAACGCCTCTGCTTTACTCGGTCCATGGCGCCTCTTCTAATATCTCCTGCGTCTTTGCTCCAGATTGCGTCTGGGCCAATTTCTGCATCTCTTCTACTGTTTCTTCTTTTTCCTATTTCGTGACAACTGGAGCCTTTCCATCTTTAGACCCGCCGGCCCAACGCCCCGACTCGTCCTCTCTTCTTCTCATTCTCATATGCCCTCTGCTTCTTGCTCTCAATAAAACCAGGAGCCTCAGAGAAAGCCCGGGACTCATTCTGACAGCAGCAAAGGAAAAGGACAGAAAAGAGAGGAAAAGAAAAAAACAAACAAACAAAAGAAATTCTCAGGGCCGCTCGTGCTTCCCAGTAGCGCAAACAGCAGCTTTTGGTTGCTGTAATCCCTGGACAAAACAAAACACCTTTCCCCCTTTCTTGATTTCACTTTCTTGTTTCTCTCTCTCTCTTTTATTACCCTTATTATTATTACTATTATTATTACTTATTACTCGTTTTTTCATCTGTTTCTTCTGGAAGGAAACAGGTCACCCCAAAAGCTCTCCAAGACATCTCTTATTGCTTCCTTTGCCAGAGATTGTTTTATGATTATTACTTTGTTTTTCATTTTTATACTTTTGTATTCCTTGGCTCTGCTTTTATTTTTTTCCGTTACAGAAGCTTTAGAAGTCACGGACACTTCCTGCACAAGTCAGTCACAACCTCGCAGTTGTCGACTCTCCTCCAATCCCGTCTTGGTCTGGTCTGATATTACCTTGTTAGTCTTTTGGAGGTTCTTCATTTTCTTTTCATTTTACGAGCATCTTATTCTGTGTTTTTGCCAAGTTTTGCTCTACTCTTAGTTGCCTTTGTTTTTTTTTGTTGGGATTCATTCAGGGATTTTCTTTTATTATTTTCAGTTATAGAGTTTGCTTTATTCGGGAGCGTTGTTATTATGCCCTATTATCCTTTTCTTGCGCTATACCACCAACTTGCTTTGTTTTAGACATATATTCTTTATTCTCAAATACCAATGTGGCATTTTAAGTCGCCATCTATTTGCTCCCTGATACTCTTCATTCGGGTAACTCTTTGTTGCGTTTTTTTTTATCCCTCTTAGGCCGTTGTCTCTCAGTAATGTGAATATGTACTCATGTTGATGTAATACAGCTGAATGTTTTTTTTTGGAGTCAGGGAGACACATACCCATACCATGCTTACAAGTATTGACTATGTTGGACACGACATAGCTTGATCTGGAATCAGCCCGCAAGACAGTTTCCCACAGCCATGAATACTCTGTATGTACAAGTGGTAGTGGTACTAGCAGTATTTACAGACAAGGCGTATCGGTAGTAAATACACCCACATGTACTACTACGTATATACCAAGACAGACATACATACATATTGTATTTCACCGTATTTACTGTATGGCACACAGCTCTATCATGTCTTATGAACGCTTATGAATATGGAGACTCTGTTTGTGTTGAGAGCTTATTTTGATGCCACAACACCTTTGTACGTAGTATATGTACGTGAAAATACATACGTATCTGGTTAAACATAGACGTACAACTGGGCTAGGTTACAATACAGCCTCCTGTCATATATCACAAATCAGATTCGTCTTGCCCTTTACATCAAAAGACGACAACTGTCTGCTCGACAATATAGCGTCAATATGGCGCCAATCCAATCTCAATTGAGCAGTCCTACACACGTTCTCATTCATTAGGTAGATTTATATAAACAAACATTCGAAATCCCAAGTGGCCAATGGACGCAATGCCTATTATCGTTTTGTATTGGTTGAAATAGCATCGGCAACCCATTGCGTATCACATATAGGGCTGTTTAGCAAGATTTGAGTGTGGACTGATGCTGTGTACCGTTCATGTCGAGTTTTGATGTCGCCACCTAACCCACTCCGGCCTCATGCTCTGGGGAACCGGTGAATTCCCAGTAGACACTGAGTTTTATTGTTGCTCGACAGGAACAAGTTGTTGTCTGACTGAGATTTGTATATTGGATAGCGCACCAAAGTACCAATCTGTACCTAACGAGAAGATCAAGGAACACAGGAGAACACATGACAGAGCACAAGAGAATACGCATAACAAAGGAGAAATTCGGAAAGCTAATCGACAAATGATCTGTCATCATGGCCTTTATGAGTCGGTTTTTGGATGATGAAGGTTTTTACAGCATTACGCATGTAGGAAACTACCGGCTATGACACCCGCTTCTATCAGTAAAGCAGAAAACATAATAGTAAAAGCTTCTTCTCCCTCACCCAAAGCCCAAGGCAACCCTGTTTTTTCCAGGCAAAATTTTTGAAATCATGACAAAAGTATGTTGTAGGTAAAGCCTTGTCCTATCGTTGCACTAACAGATGTCGCATGTAACGTAAACAAAGGAAAAAGTCAACTTCTACGACGGGTGTTATTTCCAAAATGGGCAATTTGTATAGATCTTTTGCCCGAGGTTCTACCAAGTAAGTGTTCCTTTTAAACATAGTTAGAATGCATGTATGTTGTGTCTATGTACCATACACTATGGATGCACATGTATGTATGTACATACATGTACATACATACTTGTACGTAACAATGTTGTACATGACCAAAGCAAAAACCGACTGTCGTGCATCTTTTCATAAAGCCATACACATCACCTTTGTATGTATATTTGTTATTGTGAAGATGGCCATTTCTCCCCACAACAAATGTCAAATTTTGTTCCTTTGCTGAGTTGTCCAAAGGTAGCAAGGATCATCGATATTTGCCTTCAACGACCCCGTTCTGTTTGGTATAAATGTAACCTAGATTCACTCTTGATTTGATCTTTTTTTGTTAAGAATACATGTGCCTCAAAGTTCTCTGATACTCAAGTGCCGTCAAAAGCAGTAAAAGATAGCAGACACGAAAAAATAATGCAAAGTAAAGAACAGAAAAGTGATGGCCATCGGCAACAACTTACATATATATGTACTATGTATGACATACCACAAGTGTATTAACTTCGACGTCGTTGGGCTCTGGTGTCAATAAACAAATACATAACTAGCACAAATGCGTGGAAAGGCGGTGAAGATGGATTAAGGCACACATGTTTTTTTTTTTTTTCCAATTTGCGCACATTCATCCATACTTACATACATATAAATGCACTCCAATGCTTCCGTATGCGTCTCGCGTACTCTCGCTTTAAGGCTACAAATTTGTGGCTCAAACCATGTTACCAATCGGCACAAAGTAAACAGTCTCTAAATAATAACATTTGCACTGCACAACTTTGCTCCTCACGCGGTATTCATCTGGAGATGTGAATTGCAAGCTTGATGTATGTAACAACAACATACATGCTTGCCGTTATCGATGCACATACATACATATGCACGTATAGTTATAAATCCCAAGCCCAACATAGCTACAACCTTGCATATGTACAGTACTATTACATATCTAGTTTCTTGTATCTCTTTGCATCGTCCGTCTGCAGCTAACGCAAAACCAGTCGCATTACTTTCCGTATTCATCACTTTCAGCAGTCTAGACTTCTATGTACTACATATGTACGTTCTTTTGAACAGCACGATATATGGTTAAGGGTTTGGCTCCTTTTTTTTTTTTTTTTTTTTTTATACAGCACCTTGAGGAATTAGTGAATATTTATTTTATGTTTGGATAACTTCTAATTTGCCACTCATTATTACACTCAAGTTCATCATGGTCCCTGTGGAACTTCACAGTCACTCAATATTGCTTTGCTTTCCTGTCTTTATCTTTCGTCAACCCATATTTCATGGCCTTGTTAAAAATGACCTGGGTAGCCCCCTCTTCTAGTTTCCGTTCGACAAATGGAAATCCGCAAGGTAATGGGTGCACAATGTTGCGCATAGAATACAAAACTCAGAATGA
Source organism: Thielaviopsis punctulata (assembly GCA_036034705.1). Taxonomy (NCBI): domain Eukaryota; kingdom Fungi; phylum Ascomycota; class Sordariomycetes; order Microascales; family Ceratocystidaceae; genus Thielaviopsis; species Thielaviopsis punctulata. The sequence goes on from CM069897.1 coordinate 1,435,230, forward strand.
GTACGAAAAGCGATAGTGGACTAACGATGCCTCGGATTCAGCTTGACCTCAGACTTCATTTCTGTATCAAATTCGACCGGCACATTTATTTCATTATTTTTTTTCTTCTTTGCCTTGCGTATACATATATCAGCTAAGCCTCCAACTAAATCCCATCAAAGAAAACTCCACTGACTGAAACCTTGTATCACTGCATCGATCCAGGTTCTTATTGTTCTACCCTAAAACAGTACAACAAAGGGGAAGCAATCAGAAAAGAGTTGATGAAATAAAAAAGAAGAGGATGGTGCAGTTTAAACTCCAAAAGACCACAACGGCCCGCGATGCACATAAAGCCAAGGGTCTACGAGACTGACTGGGTACACTAGGGCAAGGCAGACTTTCAAAACAAGGGGCGACTATGCTTTGTTCTATCCAATGTCGAGACTAAATAAGTCTTGGATCGAGAGTCGAGGGAAGGGAAAGCATCTAGCCAGACGCGCCTCGTATGAGATTGAAGCAAAAAAAAAATCCCAACTCGTATGTACTACATAAGCTGTGATTGCTGAGAAATGTATCAAGAAAAAGGAAAAGAAAATGCCAGAAAGAAAACGAAAGATCACAAGAAGAAAGGGATGCAGATCTATCCCAGAAAAATCGCAGAAAAAGAAACGATAAGCCGACAAAAGTCCAAATCATGGGGAATCCAAGTTATAGAAATTCGCCAGCTCATATATCGGGAAGGAATATTAGAAACGTTTGGCTAGCTGGCAATGCTCCTCTCCCTTCCTACTTGGCTGTTTATGTTGCAAGGCGTACGTGAACTCGCCTCACAATGGATTTTTAGTCTACATAGAAAACTGATCATCATGGGAAGGGGGGGTATTGTTGTTTCTGCTGCTGTTTGGTGGTCAAGATAGCTAAGCTTTCTCTTTTTATTCTGATTTATTTCATCGCTGGCATGATGCTTGATGCTTTTCTTGGGTCGGCTGATGGAGAGATGCTGCTAACTTCATGAACCGAGCCATGAAGATAGCATATAACGAGGGCTAGAATACTCCAATAAGTTCATTTTTATGACTAACAGAGCGAAGAAAGAAAGAAAAAGATGATAGGGAAGTTAGCTTTGCTTGTGGTACAAATGGAATCTATGTCATGAAACGCAGCTGAGTGTGTCACTGTCTCCGTTGGTAAATGTGTTGTTTCCGATCTGCCGATCCTTTAAAGAGTAACGTCTTGGACAAAGTGTGTTGTGTTCTGAATGTAGCTTGAGCTCCCATGGATAAGTATATTGCAGACCCTTATTCGCCTGCCAAGGGTCATGCAAATGATGGTGATACAAATGCCAATATTCAAATCAGCAAGGGCACGAAAGTACATTTCTATATCTGTTTATCACAGATACTCCTATCTTGGAACATAAGAACTTCAATATGGAGGAAATATGCCCCAAATAGAAGCAAAAGACCCCCCGATCAAAGACAAACATTCCGCTGCCATTTGTAATACAATTCCCTTTGGCGAATTCAGGCATTCCTAGTTTCTCTACAAGTCTTTCTTTTCAGCGTGATTAGTATTAGGTGGCTTGAGTTATATCCACTTGTATATCCCTATATTCATGTGTAAATCAAGTATATGGATTGGTACCTACATGTGTGATGCAAGGGAGTGACTTGATGGATAAATGTCTCTTTCTGGCTTTCAAAGATCGGCACTTGCGTCGATTTCATTGTATTGTAGTCAGAAACAGGGAGCATTTAAGCCTGGACGATCTCATCAAAGACATAGAGGGGCTTTTTTTTTAAAAAAAAAAAAAAAAGACATAATACTATTGTCTCTTGATGTCGTACTTGAACAAATGCCGTTGCATGCTACTATAGATTTCATTGTATGGAAAGTACCACAAAACTTGTGGAGCCTAACTTGCCTTCTCAGAGGGTACTTGCAACTTAAAGTGGATGGGGAATAGGGACCGGCATGTACAACCTGCAGGAATCACTTAACAACAACCATGAAACTTTCTGCAAGTACCCGATATCAAACCTGGCCAAGCCATGTGTTTTTTGCGTGCTGGGGCAAGCACAAGAGTCCGCTTGTGGGACGACGGAAAGCTGCAGCTCCAATTTGTAGAGAGAATGAAAGTCGAGCTACAGTTGAATGACCGAACATATCTTTCTTGCTAGAAAGAGAACCCGATGAGAATCTTTATGGTCTTTTGCGGAGGTTACACAACGTTAAAATGAAAATAAAAACCACTTCCAATGTGACAAGACCAAGCCATTCTTTGGGACACCATGACTTGAGAGCATCCTGTACGGAAGTTGAGCAAAACCTTGTTGTCAGGATTCTTAGACATCAGTGATAAAGTAACCTTGTCCCTATCAAAGCGGATCGGTTCGCTTATCCCGACAAGATACTGCCGCTTTACTCAAAGTCCTGGGCCCGCGGCAGGCACAGCCTGTTCCGCGACGGAAGCATGCATTATTCTAGAATGCGACTCAAAGCAATACAAGCTTGGTTTAGTGTATAAAAGGTTTTAGGGTTACTTAGCCGGAGAACTCAAACAAACACTCGGGCTACACAAGGAAAAACAAAAAGAAAGAAACAGCGGCAGGTGCAGCTGTCCGGTGAGTATCTCTGTGTGACATGTAGGATGTCTTGACAATAAAGTTGCAAAAGGATATGGACACAAGAACCATGGCACGCCCCATAATTGCAGAAACATTATGTACATGCATTAAGGTCATCATTTGTATGTATGCGGCGGCTGTCTGCATTTCGGAACTGCGGGACACTCTAAGTATAGGCTAAGCTCCAAAAGAAATCCCTTGATATATTCATGAGTCTCAGCGTCTATAGTGCCATACAGCACGCCAATGCACAGACACGTTGGTGATATAACATCTGTTGCTTCAACTCGGTTCTATTCCTTTGCTGCTGCAGTATCCAGGATAGGTAACCGAGGATATAAGCCTGGGCACTTCTATATACGTACATATTGCTTGTGTACATGCAGGTAGATGCAATACATACAAGTTTCAATCAGCATGTAAACCTTCATGCGTCATGGATTTGACTCCACTGATCCAGCACCATCCACCCATCCTCGCATACCCAATACCCAAAAAAACAATGATCCAGCAAAGCGACCGATAGCTACACGAAGATCCATGTTTCAGCATGTATCCCGCGGTAGCAAAAGCTGCATAGCGAGGACTTCAGCCGGATCCTGTCATGTGGCTATCACAACTGCGCATTCGCTTATTCTCAACTTATAGCAACAACTCCTGTGACAAGTGCTCAACCCGCCGGGCTATCCGGGCCGCTTCCTGTCAGACGACATAATGAATAAACAAATAACAAAAAAGATGCGCCTTTATTTTTTCGAGGGGGCTAGCATGAAAAGATACTGGATTAAAAATCTATGAAGACTCATGGTGAATTAAAAAGAGCTTTTGGGTGGTGTGACTGTGGGAGGGGGTTTTCCCCAGCCCAAGAGTTAGTTGCACGCAAGGGTATCAGCTTTGGAGCAAGGATTTTTGACATGCCAGACCCAAGTCAAAGCTGGTGAAACTTGTCACCTGTCTCCGCCTGGTACTATACAAGTACAAGCAGCATGTACAAGTATGCATGTGCAAGAGAGTGCAAGGAAAAAGCAACTGTACCTGCAATGGTACTGTGATAAGTTTGATAAAAAGAAAGCATGCATATTGCTTATGCCGTTCCTTTTGAAAAAGACCATTGTAAGCTGGCTTTATATGATTACGGCAGAGCGAGAAATTGGATTGGCGTGATACTAGAAGTGCTGAAGTGGCTTATGAATAGGGATCTCGGCAAAGGCAAGTTCTTCTGAGGATTTAGCAGTCCACAGAGATGACCTTGTGATAGATGAAATGAGGTTAAGTAACTGATATATTGACGTACTGCGCAGTTCGGGATGCGCTCCTTTGGTCAATATATGCGGGGGTACTTGCTGGGTTGTTTACAGGGGCCGTTTTTGTTTAAAGTGTCTACATACTATGTATATTGTAACATAAGCGAACATGTACTATGTATAAGTAGTATACATTACTATCTACTACATATACTACTACGAAAACATCATATCTTCTTACGCGTACAAATGCATATCATCGACACAAGCCAGCAACCCTATCCTTGCAACTTGTCAACAAGAATCAATATAATTAGGGTTAGACTTACAACAACTAACCCGTACTTGAAGTCTATGGGCAACCTCCCTGTGCACTTCAACTAAACTAATTGACATATGTATGTTTGACCTGTAATACCCATACTTGTCTGATGGTCCAAGAAGTAACTCATGTCGAGTATAAACAGATACAGATTTACACAATTAATCCCTTCGCTAATCAAAGACCAGCTGTAGTTTCGAGTCAGGTGTTTCAGCCATCAACGAGTTAAGACGAGAAGGAATACTAAGCTCTCGCGCATGAAGTATCAAGGGAAGAGAGAGTACTCAAGGGATGTAAGAAGAAATAAGGAAACCAAAAAAAAAAAAAAAAAAGAAATGGCTAATAAGCATCCCTTTGCCTGACAGTCCAGGGCAAGTAGATTGGCCTTAATCTGGGTATTGACAGAAATAGACAAGCCCCATTCATATAAATCCTAAAAACAGGAACAGAACAAAGACACATTGTTTGACAGGAAGTTTGCGAATGCAGCTGAGCAACTGCATTCCTGAATGGTGGTGCTATGCTGATAAAAAAAATCAACGCGGGATGGATCTGAATGCAGTTCTTGGCATACTGTTTGACGGTAGATTCCACAGCTTGGTGAACAAGGCATAATTTGAGTGTGTGTGAAATGAGTGTTACGTTACCAACAAAAAGATGTTAAAAGCAGGCAAACATAAAAAAGGGTACGGTTTGTCGAGCTGATTGGGGATAGGGGGAGTTCTTACAGATAAAGAAACTCCAGTAGGTTTTGTTTCCGTTCTACAGTATCCTCAGTGTAGCTGTTACATACTATCTCTATTTCATCCTCCATTCGTGGAGGAATGCTTTAGCTGAGCAACCTTTCAAACGGAATATGAAAGTTTGGTCTATGCGGAAAGTCACTTTCTCACTTGATCAACAGGACTGACTGAGAAGTAAGTAATCATTCAGCAAGTAGTACTATCTGCTAGATATGTATGACGTTAGTAATACACGTAGCAATGCCAGTGCTACTATTTCACACAAGCAAGAAGCATAGAGCACAGAAAGGGAATGTATGTATGCAACCTGGTCTCTCTACACGCAACAGTCTAACGCAACCAAGACTGCCTACATGCCTTAAGTGTTTGTAGTTTTCCCACCTGTGAGGGTTCCCTTAGAAATGTCTCGAGAGCCAATCTAGATCCCTTCATGCATCCTGTTTATTAATATCTCGCTGATCGGCCTGCTCCCTGGATACGTGATGGACGCGCTCGGCATACACGCAGTCCGATTAGGCCAAAAACACAAAGATTTTGAGAGGAGAAACAAGACTTTTCGTTCTGGTATATAGGGCGTGTACTAAGTAAAGAAAGTAATGCAGGGGTGCAATTTTGTATTGTGTGAGGCGGGAACTACCACTCAAGGGCTTCAGACTGCGCGCCGTTGGCTCTCCAGTGATATCTTGTCGCGTACCTTCAGCGTGCATTTAAGGATTTTCAGGCCGGCTACGCGGGGAGGGAGAAAGTGAACGGGACGAAATTGCCGTCTCGCACCTGCAAAGAGAAAAAACTACAGATACCATGGCAAAATCAATGCGTATATTGAAACCTAAGGGTCCTAGCAGAGCTTATTTCCTTGGACACCTAGGCTATATGAATCTCTGACTAACTGACGATCACCAGAGCCAGAACTTGCACGCTATCTTTGAGGAAGTCACATTCTCCGTCCGGCCTGCTCTCATTGTCCTTTGCTGCCTCAAAACACCACGATCAAAGCCGCATCTCTCGCCGTCAGCCTTCTCGCCTTGTCTCTCAGAAACCTCGGAGTTACATGGGCGTCTTGGTTGATTCTTTAATACATGGGTTATTTCTGTTTTAGTCTCCTATGACGGCAGGTAATTCACAGAAAGCTAAAAGCAGTAGCAAAATCAAGTACATGATTTAGCCGGCATACAAAACTGTGTTGTTGTACGTTAGCCAGTTTCGTGCCTACAAGGGAGGCGAAATCTCCGAGAACAGCCAGACTGCAGGTCTTATACTGTTTATGGCAGTTTTCTACGCATCAATGTAACTCCAGCAATAGCAACTAGAGAGAAGAAAAAACAGGCAAGCGTCGATCATTCTTGAGATGCTTTTCTCGTGTCTCTAGATGACATCGTTGGAGAAGATAAAATTCTTTCAGCCGTTGTTGGCATAACCCTCACCCAACCCTAATATGCTATATCACGAACGACTTTGCTCTATCTGTCAAATTGTATCCCATAATCCCATAACGTAAACCTTCATGTGGTATCCCAGTTTTTTTTATCCCTGTCCGAGCATCTCTCACATCGCTCCTTTATCATTCTAAGCCTCCTCCTTGTCCAGCGTCTGCATCGTCACAGATTTGGTTGCGCTCTCCAAGCCGCCGTCGTTGTTCGTCTCCAGGTCACCCGCCTCCTTCATAAAGAACTGTACCACCTCCAGCTTGCCGTGGAGGTTCGCCAGGTCAAGCGGCATGTAGTCCTTTTCGTTGGTCAGTACCGGGTTGGCGCCCACAGCAAGTAGCTGCTTAACAGCCTCTAGGTGACCGCCCATGGCCGCCCAGTGCAGACCGGTGTTGCCAAACTCATTGGCGGCGTCGACGTATGCCTTTTTCTCCTCCTCTGGCCGGCCGTCAAAGGCATCGAGCAGGATCTTGACTGTGTCTGTAGGCGGTGTTAGTGTTTGAGGCGTGCTGTATCGAAGGAGAGAAACATACTCAGGTGGCCGTTGCCAGTGGCCATGTGCAGACACGTTGCCTTGGACTCATCCTTGGCAGCAACCAGAATCTCAGCCTTGGTTACACTTTCTCTCTCAGCCAGAGCAGCCAGAGTCTCGTTCAGGTCGGCGTCTTCGCCGGCACGAGCAAAGTACAGAAGATCGTCAATCTCCTCCTCGTTGAGAGTGGGGGCCATTATTGAGATAGTAATAAGAGGTAAATGAGAGAAAGAACAAAGGGTAAGCAACTCGGGGCGGTATGAAAAAAAAAAATTGAATGGCCGGTCGTTGACGTCAGTTTCAATAAAATCTCAAGGCTCTGGTTTGATCGATGCGTGGAGAGGATGATAAAGTTCAAGGGTTGGCTGAATTGTACAAGATAAAAAAATGTTCTCGCTCTGACCAATCAGAGTGCGTGCTTTTATGGAACAAGCAACTACAAGTCCAAGTTCATCATATTGTCCATTTCGGTAAAAGCCCCCACTTATTTATGTATGTATGTATGTATGTATGTATGTACTTGCACAAGTGGTAGTAGGTACTTGTAGTACATGGCCGCTAACCTATACTTGCAAGCAACTGAATCGAGGAATTCACAAGTCGTCAATCAAACTCCAGTCGTCATGATGGAATTGCTGTGATAGTTGGGAGTCAAGCCATGCTGCAATGCTGCCATCTTGATTGAAGGCTTGGATTTCGGCTTTGACGCCGAGCATAAGCATTGTTTGGATCTGGCTGGTGAATACCGTGTTTTGCACAGTAGCTGGACGTAGCGACATCTTGCAGATGATACGCAAAGCTTGTTTGCGGTCTCGACTGGTCAAAGGCAATAATCTGCCCTTTACTGCATAGTCACAGTCTGGGTCTTCGCTGGATACGGCCAGCGAGTGAACATGCTCCATGTGAATTCCAAGCCAATAGAGATCTGGAATGTTGGAGTTGGCTTCAAACTCCAGAGCTTCTGATCCGTCCTTGTAGCAATGCATTATAGCAGCACCGTCGGGGTCAAAATCCGTCAGGGCAAACATGGGCAGCTCGGGGCGGACATGGTGCAGCCAATACAGGAAGCAGCGGGTTGCGAGGTCGGGGTAACCTTTGCCCTGTACGAATGTTAGTCAAAGCCAAGTTTTCGATGCAGATAACTAACAGTCACTAGAAGGCCTGGGGCTACAGATGCAGTCTCCCAAAATCTGTTTTCCGAAAGGGTGCGAAACGTAGCCTGCTTTTGTTAGTACAAGTCGCGTTAGTGATAAGCAACCTACTTCTTTCTCGATCACAAGAACCTATCTCAGTGAGTCGATCTCTATGCTTTGAATTGACGCAACATGTGGAACAAGGGTTCCCTACATACTTTGGTTAGCCATTGTTTCCTGGGCTGGGGTGTGAACTGACCTTGTCATTATGAGATAAGTCAACTGTTTTCCCCGATTTTGCGTGAATACGGAGGGCACCGCATACCAAGCCTTTGCCAGCAGCGACCTAGTTTGTTAGTTATGACCCCGTTTCAATGTCCAATGGTGAACCTACAATGCCTAGAGAGTGCCGGCTGACTTTCAGAGTCCGGGCTACAGCATCGACGGTATGGTCAAGCTGCCGCTGTGAGCCAAATAACTCTGGCATTTCATAGTATATGCTCCTGTTAAAGTTAGAAACAGCCTATGAATCTAAGCCCATAGACGCTGTACCGTTTGGAGATAAAGTTTCCCGACTTGACAGCTGAATGCGCACACTTCAATACGTAGAGTACCCTGGCTGTTCATTGTCAGCATATGTAGAGAGATATACCTGAACTTCCATACCCAGTGTCTTGCTATGATAGTCAACAGAGCTAGGAAATACTGCTGGAGTGATTGGTGAGTTGCTTGATCGTTGGATTGGAACCTCGATTGGAGAGTCTGGCTGGGCTAGGCTTTTGACAAGCGTTTGCTGAATGAATTGCTCAATGAGTGCCAGAATTGGCTTTTGGTCGTTGGTTTCCAGACTCATTGGTGAAACTTGAGAAGGCCCGCTCAGGTCGTAAAGTTGATACAGAAAAAGAAAATTCACAATTCACACAAATACATACATACTTGCAAGTACTTACTTGTCCGTCGAGAGTAATCACCAGCCGTTGTACAGACGCCACATTCAGCCACATCTTAATTGTGGCGAACACGATTCTTGTCAGGCAATTAGGATCTCCTGAGATTCACATGCTAAATGTCATCAACCCACCTCAATCCAGCAGAATCCCTGTCAAGGCGGATAGTGTTATCCAGACCCCTTTGGTCGTTAATACCCTCTTTTTTTGTTCTTTTAGCATACAAAGCCCTTGAACTGCACGGGTCTTCGATATGTCTGCTCTCAACAAGAAACGCGTGGCTGAGGCCATTGCGGAACAGGCGTGGCCTAAACGGCCCAAAATAATGGCAAAGACAGACGTTACTCGCTGGCGCATGAAGGACGATGAAGGCACGCACACGTGGCACTATCTGGCTGACGAGGCTACCGCCAAAGAGTGGCCTCAGTCGGATGCTGACAAGTGGTATCTGGGAATTCCCATGGTGAGGCTTTGCTCATGTCACCTAGCCATGAAACTTCTTTTTCTCACTTCATGGCAGCAAGTGGAACTAACTCTCACAATTTGTAGAACCTCCCGGATCTCCCACCAGCTGACAATGCTCTCGATTCTGTCCGCAACTCTCTCGCGTTCTTTGAGAAACTGCAGCTGCCTCCCGGCAACTGGGGCTGTGAATATGGCGGTCCCATGTTTCTCACGGCCGGCATTGTCATGTGCTGGTATGTCACCAAGACGCCTATTCCTGACACGTATGCCACCGAGATGCGCAATTATCTCTTTGCACGCGCTAATCCGGAAGATGGCGGTTGGGGTCTGCACATTGAAGGGGAGACTTCCGTCTTTGGCCTAACCATGAACTACATTACGCTGCGTCTTCTTGGCGTCGAGCCTGATGAGCCGGAAATGGTGCGCGCACGTGCCAAGTTGCACGAGCTCGGCGGTGCTGTTAATGCCCCTCACTGGGGCAAATTCTGGCTTGCTGTGCTGGGAATTGCCAGCTGGGACATTGTCAACCCCGTGCCACCGGAGCTGTGGCTACTGCCTGACTTTCTCCCATTTTCGCCGTGGAGATGGTGGATTCACATACGCCAGGTGTTTCTTCCCATGTCTTACATCTACTCGCGGAAATGGCAGTGCGAAGAGACAGATCTGATTCGTAGCTTGAAGAACGAGCTTTTCGTTCAGCCATACGAGAGCATCAACTGGGACAGCTATCGCAACAGCATTGGGGCTACCGACAACTACCACCCCAAGTCGCCGCTGCTCAACACAGCCAACTGGTTTTTGTCAAAGGTCTGGAATCCGTATCTGCGTCCTAACTTTGTCAAGAACCGCGCTGAAGCATGGGTAAGTGAGTTGATTGATGCCGAAGATGCCAACACCGACTTTGCAGATCTAGCACCTGTTAGCGCCCCTATGAATACTCTAGTGTGCTATATCCGCGATGGCCCCGGTTCGTACACGGTGCGCCGCCATATCGAGCGTCTGGAAGACTGCATCTGGGTCAACAAGGAAGGCATGTTTGTCAACGGCACTAACGGCGTGCAATGCTGGGACACGGCCTTTGCCATACAGGCCATTGTGGCTGCCGGTCTGGAGACTGATGCCCGCTGGAAACCTATGCTGCTCAAGGCTCTGGACTTTTTGGACAAGCAGCAGATCCGCGAGGACTGCCCGCAGCAGGAAAAGTACTACCGCCAGCAGCGCAAGGGCGGCTGGCCGTTCAGCAACAAGGTACAGGGCTATGTTGTCAGCGACTGTGTTTCAGAGTGCCTCAAATCTGTGCTTCTGCTTCAAGCCTGTGAAGAATACCCGAAGGCTCTGGATGACCAGCGCATCAAGGACGCCATCGACACGATTTTAGTGTACCAGAACTCTACAGGCGGCTGTGGTTCGTACGAGAACCGCCGCGGATCCCAGAAACTCGAAGTGCTTAATGCCGCCGAGGTGTTTGGCAACATCATGGTTGAATACGACTATCCCGAATGCACCACAGCCTGTGTGACTGCCCTCTCGCTGTTCCACAAGTACTACCCCGAATACCGCGCCGACGACATCAAGCGCTTCGTCGACCGCGCCGTCAAGTGGATCAAGAAAGTCCAGCGGCCTGACGGAAGTTGGTACGGCAGCTGGGGCATTTGCTTCACATATGCAGCCATGTTTGCTACAGAGAGTTTGGCGCACGTGGGCGAAACATATGCGACTAGTGATGACTCGAAGCGGGCCTGTGAATTTCTGCTGTCGAAACAGCGCGAAGATGGCGGCTGGTCGGAAAGCTACAAGGTAAGATTCTCACTACATGGCTGAAACCCTCTTGATAACTGACAGATGCATAGGCTTCGGAGACTATGGTCTGGCATGAACATAAAAACGGCTCGCAGGTCGTCCAGACGGCCTGGGCCCTAATTGCTCTCATGGAAGCCGAGTACCCACACATTGAGCCGCTGAAGAAGGGCATCAAGCTTCTGATGCAGCGCCAGCAGCCCAACGGAGAGTGGCTGCAGGAAAACATTGAGGGCGTGTTCAACAAAAGCTGCATGATTTCGTACCCCAACTACAAGTTTGTCTTTCCCATGAAGGCGCTGGGTCTGTTTGCGCGCAAGTACCCCGACGTCAAGATTGACCTGGCCTGAGTTTACTTTGTTTTATCTTTCAGTATTTACTTCCATTTTTAATGCTTAATTTTGCTCTTCCTCTGTTACCGTTCTTGTCTTGTGAATGTCCGTCCACATCCAACATTCAATCTGGCATCTAATCTCAAAATGACCGCGTAAGCTTGGCGCCATGACAGTTGCCATGACACTCTATTGGCTTTTTCGACAGCTGGCACCACCTGCATCAAACAGATCCCAAATCCCAAGGAGAACCCTGTAAGCAAAAATGAGTAGTCTTGTGAGATAATTATCATTATTTATTTGTTGGCGGACCACAATTTGAGGCGGGCTCATCTTTACTTGTACATAAGTACATATTGTAGTTTTAACATTGTAGCGCTGATCACCTTTTAACTTTTAACCTTGCAACCTAACCCAGTCTCTTAACCCACTCGCTTCACGTCCACTAACCGATGCTCCAACTTTGGACATAGACTTTCATTCGACTACGCATACTAGCACTCAACCCCAGTTTTCACTGCTCTCGTATTTGGCCCTCCATCTCTCGCCATGGGCACCCGCCGCCTACCGCTGCTCCTTAGCGCGGTGCTCATCTTCATTCTATTCTCCATCTTTGTCGCTGTGCCCACCAGCCCCTCGACCTTGTCCTCCGTCGCTCCCGCTGCCGCCGACGGCTCCAAAGCCTCCTCTGACGCGCACAAATTCAGCCTCCCCAGCGTGCCCAGCTCCTTCCACGACGTCACTAATGCGCTGAACCCCTTCCGCCCGCCCGCCCACGCGCCGCCGCGCCAGAAAAACGACACGGACGGCGAGTCTTCGTGGTGGGCGGACTGGAAGTGGCTGACGCCATTCTCGTCCTCGTTGACGCTGGACGACGACCGCTCGCTGCTGCCTCCGCTCAAGGCCCGGCCCCCGATTTACTGCTACTACGATACTACGACCAAAAAGGATGCCGCGACAAAGGATGCTGAGAGCGCTCTGCTGCTGACTTGGCGTCGCGCCTGGTGGGCCAAGGGCTTTTTGCCTGTGATTCTTGGCGCGCCTGAAGCTACGGGTAACCCCATGTACGACAATCTGCAGCGCCTCCAGCTTGAGCCCGATGTTAAGACCCAGCTTATGCGCTGGCTAGCTTGGGACACCATGGGTGGCGGTATTCTGGCGCATTACACTCTGCTGCCCATGGGCCGCGCTGAGGATCCGCTGCTGGTCTATCTGCGCCGTGGAGAGTACCCCAAGATGAGCCGTTATAGTGGTTTGGATACTGGTCTGCTTGTTGGTCCGACTGCTGATTTGACCAAGGCTATCAAGGCGGTCCTGGACAGTCCACAGCTGGCGACTACCAAGGACATTCTACAGGCCATTCCCGGCGACATCTTTTCCGTCGACAAGACCCCCAAGGCTGTGGCATACTATGATGCTGCCGCTATTGAAAGCAAGTATAATGCTGTGTCCAAGGCCATTACTGAAAACCGCGCCGGCGGTCTCAAGAAGCTGGACGAGCTAATTAACGCCCATCTTCACCAGACCTGGCAAAACATCTTTAGTGATGGTCTTGCGGTGCTCAAACCTGTGCCTGAGCATACAAGCTTCCTAGTCACCAACGCTGTGACTCTTGCCAATGATCTTGCTTCCTGCAGCCCATCGCCGCTGGATGCTGGGTCGTGCCCACCAAACTTGCCCAACTGCGTACCCTGCTCTGACAAGCACCGCATGAAGCTCACTACGCCCGAGTCCTTTGTTAACTCTTCGACCCTGTACACCATTGGTACCGTACCGCACCCGTACACTTTTGCAACTATGACGCATCTGCGCGACTCCATGGATGTCAAGTGGCTGCTAACAAATCTGCAACTGCGCGACCCGTGGCTGGCCAAGGTGACTGAAAAGTTGTTTGACGAACCGGCATCTCGCAGCTCCATGCTGGTAAAGATCAAGGAGGCCATTGCCGGTGACTTCGCACCTGCGCATTCGTTGTGGTTGTCGGCGGAAAAGGACGCCCCTCCTGACTTGAGCTGGCACTTTGGTTTCTCTATTCCGCATTCGACTGTTGAAGCACTAAAGAACGCCAAGCCACCCAACATGCCCACCCTGCTACACGATTCTTGGAGCAGCACCAAGGCTGCGGCTATGTCTGAAGACGATGACGATGACGATATTGATGCAAAGCGCAGTCTGGTCAAAAAGAGTGAGGCAAAGACCAAGACTGTTGTTAACGAGGAGGATTCTCATGTCGACTTCGCCTCCAAAGAGGCCGCAATTCTTAAAAAGGCGCTCAACATCAAAAACTCCAAGGACGCCAATGACATCAAGATCCGCAACGCTATTGAGGCATGGAATATAGCTGATATGGAGGCGTGGAAGTTTGCACGTGCATTCCTGGCGCGTCGTACGGTGGAGCGCAAGCAATGGGAGACAGAGGAGAGCAAGTACACGCACGGCGTCGGAAGCGAAGAAGGTCGCAAAACGCGCTGGTGGGATAACTTGGAAGACAAGATTTCCGACAAGATTTCAAGTGTGACTTCACCCAAGGCTGATGAGAAAAATGGTGGCAAAGAACCTAAGAAAGATGAGAAGAAGGAGAGTGGCAAGATCTAGTTCATGAGTAAATAATGTTTTGTACGAATATGTGTTTCATGTACTGTTGTTAGCTGTCAAAATTCGAGGCTAAATAGGCGTTATTGGTTTTTAAATCTAAATAAATATATGCATGGCTATGTGTAGCAAAAAAGAACAAAAGCAGGAAAGTAACAGGGAGTTAAGAGAGCATGTTGAATGCGTCTCAGTAAAGGTTGAATAATAGTTAGATTTGAACGGTATCACCACCCATCTCACCTGCCAGCTCGCGTGACGTTGGTCCATTACGAGCTCTGTTGTTTTCAGGCGAGTATCCATCCGTCGAAGAAAACGACGTAATATCACTGCCAGTATCGTAGCAACTGACGGCAGGCGGGTGGTTCGGGGTAATGGTGGTGCCAGTGGCCTTTGCTTCCTGCTCCTCTAGCATAGCACGAATGTGCCCATTAATGAAGATGCCTTTGAGCTGGTCTTTGTGCATGTCTTTTGCTCCAGAAATACGGCCTCGGCAACTCGGCGCTTGACAAAAGCAGTCAAAAGACTGTGCCATTTCCCATTCAGTAGAGGGATAGAAGAACTAATTGTGGTTAGTTGGATTAAAATATAACTGGGAAGCATTGAGTGTATTTTATACCGTTAGCTCATCACCAGCTTTGATACCCTTGTGTCCGACTAGAATCTCAAATGTAGCCATGTTAAAGATCTTGCTATTTTGTTAGCATTCAAAACTAAGCATATGGCTTCAGTCTTACCAAGGACGGCTCGCAAGAATGGTTGATGTACAGCAAGTCGCTGTTCAAGTTCAGGTGTCGATTCTTTGAAAACTGCACAGTAGCGTACGTCGGGACAGATGACTCTGTGCATGGCGGCCAAGACAACTTCGCAAAGACGGAAAACGGCGGTAAATCAACGCGGGACAGGCTCTTTGACAAGAAGCCATCAGTGCTGATGATAACTTGTTGGATATTGGGGTGCGAGGGCTGCACCCAGTGTGGCTTCAACGGCGACGACATTTGTATGGTTGTTGGTTGAAAGGTCTGTCACAGGTGCGAAATTCAAGCGTGTTGACGTTTATATACAAGTACATATGTTGCAAGGGTTGCATTGTCCCTTTGATCTACCTCGGGTAACTCAGCTAGCTATGAATTTAGCCCTCGGCCAGATGTGGGGAAATGGCATAGACTTACATGGAGAATACAGATCCATAATGAATTGATGATGAAAACCATGGCAGTTGGAGATTGGTGATAAAACGGCGGCAGAGTTTGCAAGAGGAAAATGTTCAGATTTGAATTGGAAATGTGAGTTTTTAGCTCGGGTATATTTCGTCGAGCCCTATGGACCATTTCCAGGACGGAAAGCGCCGTATAGTTAGGAGCGGTCAATGGACTTTCCAAATAGTAGCAGCTATCACGGGCCCATGCTTTGATTGTTCAAAATTCGGCAGTTGCAACAAGCCTTCTGCTTTTTCTAGTATACTCTGCTGAAAGAGTTTCAGGCAACAACAGTCTATCATGAATACACATTAATGCGAGTTCATGTACTATATATGTTCATGTTTTCAAAGTACATACGTAAGCGTACTTAGATGGGCTTCTCTTACGAGCTTTGGTAAGCCAGAATGAGACGATCTGACATGGCATGCTCCCGTATCAGTATCATTTGTGGTCTACGATTCCGATGAGAAATGCATTATGTATATACATATTTACATACATATGTATATCCCTTTCTCAGGCACGGTCCATAACAACAAAGCACAATATGGTAATGATGTGCCATTCTGGTGAATCGTTTGTCCAGGGAAGCAATCGTTTTAATATCCATACGTACTACTACTATAGAAGTGTACTTGAAAAGCAAATTTCCGTACGATTCTGAGGCCATTCTCTGTAAACAATCTGTCAAATTTTCTGGACCGTCAAGTTTAGCGCCCAAGAATCACGGCATGCTAGGGGCTTCTGAATCTCCTGATAATCTTGTGGGCCCAAAACTACATCTACCGTGAGACCCGGTCCCCCGTCTCATGTGGAATGAGAACAATGGCGGAACGGACAGCCTGTTCGCTTACTATAAAGACAGCAGGACTGTACGGAGTAGGCATCCAAAAGACAGTGTATATTATATAGTATACTCCTAAGCAGTGGCTTTTTGGTGGCACCAGCATCGTGTAAGAATTCTGGAAGCTGTACTACGTAGATAGGGCTGGCTAATAGGGTTTGAATTGCTCAAGTTTTAGAAGCTTTGGTATTGTCTTATTTTAACCGTGTAACTGGTAACTACATAGATACGTTCGGGCATTGCATTGGTTATGGCAATTATAGTCTGTCACTCAAAACTTACGTAGTATAGTCATCCCTTGTTATATTTCGGCATCTGAGTGCATCATCGTACTATTTCCTGCTTTGATCATAGCCGCCACCACTCTCAAATTATTTAATTACAGAGTATATAAGTAAGTCTCGGTATACGACTAATCACAAACAAACAGTTGTGTGATTGGCTCAGACCACTAAGAATTGCGGTGTCGATTCTATTCAACTGAAGCCTATAAATTTGCGCAACATCCTTTGTGACCATAATATCAAAACGAGTATATCTTTCATTTGCTATCAACAATCTTTTCTATTCATAACAGGTTTTTTTTGGCTTCTCTTCCAAGCTGATTAAACCGTCTCATGTTTTTCCGTGTACACTTCGGAGCAAGCACAATGACGTCACCATTGATTATCACCAAGTCCGGAAGTCCTCGGCCACGGCCGCGACCGCCAGTCCCGCATCCCCGGCCCGGTTTGGACTTGGGGAGTACTTGACCATGGAACTGATATAGTATTTAGAGATTGTTGACTTTGACGTGAGTTATCTTGCGCTTCCATTCTTTACAAACAACATGAAAGGAAGTTTCTAATACGAAAGTTCCACTTCCAGGTTTGAGAACCACTGTGGATCTCCGCCATTCTGGAGCAGGCATAGATGGCAATTCCTGGTCTATATTACAGATATTAAAGTTATATTTGAATAATAATCGGTGTTTTCACGGAGAGCCAACGCATGCAATGCTTTGGGGCATCGAATGTAAAGCTTGGGAATATGTGTACATCATGATGATGTTAAATTAAGAGCAAATGGCCGTCAAAGGTAAAACAGGCGGATGGTCTTCATGAAAAGAACTGGGTGAACTCTGTCAAGCTGTTTTATGTAAACCTAAATGTCAATCATTACTCATGAGCGTATTTTACACTTTTGTTTTTCTCTCGCAACGCCCAGTACGTGTGCGTGTAATGTGGCAAGAACATGCCAAGGAAGGTTCCAGATCAAGCATCTCTGTTTATATTTTGACTCCGTATTGCGATACCAGCCTTACTATAGCCACTTCATAAGGCGAAATACGACTGGGAGCTGAAAGCAGCATACCCACTTCGTATCTTTCCAAGGTCTGCACATATATCTACGTCCTCTTGTTGAGATATTAATCTACCGCATTTGGCTGCTGTAGTGCCCGCGAATTCTCTTGGAAACAACTACGGAGCTGAAACTCTATGCCTTCCGCTACATCAAACTCCGCAAGCATACTTTCCATGACTACTGAGGTCCATACTTGGAGGAACACTACAAAAGCGAAACCATCCCCAGGCTTAGTTGTGTTTTCTTTCTTCCTCTTCTCTGCACCGCAACGCAACATTCAAAGAGTCTTCAAGCATCATACCCATAAAGTTGTCGAACTGAAATCACCTAATCCTGTTGTAACCCTTTTTTGTTCTCTCTATTCCCGCATTACTTGAGGATCGTGACTCTGTCATATTCTTTGTCCGACAGCCGGTCCTGCCTTCAAAAACTTCCTCGATATCTCTTCTGCGTTTCTTTGCCTCCTTTTTCATCCCTTCTTTTGTTTCTCTCCAGACTTTTATTAATTACCACGCTCTTTCTGAAGTAAGTTCCCCCCCCCCCCCTTATTTCTCAGGATCTACAAGACAGTATACACTTGTCAAAGTTACAGGCAACTGCCATGTACGGTCCACTGTTATCAATCTATGTATTCGCATCTATGTTTTGCCGCTTCCTAATTTGCTCTATGGTTTATTATCTATTATAACGCTAACGTGACGTAGATTCCCGGTTCTACTCCAGAACTCTGAATTCACCTAGCGATCCTGAGTATTCTTCAGAGCGGCGAAAACACTGAACAATGACCATTTTGGCGTACACACATGACGACATTTTGAAGCTTCGCCCTGCCAAAATTGAATCGAAGCTTCTGGAAAACATGTTCAAGCCCCTTCATGAAGCCGGGTTGTGTAAGTTAATGGGTAGCTAACTAAGGCTTGTGTAACATCAGTTGCTAATACTGTCAAACCAGCATCTCTTCTTGGCGCTTCCCGCACCACGACTGCATCTGACGACTCTATTGGTACCAACCTTCGCAAATCTACGGACACGCACGAAATTCAGTTCAGCAAGCCAAAGACTGTTTTCCAGCATGGAAGAATTCGTAACTCGTCCGGCGAATCGTCACAACCGCACGTTCACACTCACTCTATGGCGACTGCTCCAGAGCTCCATGCCCTCCCAACTTTGGCTGCCCAGAAAGAAGAAGGCTTTCAGCGGTTCTACAAAGCTGTCGTTTCGCCGACTCACGTTCGTGTGACTGCTGGAGGCCGTATTGTCCCAAACACTAAACCGCCGCCGTCGCCTACTCCGAAGCTAGCTCGCGAACGTGAAATTAATCTCGATGCTCAGCACCCTCCGCGCCCCCTGGGCATTCCCCACAATTCTTTCTATCCAAGCTTTCCCTCGTCAAGCTTTGCGCCGCCTCCAATGTATGGATTTGGTCCAGGCATGATGGCGCTTCCCTTTGCTGCGCCATATGGTACGACAGTCCCCGGAGCCATTCCTGCTCCTGTTCATGGCCCGATTCCTGTTAATAAGCAGACAACTGCCTCGCTCTCCAACAATGCAGCACACACCTCGACTGCCAATGTTTCGTCAGGATCCGACTCTTTAGCCAATGAACAGGCTGAAGCTCTCCACTTTATGCCTCCAGGCCGCTGGGTTAACCCTTGGGGGCCTCAGTTCCCGTATGCCATGGCTGGTATGATGCCTGGTGCCGGATATGTGCCTGCTCAGTTTATGGGTTCCAATATGCCTCACCCTCCAGCCTTTTATGGCATGCCGACTCCTCAAGTTCACCAAGGTCCAATTGTCCCTACGCGCCAGCGTAGCAATGGGTCAGTCCATGCCCCTGTTCCCGAAGAGCCCACTCCTGCCCCTCCTGTTACCAGTCCTGCTTTGAAGGCACCTCTGAATCCGCCTATTTCGTCGATCCGGCCCAGCCAAATCAGCAGAGCTCATCTTGAATCTCTCCGAGCCAATCTTCGCCGTGTGGAAGATCAACTGAAGTACAACGTCCACCAGATTGATGTTCCTTCAATGGAGCAGCGTGCTGCAGAAATCAGGGATGCCATTAAAGGTCTTGAGGAGGCTCTTCCTAGCCAGCTCGAGTTCGAGGAACTTCACTACCCCAAAATGGAGACGAAGGGAAAACCCAAGTCTTCAACTTCATCTCAGCCTTTTTCAGCTCCCCTGGGACGCAAGGAGACTCGGCGTATTCGCAGTGACTCACAAAAGCACTCGACCAGCTCTCGCGGATCTCGCTCTTTCCGAGGCACAAGTGTTCGCAACAGCAGTGCCGAAAGTGATTCGGCCAAGGCCTCTACGGTCTCGTCAGCCATGGCCCCGACTGCGCCTCCCTTCAAGCCCCAGGGCCTCGACAAAGTTGTTTCTGCTATTGGCGATGTTGAGCCTGTTGTTGTCATTGATGCTTCTGATGTCAATGAACCAATTAAGAAGACCGCTATGTCCACTGCTCGTCTGCCAGTGCCAAACTCGCTTTCTGCTCCTGTTCCTGTTTCAGCTTCTGGATCGACTGCTTCTATGGAGACTCTGAAGAAGTCGACCAAACCCTATCTTGAGGGTGAGCTTCTTCCAGGTATGGATGAAAAACAGGCCATCAAGAATGGCTTCCACTATCGTCGTCCGCTGACGGAGGAGGAGATTCGCGCCCGTCACCTTTACTGGGGCCGTGCTCCTCAGTCCGCGCTTCGTGGTCTGCCCAAGTTTGATGGCAAGGACTTTTACTTTGCTTCTCCTCCCAAGATCCGCCACTCAGGCCGCTCTGGGGCCGGAATTTCTCGTGGTTGGGGTCGTCGTTCGAGCCGTGAAGAAGACTTGAGCAAGAAGGCTATGCTTTCCGAGTCAATTGACCACAGCGAGGTTTCGATCGATGTTACCAGCAATGCTGCATCGGTAAGCTTGGAAGATTCATATGGAAATGGGTCAGATACTAACCAGTTCCAGTCGGAGGGAACTTTGATTGCCTCATGCAGTGCTTCTCAGCGTGAAAAGAGCGAAGACTCTGTCTTTGAGGTTAAGCGCTTGCCTCTATCCCAGAAAATTGGCGATGAAAAACAGAGGTTAGTTGAGTCCTGTTGCGGTGGTGCGGATATCAAATTAACCATGTCCTGTGTCCTTAGCCCTTCCAAGGCTTCGGTTCGGGCCTCCGGCCCTACTGAGCTGGCTCAAAGTTCTGTCACTGGTGTTTCTGCCCCGAAGTGCGCTTCCCCGGTCCAACATTCGGAGCCCGTGCATTCAACTGACAAGTCGCCGGACTCTAAACAGGCCACTCCCACTGGCTCCAGAGACAAACTCCGTCGCGGAGCCGAAAACCTTCCTCCCAGCAACCTCGGGCCTCAGTTCTAACCTGCGTGTTCGAGAATGTTTATGTTTTCTAATCGCCGTCTCCCGCAACTCTACCAATGCGATACTTCCTGAATCTTGACCTTTTTTTTTTCCTTTCTCTTTGTTGCGTTGCTTTATTCTTCGTTTTACCCGCTTTATTAATCGCATTTCTGGCTTTATGAGCACCACAATTGGGTGACGCTTGGCGCTTGGTGGTGATCTTTTCTTTTACTGGCATATGGTTATTTTGACGCTATACTTAGCATTGCGATATTGTTTTTATGATATTACGCTCGGACAGTTTTAATATAATGCAACTTTATTACCCGGGAACAAGAACTCAACTAGGAGGGGAAAACTACAAGATAAGATGAAAACGTATGTATTAATGAGTTGTGATGTATCTCAACATCAAAATCTCGGTCCGGGAAAACTAGAACAGAGGGTCTTCGAAGAGAGCAGAAAGGTGATTCATGAATGATCCAATCTGTGAGCGTTGCTCTTCGCTATTCGTTTACCTCGAGAACCAACTGGAACACAGTCTACAAGGTGATTTATAGCGGTCAAAAATTACACATGCAATGTTTACCAGACTTACCTTTAGGGCTTGAAGACCAAGACTATACACTATACATATTATAGCGCAAGCTTCAAAGCCACCATAGTTAACGTCTTCAATAGAAGAGGCATTCCTAATACACATTCACATACGACATACTATGGTGCAGGTCGCAACCAAAGCCAAAGGGTGAGCAGCGTACCAGTCTGTAAGGCATGGTAAAAAGTCCGTGGCAGTATCATGTCTTCGTCAACAACCTCCGATTTCTGGGAGTGCGAACATGTTTCTAGCCAGGAAACCAAATAGTCCAGTCCAAGTACAGGTGTGGAAGACGCAAGCAGTGCTCGGCTTCGGGAGGACCTCCCATGGAGCGCTTCACAAAGATCGACTGAGCCAATTTGTGAAACGGCCATTGAGACATTGGATATCTCTCTCAATTGATTGAGTGGGTTTGATGCTAAAAACACTCCTTTTTGTTCCCCCAAACGCCTTTTTCGGGAAGCAGAGGGGACATTTGCGGTCAAAAGGGCAGAGAGCCGGAAAAAAGAAACCCTTTGGGGCGAAGTGCTGCTTCTCCCATCCCCTCTGCGAATCCCAGCCCAATTTTCCAATCCCATGGAAATGCCCGTTTCATGATCAAGTGGTTTTCTTGATTTTTTTTGGTTGTCGTGAGAATAATTTTTGAATTTGTCGTCCAGGAAACCGCTTAAGCAGCAACCTTGGTGTTGACACGCAGGTCACGGCCGGCCTTGATGCGGGCCAGGATGTCCTCACGGTCCTTGTCCAGCTTCAGGCTGGTGATGACGACGTTGGAGGGGTGCAGGCCGACGGGAACGGACTGGCCGGAAACCTTGTCGCGGGTGACACGCTCGACGTGGATGACGTACTTGAGACGGTAGACCGAGGTGACCTTGCCCTCCTTGCCCTTGTGCGAGCCACGGACAATGGAGACAACGTCGTCCTTGCGGATGGGGATGGAGCGGACCTGACATGGCATGTTAGATTTGTGGCAGCCGGATCCGGTAGGCGAACTGTCAACATACGTTGTACTTCTCACGGAGCTCCTTGGACAGGGGAGCGCTCATGATGACACGGCGGACGCTCGAGGGAGCGGTGAAGTGAGCCTTGCGGGCCTTGCGGCGCGAGTCAGAAACGGCTAAACAAGCGGCATGTTAGAAATCGGTCCGCGAGATTGAGGCTGGTGATATTCGAGACAAAATTAGCAACATACTGGGAGAGGACTTCATTTTGGCGATTGGTGGTTGAGTGATTGGTACTACAGAAGAAAAAGAGAGAAATCGTTCTATTGAGAAATTGCGCCAAACTTTGTTTTCTTTAGGTACACCCAAGCCCATCCTGCGAAAAAATTGTGTGGAGCCTCCAGGTGGAGTCAGTTCAGAAGTAGCCCTTGAGCACGTGAAACATTTTGGTATGTGGCGCAATGTGTGGCATATCAATGTGGCTGTCTCCACTTATACGACAGCCAACTCCAGCACCAAGATTGGTTTACAATGAAAGGAATTGAGTGTTTATATAGTACACGCATTTATGGTGGTAGTCTATTAGTACATTTGGGGGGGGGGGGGGGGGGGGGGGTTTGATAGTAGATGCAAGCATCTGTGTGAAGGCTGAAAGTTTACACCGGTGCAGACTCGCGCAGGGGCGCAGTTGCAGGGGCTTTGAAGATGCCGTTGTCATCGTATTTGGCCTCTGTAAAGCTTGGTTAGAATTTTGATACTCAATGGAGAGTTTGAACGACTTACTGAAGAAAGTGTAGTTTAGAGTAACAGTTTGGACGCCCTTCATGTTAATGTCGTTCAGCAGATCGGGGTCTAGGTAGAAGAAGACTGGCATGTCGACAGTCTCGCCCGCAGCCAGTCTTTGCTCTTCAAAGCAGAAGCACTGGATTTTGGAGAAGTAAGGCGCAACTTGAGCGGGTGTCACACTATAGGTAGCGACGCCGATAATGTCCTGGTCGCTTTTGTTGGTGGCAGTGTAAAAGGCCAAAGCGGTCTCGCCGGGGAGAACGCGCACCTCGCGCTGCTGCGGGGTGAACTTCCACGGCAGGACATCAGAGACTGAAGAGCTAAAGGTGACTTTGATACGGGGGACGTCGGTGACAGGGACCAAGCGCTTGCTGATATCGGCTTCATCAGAGCCAGGGCCTCCGTGGGCTCTGACAGGCTGACCACCCCAGCCCGTGGTTTGGCAGATCTAACGACGTATTAGCTCGTGAATTAAGAGGTAGGCAAAGAACAGCATACCATCTTGTACAAAGGCACAGAGCCATAAGACAACGCAACGGTCATCAACACGATACTCAAAGTATAGTTCCTTTTTACAGGTCAGGCATTTGTCAAGCAAAAGTGAAGAAAGGAAATTACATACATCGCGGTCCGGTTCTTATTGCGGTAATAGTCTTGGATCTGCTCCATTGTCGGCGCAGCCTGGCGCCGGCGCGGCGCGCCCGTCGCGGCACTTTGCGGGCCAGGCTTCGGGGCCGATGGCGGCACTGACGAAGCGAATCTGCGCGACGTAGCGCGGCTAGTTTGGCTAAATGAGCAGGCCCAGTGGCTGGTGGCCGGGGGGAAGCGCCGCATGGGCGTTCTGAAAAAGTTCATTGTGATGAGGATTGGCGCAAACACCAAGTCAATACAATTGCTGTTACTTGCTGCGACGGGATGTGGCGCCATAGAAAAAGCATCGTATGGTTGGGCCATTCCACATTTAGCTTATCCACAGCTGGCGACAGCTGTCAGAGCTTGACGGAGTATCCACTCACGACCTCGATGTCTGATGTCTGTTACTTCACGGAACACAATCACGGAACATGTTCCTTGGTAAATACATACATATTCGTGCATTTTCCGCTCACCAAGACGCTCATCCATTTATTGCCCTTGAGAGATTTACTGTTAAACCGTCTTAAGTGCCAAGTAATAACTTGCAAGTAGTAAACACTCAACTGCCCTTTGTTTCAAGTACATAGTATTATTCGACATACTCGTACTACGCCCCACTATTTCGTCTCTCTCCTTATAAATGATACTCGACACCAAGTTCGTATGGTCAGCAAGTTTCGTAATTTTCTCGCGATAATATCTACTGCAAATATATGTTTTTCTTGTATATTTAGACATTATACTCTACAATGATGCTAATATATATATAAATATATCGAGATTCTATCCACTTTGGACAACCGAGATGTGGTACAAATAGTACAACAAACCGAATATCAATAAAACCTCTCACATAAAGCATGCAATACAGACTACGAAGACATATAGTGTAGATATCTGAATATTAATGCTTCTGCGCTTTAGCTTCCTTTGCTGCTTTTGCTGCAGCCCTGACTTGCTTTGCAATACGCTTTTCTTCAGTTTGTATGGCCCGCTGGGCAACCTTGTTTCGGGCATCACTAACTTCCATAACACCACCCCTTTGCAAGCGGTATAAACAGTCTCGCCGTATGCTCTCTTGCTTCGTTATACTAACCATATCAGATATCTTCATCTGAAATAAATCCTTCTCGTCTGCTGCTTGATGTGCCCCTTTTAAGCTCTTCTCAAGACTGATATAGAGATCTGCATCTTTGTATTGTGATGCTGTATCTAATAGACGTTGAGCAGCTCTCTTGAAATCATGAGCAGATAATAGCGTACAAGAGGCATGGCTTTGAGCTGTTTTACTTAAAGCTAGACCATTTTCATGGTTATTGATAATATAGTTTGCAGTATCTTTTAAAGCCATCCGAGTTAAAGGCATATTGAGCGAGTCAAAGAATGATAGATATCCGACAAGAGATAGCTCCTGTGCATCATTCAGAGCCTTATTATGACCATCATGCTGCTTCTTATGCTTTGCATCAAAGAAGTCAGACTTTGGCTTCTTAGTATCATAGTAGAGTGTGGTTGGTGGGATATTGAAGTGCTTTGCAACACTAATGTCGTGATGGTCGGTATCAAACTGTATTGCAGCATTGATGGTGTCTTTGCTAGTATGATCTGGTATTTTTTTTTTATGTTGCATTGTAGCAGACACTCTAACAAGCAAGAATAATAGATTTATAAGAGTATATGACCAAAAATGAAGGAGATAATGCCAAAAATATGTTGATGTGTCTGTAAAACGTGAAGTTGGAGGTATTTTGAGATAACTTTTAGTTATCATATTTAGGTTGTATCGATGCAAAATTTTCTCTATGATCAATCATGACACGTGTCACCATATACCAGTGGTCTTTTTTATAATGAAGAGTAATTTTTTTGTATTGATTATTGAACTTGAAGTCGTGATAGTTGCATTTTGTAAGGGTTATTACGAACTTGGTGTCGAGTATGCTAACTATTTCAGACAATAGCTTGAATTGATTAAGCTCCTAGTCTCAATGAAAGCTACATTAGGCTGTGTCGCATTTGGTTGTCCAGCATGATGTGCTCGTGAAAGCGTTAGGGTTATGACAAGTTGTTAGACAACAAATCAGTTCATTCAGGATTGAACACTGAGAGATATGGTATGTACATATATATGTATGTACTTGTGTGCAATATACATAGAAACACTACTGTCAAAAGCAAATACATTTGAAGAGAATGTCGAACACTCAACGGGACTGGAGTCTGTTAAAAAAAGAGACACCAATTCTTAGAAGCGCCGCGCCTACAGAAGCCCTCAATGCGCACCGCTTGGCCGTGAAGCCAAAGGGTTTACAAATCGCGCAACTGAAATAACATTGTTCTCCCCGTCTAATTCAAGTCGGCCGCCAGTGAAGTGCGAGCCGACCCTATGTTTTCTTCATATTCGGGTGCAACTTTCATATAGAAAAAAAGAAAAGGAAAAGAAGAAATAAGAAATGAGCAGACGATGAGCGCTTTATTTATACTAGAGACTGAATTTTTTTGACGGGCCTGGGGAGTGGGGCGGTGGAGCAGCCTTGTGCACGCGTGAGAGATGATTGGATGAGTGGTAAGGGTCTGGAGCCTCAAGGGTCTGCCTACACGTGCTAAGCGGCGAGTGGCGTCGCCGAGATGTAAAGCTGACTAGCTTGTCTCACATTTGTATCAAAAGCAAACAAGCATGTGGCGTTGTCTGTGGCTGGGCCTTGAGAATCTGGGGGAATGAGAGGGAAAGAAAGGGTTGCCAGGGAGGAGAATGGGGGGGGATCATGCTTTTGCTTTGCTTTGGCCAAAAGTCTTTTTACTCCAAGTTTCTTGTCACTTTATCTTGCTTGCATCCTCTTTGGCTTCTTGCATTCCGTTTCTTGATTGAATCCCTGCTTTTGCATTTACATAGACATTGATTTTTTTTTAAATCTATTTACCTTGTTTTTATCGTCTCCTATATTGGGTTGTTTGTCCTGCCTTCGTATCGAGTTTGCGCTTCTTGATTCACATAGCTGCCTAGTTGCTTTATCTCTGGATCCATCCGCATCTCCGCACGACCTTGGTCCCCCTAATTTCTCCACTCTTGACATCAATCGACGACTTGTACATACATACATATAAACTGCGATACAAAATGGACAGCCCTCTTGACACGGACATTGGCTCGGAGCTGTTTGGCTCCTACGAGGCCGAGTTTAAGCTGGTGCAGACGGATCTGAGCCAGAAGCTGGAGCAGATTCCGGAGTTGTCTGGCGAGCACCGCAAAGCGGCGATTACGCAAGCCGAGCGCGCCCTCGAAGAAGCCGACGAGCTGGTTAGTTTATCTTCCCGTTCCTGTCCTCCCTTCCAACTCTTTGCTGGAAGCCTAACACAGTCTTCTACCAGATGGGCCAAATGCGCCTGGAAAAGCAAAACATCCCCGCCACCTCCAAGACAAAGGTCAACCAGCGCCTGCGCAACTACGAATCCGAAATTGATCGCCAGCGGCGCAAACTGCGCACGCTCGCCGACGACCGCGCCGCGCTGTTTGGCTCGCGCTACACGGACAACCCGGCTGGCACGTCGGCGTCGGACGTGCAGCTCGAGCAGCGCCAGCAGCTGCTTGCCGGCACCGACAGACTAGACCGCAGTACGCAGCGGCTCAAGTCGAGCCAGGCGCTGGCAGCCGAGACGGAGGCGCTTGGTGCGAGTACGCTGGCAGACCTGCACCGGCAGCGCGAGACAATCCAGCACACCCACGATACGCTGTTGCAGAGCGAGGGATATGTGGATCGGAGTGTCAAGACGCTGCGGGGCATGGCGCGCAGGTGAGTCTGTGTAGAGCAAAATGCTTTGTGATGCTGAAGCTAACTTGACTAGAATGGCAACCAACCGGATCATTACAGTGGCCATTATCACGATCCTCGTGCTGCTGATTCTGGCTGTCATTTTTAGCAAGTTCCGGTAGACTTTGTCTTTGTTTACCAGGGCGCATATGCTTTGGAGTGTATGATGCACACACGTGATGGGTTATGCGGCGTTTTGGGTGTTTCTCTTTGTGAATGATTGCTGGCAGGCGTTGTCGAGTTTCTTTTGATTATCATTGTTATTGTCCGAGTTCCAGTCCTTAGTTTTAGCACACTCAAATGTAGTATTTACATACATACATATGTATGCATTGATTGAGTAGAGAAATCATGATGAATTACATACATTGAAACAATTTGATGACCAACTCCTAAAACGAAGAAAACAACAACCAAACTTTTCCCCCAAATTTATCAGATCAGGTAAAGCGAGCCTCGAATCTTCTGGGCATACAAGATTGAGGCCTCGGATATACAGAACAAACCACCGAAATCAGTGATAGATACATGATGGTGATAGAAAATGCCGCACATCAAGTCATGATACCGAGTCTCTGTTTCTCCGACTCTTCCATTTTTTATCCATTCTTTGTCTCCCCCTCCTTGTCCTTTTGGATTTATATCCCCTACTTTGCGTGCCGCGGCGACTTGGCTACGCCGCCGCCAAATGCCCCCTTCTTACGCTGCTCGCCCAGCCCTCTTCTTCCACCACGTCCACTTCCGTTCCCTCTTCCACCCGCTCCTCCGCGCTGGCCGCCGCCCCGACCGCCCCGACCGCCCCGGCCACGCTGTTGCTGCTGGTGCTGGTGCTGGTGCGCGCGCACCGCCTGCGCCATCTCAACGTCGCCATCGTCTTCGTCGTCCGACTCCTTGCCGCGCTTATTGCTAAACTTGAGTTTTCCACCACGGATACGTCTGCCTGCATCGCGGCTCTTGAGCGCTGCCACGTACGCGCCAACGCCGGACTCGCCCGTCTCAGCTCCCGCGCCGGCGTCAATGTCCATGGTCTCGTCGCCGTCGTCGTCGCGGCCCAAAATCAGCTTGCCGTCGAGATCCGTCTTGGCCTTGGTCTTGGTGGGCTTGCGCAGCTTGACGGGCTTGGTGGTGGAGATGCTGGCCAGAGCGCGGCGGTCGAGCAGATCGAGCGGCTCGTCATCGTCCTCGATGATGTAAGCGTTGCCGCCCTTTTTGTTGGTGCCAGCCTTGCGGCCGCCCGAGCGGGTATTGCCGTTGTCGTCGTCACCGTCGTCGCCCGAGGCATCACTGTCGCTGCTGTACAGGGCCTGGTCGTAGGCGTCGTCGTACTTGGGGCCGTCGGCGGCTTCGTCTTCGCTGTCGTCGCCGTCCTCGTGGGCGTCCTTCTCGGCCTGCTTCTTCTTCTTGCTGCGTTCCTTAGTCTTGCGGATGTTGTTGATGAGCTTGCGGTCCGACTCGGGTGTGTTGCGCAGAATCACGTCATAGCCAAAGCGCCGCACCATGCGTTCCAGAATATGCTTGACCTTTGACTTGAAGTGGCCCTTATGCTCGTGGCTCCACACGATAATGTTGGGAACCAGCGTCTGCAACCGCGGCGTAATCAGTTCCAGAGGCAGGCTGATGACGCAAATCTTGATGAAGCCCAGCACCGACTTGACAATCTCGCGGTTGTTGGACGTCAGGAACAGGTCCATGGTCTGCACCAGATCCGA
Organism: Thielaviopsis punctulata; assembly: GCA_036034705.1. Classification (NCBI taxonomy): domain Eukaryota; kingdom Fungi; phylum Ascomycota; class Sordariomycetes; order Microascales; family Ceratocystidaceae; genus Thielaviopsis; species Thielaviopsis punctulata. Next base: position 1,464,569 of record CM069897.1, read on the forward strand.
CAGCGTCTGCGTGCTAATGGCATCGCGGAACTCGTACAGAACCCGGCTCAGGGCCGTGATTGTGGCCGAAATCATGTGCGGTGTGCTTCCAGCCAAACCAGCGCTGACCATGGTAAAGTATTCTTCCAGCGTAGCCGGGACGGCCGGCGACTCGGCCGGCATGTGCGGCACCTTGGCATTGTTGATCAGAGCGCCGTTGGCCTCAGCCATAATCTGTCCCATCTGGACCAACAGTCCGTAGGCTGTCTCACGCGCACGCTCGTTGTTCTCCTTGCACGAAATCACCACCTCGCTGAGGATAGTCGGGATAAAGTGCAGCTCGGTACTGGGCACAAATGGCAGCAGAGCCGCAATGGCAGCCAGCCGCTCGCGACGCGCCGGCGCAGAAACCTTGTTAGCACTGCTGACCAGCAATTGCTGTAGCTCAGCATTGCGCTCGACGAGGGCCGCCTTGCCCGTGTCCGACTCGGCCAGGCGCGGAATCAGCTTGTACGCTTTCTTTTGTAGCTGCGGCTCGGAGCCGCGCTGAATCACGACGGCCGCAATCTCAAACAGAGCACTGAAGCTGGCGCGCGGAATGTAGATGGACATGGTGATGACCAGATCCATGAGAGTTTGAGAGGTCGACGGCAGAGCGTCCTTTTTGGGCGTCTTGTCGTCCTTGTCCTTGGGCGTTTCGTTATGCAGCTCCAGGGCAAGCATGTTGCTCACACGTTCAAATGTCTCCATGAGTTCAGCCTCGGGCGTGATGCTCAAAAAGGCGTTGATGGTCTGCAGGATCGGGCCACGGCTCTGCGGCAGCGTCTGAGTGTACACGTTGAACAGTACGGCCAGCATGTTACCGGCATAGCCGCCCAGGTACTCCAGGTTCTTGGCAGCCTGTGCACGCGACACACGGCTCTGCAGCACAAGGTCCTCCTCCTCATCATCGTCAATGGTGGCAATGGCCTGGTTAGACTCGACCAGCATGCGCAGAGCGCGGCAAATGTCCAGGCGCAACTCGGGCTGCGAGTACAGCAGGTTAGCCAGCAGCTCGGCAAACTCCTGGTCAAAGGCAGTCAGCAGATCCGTCGGCAGGTCGCAGTAACCCGGCAGCAGCGACCAGGTCTGTTGCACCAACGTCTCAAAGATCTTGATTTCCATGGTGCGCTCGCCCTTGTGCTCCATGACGCGCTGGTACATGATTTGGCTGAGCGGCACAAACTCGGCCTTGAAATGCGCCAGCTGCGTGTTGTTGACGTAGTCGCGCAGCAGCGGCATCATCCAGGCACGGCCTGGCTGGCCCTTGACGGGCTTTGCCAGGTTGAGCGGCATGACGGAGAGTACGGCCTCGGGACCCATGGCGCGAATGGCCCGACCAATGACTTCGTCAGCCTTGGCCTTGTTCTGGAAGGCTCCGTGAGCGCGAATGTCGCCAATGCTCTTGGTAATGTTCATCATGATGGGGTACGCCGACCAGCGCAGAGCGTCGTACATGGCTGCCAGCACGGTAAACGTCTCGGCCCATGCGGCCTGGTACTGCACGCTAAGCAGTGACTCGGCAATCTTGGCCACCTTTTCCAGGATTTTTTGGTCAAAGATGGACGGCTCCAGCACCGTCTGCTTGGGCACACATGTTGCCACAAACGACACCAGACACTGCGATGCCGAGATGCGGATGCTCTCTGACGGGGACTCGAGGAAGCGCGCCACCAGGCCAAAGATTTCCGGCAGCTTCTGGAACGTCTCGTCGGGCTCCAGCTGGGCCGATACTTCGAAGCCGCGCGAAAGAATGGCCACCCACGGCGGAACCAGCTGCGTGTCGTTCTCGGCAGGCTGCAGCTCCGAGATGATTTCCATCAGACGCGGCAGCTTGGCCGACATGGCCTCGTCCGTCATGCCAGCAAAGATGACTTCGAAAATATCAAACACAGCCATGACCATGTACTCGTTGCCGCTCTTGGCAATGCCCAGAAGCAGCTCGCACAGCGGCTCAATGGTCTTGCTGGGCCAGCCGCCGGACGCATGCGCCACTGTTTTGGCCAGCTGCAGTGCATGGATCAGCGTGGGATCGTGGGCATCTGCCTTTTTGTTTTGCTTGCGCAGCTGGGCGCTCTTGGCCACGAGATCCTCGAGGCTCTTCATGGCCGTGTGCGCGCACATGTCGGCCGCCGGGTGGTCCAGCGAAGGACTGGGCGGCGGGTTGCGCAGCACCTTTGTCAGGGCGTCCTGGGCGCGCCGGCGCACCTTGGGCCGCGGGTCGAGCGAGAGATGCAACAGACCGGCAACGGCGCGGCGCGGGCTGATTTCGGAAACGGGGAGATCCCATGCGGCAGCGTCCTGGGCAAGCAGTAGCGCTTCGAGACAGCCGAGAGAAGACCGCAGCAGACTGGGTTCGGCATTCTCAATCAGCAAAACAGGCGCCACAAAGGTGAGCACGGCGGTGAACTTGGCGCGCAGAATCGGCTCGGGAGCGTAGGGCGTAACCACGTCGAGCAAGTAGATGACTGAAGCGGTGATTTCGGGGTTGGTGTTGCCGTTGGTCATGCTCTGGTTCAGCAGGGCGAGCAGAGCGGCAAAGTAGGCTGTAGGAGTAGGAGTAGCATTTTGTTCTTTAATGGTGGATTCGACGGCGGTGAGGACAACGACGTTCTGTGTAGAGATTGTGTTAGCAGCCGGAATGAAGATGTGGTCTTTTCTCTCTCTCTCTCTCTCTCTCTCTCTCTCTCCATCTCATCCACTCTCTCTCACCTTTTGCTGGCTCTGGAGACCAGGCGACTTGATCTTGTCCAGCTTTTCCGCCAGCGTTAAATTCGCCATGGTTGCGGATATGTGGAAAGTGCGGGAAACAGAACGAGACCAAGAAAATGTAGGAAAAAGAATAGAAAAAAAAAATCTTTTCCTCTTTTTTCTTTTTCTTTTTCTTGTTTTCAAAAGCCAAAAAAAAAAAAAAAGAAAAATGATATAAAAAAAAGTTCTATATTGTTTTTTGACCAGGGTCACAATCGATTTGAAAATTCTCGAGGGGCCATACAGCTGACAACAGCTGACATTAGCTCATGGCGGGGCATTAAATTCACATGCGATAAGTCTTATCTTATCGCACACTTTCAACTTTAGATTGTACCGACGTACCAGTGTGCCATACTACAATACCATATTACACCCGTCAGTCCATTGTATCCCATCCCGCACTCTACCCTTTCTTTGCTGCAATGATCAAACTGCGAAACTCATTTACATTAAAACTCAAATCCTCACAAATATTTACAAAAACAAATTCACCGGTTCGTCGCAATCTCTGTCTCCACATCCGGCGTTCGTCCCGTCAATGACCCCAAATTCTTCACCCGCCGCGCTGCATATACTGCCTCATCCTTTGCAAACCGCACATTCCTCATCGGCTTCCACTGCATCAGACCCCGCTGCATGCGGTGCAAATCCCGGCTTCGGCCCTTGTATGACTTGAGCATCTTTATCGGATTCTTTGTGCTCTGTCCGTCGATCGATTCGTGGCCCAGACTAGGGTCTGAGAGGTGCTGCTCGTTAGAGTCTGTCGTGTGGGACTGGTTACACGATGATTCTCCGACCGCGCTTTTGTTGTTGCGCGGAATCGACTGGGTTTGGGAATTAGTTGTTGCCCATGAACGCGACCGGCGGTGAGAGTGCGTCGTGTCTCCGGCGACTGACGATGTTGTGTACGCTTCCGAGTAGCCGTGCGAAGACAGCGACGACACCTCGGAAGCCGACGTGCTGTTCTTACGGCCACGGCTGCCGCTCATCAGCTGCGATGGATCCTCACCAAATGCCCGACTCCAGTCTGTCCCGTCGCGTGCCACCCATGGCCCCCTATTGTTATTGTTCTCGCCTTCATTTTCGCCCTCTTCCCCAATAGCGTCAACGCCGTGTGCTGAAGACGTGGAAGACCGAAACGACGCCTGCCGCTTGCGCTCTTCCTCCCGCTCAGCCGCCGCATGCAGCTTCAATGTCGTCTCTTGGATCTTTGGACGCACCTCCTCCATTCTTGCACCCTCGGCGTAGCATGCCTCCCAAGTCTCAATAGTCTCTCGCAGCCTGTCGTCCGTCACGAACCGAATGTGGTCGCGGTCAGTGCCCGGCGAGAAGCGCCCGGTGAATTGGAAACGGCCAATCTCTTCAACGTCCAGATCGCGCACCGTGTCAATGTTGTCCTCGTTGATGTAGTTTTGCGATAGGCGAGTGGGGTTGTTGCACTTCCAGATGGGCAAGTCAAAGCTAAACTCTTCCCGGTCGGCGATGTCGCGTAGCCAAAACGACGCAAACGCTTCGGCATGGTGTTTCCGCGGCTGCCAAAACTCAATAAACACGGGTGACCGGTAACGGTATCGCACTGGCAAACGCAGGCCGTGAGTTCCTGTCTTTTCATCTCCGCTATGGTTGCTAACATCCCACTCCACAAACGGGCTGTCTGCATCGCGGTTGACAGAACACACGTTACGTCCAACAACAGCCGATGAACCGCCAGTCCGCAGACGCAGCTTAGGCCGGTGGCTGCTGTGGTATCCTTTGGCCACTAACTTAGCAGACGTAAACTCAAACGTGCCAACGTCCCAGCCCAGCTGCGTCATTGGGAGCTGAAGCTTGATGCTACGGAATAGCAACGAGATGCGAACACGGCCAAAGCCAATTCCGCCGTCCATAATGTACCAGCGTGTGACCTGGCTGGAGTCATGCAGAATCTCGGGGACCTTGAGCGGAATGACTCCCAGAATCGGATCGTGCTCACGGTTGCGGTAATCACGTACCGTTACTGTAACGATACAGCTGCGCCAGTCACGCACAAATTGCTCTGTTCCAGCATTGAAGATAGGCTGTGATGAGACCGCCTTGGTCCGTGTCTTGTACACCAGGTTGTCATTTAGCAGAATCGTGCAATATGAGCTGGGCAGCGATCCACCCTGTTCCTCCTTATGCGCTCCAGCTTCAGGCCGACCGGGCTCGTACTCGCGGCCCTTGCGCTTGCCATTGGAGCCCTTGATATTGTTGAGTTCCAGACCGACGATCTGGTGCACAACGATGCTCAGAATGCCAGAAGGCCACATCTGATCTGGGGGAGTCAGGACAGCATTTTTCTCTTCTTCTTTGGTTTGCGCATCCATCTCAGCCTCGCGATCAACCTTTTTGGATCTGTAGCTCTCCTTGCCCGAAGTGGAAGATCCAGCAAGGGAGTTTTGGGACTTGGCAGAGAGCGAGTTGGGCTGCAAATTCATGGTCTGGTTGGGAATCTGCTGCGGGGGAACAGGCTCAGACGAAACAGGAGGAACAGATTTGTCCTTGACCAGGTAAGAAGCAGTCACTGCATTGGAAGTAGGAATCCCAGGCTCCGTCTGTGCAGAATCGGAAACGTGGCTCCGGGGGTCCTGGACAGGCTGGGGCTCAGCAGGGTAGGCACCCAGGGAGCCCATCTTGACCTCTTCGGGAACAGAACTCTGAGCAGCTGGTGGAGACATGTCGTCCATACCCGAAAGCTTGCTATCATGGCGGTGGTGAACTTTGGTGTTGCTTCTCTCCGGTCCCTGTCCTTTCTCCAATGCCTGCTGCTCTTCCTCTGCCGCTGCCTCTTCCTCCTCTTCAGTCTTCTTTTCCTTTTCCATTTTCTTCTTTTCACGAGCCATTTCTTTTTCAGCAGCCGCGCGTAGAGACTCTCTGAACGGCGCCTTTTCAAAGAATCCAACCTCCCAAATCAAATGACCAGGCATCGAACTCTCGGCCTTGAGACCCTTGAGTGAAGACTTTTGCTCAAACATCTGGTTCGGGGTTTCCATTAGGCTTTCAATGCTCAGCTCAATCTTTCCCACAATGTCATCAGCCGAGCTGCGGTCACTGTCCCACAGTTCCATTGAGATCTTTTCATCGGCACGGATGGTATCGGGGGTGACCAATAGACCGCATGACTCCTCAAAGATGGGGTTCAGATAGTCCTGAATCACACGCGTGCAAAACAGAGGCTTTGAGAACTTGCTCCACGACACAGTGACATATGGGTCTGAACCGCCTCCATGACTTCCACGTCTATCCTGCTTGCTGAGATCCACACCGCGACGAATCTTGATGAAGATGACACCAATAGCCGTAGTGTCACGGGCAATATCGTCGCCAGACAGCATCGATGCAATGTCAAGAGTCATGCTTTTGGGAGCAACGTACATTGAGGCCGCAGTCTTGATGGCCCAGTTGACAAAATTAGAGATCAAAGGAAGATTGAGAATGTTGATGCCGCGCTCAACCATAGGCGTGCATCCGGCTTGGACCTTTGGGATTCCCATTAACGTAAATGTCAGAGTTTTGAGAAAGGGAGGCTCAGGCGTAAGCTGAATACGCATACGAACAGTGGCAACCATGCCAATAAGTTCAACCCCTAAAAAGACCAGTCAATAAACAATCTCAATTAGGGCATGGAATAAAGAAACAGTGACTTACAAACAGGCAGCGGAACGCCAAACAACCCGCGAACACCAAGATAAAAAACAAGACGCATGCCCATGTTTTTTGCCTTGGACGACACATCGGCACTCGACGGCTTCGCATGGTACGCCACAGACGCCTCGAGGTTGTAAAACGCGCCCGATTCTTGCGTGGCAGCCAGCTCTTCAGGATCCATAGTCTTAATGTTTTCCTTGTGCTGTTCGTTCTTGACATCCTGCATATGGTTGTCGGGCAGAGCGCGCAGGCTCAGCACGCGGATGGCGTTGGAGCCCTGTGAAATGTCGGCCACGCGGACGTTTTCAATAATACCAGGGACCGAGGCAACCATGACATCTTCGATCCTAGAAATGCTGTTAGCAGTAAACTCAAAGCAAACATTATGGGCAACAGTTGAGACTTACGTATCGGCCACACCTGAAAACATCTCAGGGTTAATAAGACCACAAACCAAGCCAATCATGGTGTTCATCCACTCGGCAGACTCAGGGATCAGGTTCGCGGTTGCCATTTCACCGCGCTCTCTCTCCGACTCCCATTCCCGATCTCTGCCCTGACGAATCAACTCCTTAGCCCACAAGAAGACAGCGCACGAAACACCGCCAGCCAACGGGACAATACCCCAAATTCGGGCACCAAACAGGTTTCCCACCAAGGAAATGACCAAAAAGAGCCCCAGAGAGAGAAAACTGGCGCGCATCTCGAGCATTTCAAACATGGGCTCGTAGCTGACACTGGGGGTCTTGTAGAACAAAATTGATGTCTTTTCGCTGCGAATCGGAACGTCCGAGGTGGCTCCGGGCTGGACAGGGTCGGGAGGGGCCATGATATCCTGAGCATGCCGGTATTCCTCGCCACTCATCTCGGAGGACATGGGCACAGTAGTTGGACGGCCCAGGTTTTCGTTTGGCACAGACATCTGTAAGGAACCACGTTAGTTTTTTTTTGGATTTTCTATCTGGTAGGTTTATGTCCCAAAAAGTGGCACGATAACTCTATGGGTACACAAACTGCGCTGGATTAAGCTCGGAGCACAGGGCACACAGCCACTAATTCTCAGGTTTGTCTTACCTTTGGATTGTCAACCACTTTTTGGTAGTTCATGTCAATATCTTGGATCTTGATATCCTTGCCCGTAACCGGATCGCGCACCGTCCGCCACCCTTTCTTCTGACGACGTTCGGGCTTGTGTGCTACGGCATCTCCGACAAAGTCGGTGCTCTCATCGTCATTGTCGTGGATGTCCGGGGCCGGCGGATTTGGATTTCGCATAAAGCCGCTGATGATGCTCGGCTTCGGAACCTGCGCGGCTTGGCCATGCGACCCGGTAGCGTTAATCTCCGCGTCGCGGTTTGCTTTTTCCTGGTCTAGACGCTGCATGAATTCGGTGATGTTGGGGATGCGGTTGCGGCCGCTGTAGTGCTGGCCAGCGCCACGAGGCGCCTGTGAGTACGACTTCATTATTGGCAACCTGTAACGAAATAAAAAGCCGCCAAATGGATTAACAGGATGGCCCGAGATGGATACGGTTCTCGGCAGCTGGATGTTGGATCACGATAGGGGAGTCAGATGGTCGGATCATGTGTGTAGGTGCGTTGGGAAGTTGTAAGATCAAATAATAATGGTTATAAAGAGAAAACAAAGCTCGTGAGATGAAGGTGTTCAGAAGATACAAAAAAGAATATGATGACGATGAAGATGAAGATGAAGATGAAGAAGAGAAGAAATTTCCGGACTTGTCGACAGCAACAAATGGCACCCTTTTTCAAGAATCTAGGCTCTTTCCGTTACTTATTGCACCCAGCTTTCCCTTTTCGGCGGCAGCTTACAGGTTTGAAAATTCGGCCCTTGACTCTTCCCTGTCCCAATACAGAATAAAACGGCAACTACAGCTGAGCCACTAAGACAAGTCAATGACGTCGATGGAAAGAATGATGTAAGCCTCTTTCTGGTTAGCCCCACCAAGATGGGACGAGCAGAGCAAGTGTCTGCTTTTCTTCTGGCAACATGATTGTTAAGATGCAACTTGAATGAGATCTGGTGATGCATGTTTGGTATGGAAAGTGATGTATCCTGCAGACAAACATATTTTCACCTTTTTTTTTTCTTCTGAACA
>CM069897.1:1477023-1494654 GCA_036034705.1 Thielaviopsis punctulata
AAAAAAAAAAAAAAAAAAAAAAAAGAGTTTGTCGACAGAAAGAGAAGAAAGAGGGAGTCCGATCAAGAACAAGGTCTGCTTGTTGAGCTGAAGCGGAACACGACCACGAGAAGGAGATACATACATATCAATATCAAGCAAAGATACGGAGGTCCTGTATACCAAAAAAAGAATCAAACCAATGTTTTTTCTGCAAGCTGCAGTAGGCTGCCAGGTGCATCTTATCGTCGGCTACGTATGTACATATAATGTTGAGGTCATGGTGTTGTCCCCTGTTTTTTTTTTTTTTTTTTTTTTACCCCCAGACCTCACAAACCTTGATTTTTCCCTTGATATCCTTCTACATGTACATACATACAATACATGTATACTATGTATAGTTTATGAATAGCCCTATGTTACCCTGTTGCTAGTAGTACATAACATCATGGGTTCCGAACTGTCCGAGGGTTCTTGCAGATATCATAACAAGAATAGAAGGAGAAAATCTAGATTTTTGTTAGCACTCGGAGAAGACGAAAATCGCTACGAAAGTCAAGTTGCTCCTGGCTCTGGCGGCTTTCACAGGTGTGGTCTAGATGCAGGCCCAACGTGACGCACTAGCTCCTATTGGCTGCAGCTACAAGTATGTAGTGTGACCATGGCGATGTTTTTATTTTTCGAGGCTTGATACATACCATAGTCCTTCCTCTTAAATCCAGCACTATTTTGAAGTCTTGTCTATAAATGGACTCAAAAGTGCCCAAAGCCAACGAACGACACAGTGAAAATGGCGCACAGATGCAAAAATAGCAGCAAAAACAAGAACTATCTTCATTTTCTTTTTTTGCTCCTTCTCTCCCACGGACAACTATCATCAAGGAAATATGTATGGCTGCTACAGCACAATACTACCAGTATGTATTTACATATAAAAACACAAAATGTGACGACAACGACAAGCAAGCGCCCAGCTTTGGCCAGAGGGGGTTGCACATGCATGTCTTTAACCAATCATGGGTGCAGGCTAAGTCGTTTTCTGCAAGTGCGGTGGAATAAAAAGGCGGGGCAGCGAGCGTCTAAGTGGCAGGCTCCTACATTTCTGTTTTTGGTGATGGCGGCTTTTCTTCCTGTTCCTGTGTGTGATGATTTCCTCACTGATATCTAAATTTAATATGTACATACATATGTACAGATTGTAGCGACAAACAAAGTTTTCCAATGACGTGCTCATTCGTCTGGATACTTTTAACCTGCTCGAGATCAGGAAGAGCAATGTTGCAAACAGAAAATGTACATACATAAATCTTGCTGTTACAGGTAATGTACAACAGGTTGGTTCGTCAAGGCAAAATCAAGACCCGCCTATACGTGATCATTGACTTGTCGTCCGAGACCCAGGATGTAAGACCCGGGGCTTCAGCTTGCGAAACTAAACACAGCCCGCTCTGTATGCAAATCCATACTCCGTATATATACATACGATTTTCAACAGATTGCGAGCCCTGTACATATGTATGTATAATACCGGCACAAAACGCCCTTGACAAGAAATCGCAAGCATGGCAGCCACGACTCGCTTGTGGCAACTCATGTACATACATACAAGTAGCCCCCCTAAAACCGGCATCTCAGCCACATTTCTTACTTGCTTCAACGGCAGAAGCTTCTGCTTCTGGACAATAAAGTCCGCACATGTGTATTGACCAGTGGCAATGCCGTCTTTTTTTTTTTTTTTTCATGTAACAACCATCATCTTCCTTGTCATTGGCTAGGCATGTTTCACTGTGGCATTGTTGAACATTAAAAAATCGGCTTGTGTTTTAAACAGTGGCGAACGATTCACATACCATACATCGACAATAGAATAGAAAACAAAAAGCTTTGCATCCGCCATCCAGTCTTTTTTCGTCTTGTCAGTTTTATAGTATGTGATGTCGCGTGATGCTGGCATAGAGGCTCAATGCAAAAAAAAAAAAAAAAAGCCCATCTTTGTCTATTTTCCAAACACTTGTTCAACGCTTGAGGCAGATCAGTCTGTAATCGTATAGAAACATTATTCACGTTTTTTGTCTGATTATGTGGCCAGTTTGCATGTTGGTTGTTGGTGGTCACATAATAGACGGCAACCACGGCGTATGTATATCGGAGCCGTAAGCTAAGCCAAAGGGTTGATATGTAGTAGTACTGTGTAGCACATACTCTAGCTTGTTTTGATTTACAATGTGAACAAATATACATAAGCTGAATCATCAAGGTCAGAAGTCCGTTGGTTGTTGCACCGACACTGACTGAGACTGCAATAAGCAGTCCAAAATACATAACTAACTCATCTTAGACGCCGGTGCCCGTCTTTTTAGCCGCGGCTGCTAGTCATATTTTGAACTGTTGTTTACCTGTAATATACAATATACACCTACATATGTAAAAATGTAGTACGTACATATGTAGTGAACATTTTGTATGCACCTTGTGTGATACCAATGCATATACCCTTTTTTTTTTTCAACTCATGAAGTAAATATCCACTGACCATACGTATATGAAACTTGTGATGGAAACGACATCTTGACAGCAAATCATTGTTTAGATGCAACACATTTCAATGGCCGACATAAAGTTGTTTTTTTAATGCAACATCATGATAAGCTTCTTAGTTTCCTTTTCTAGTTGACCAAGTCAGTTCGCCCATTAAGCCGGCCACACATTACTTCACTCCGTGATTCACTGTTTTCATGGGCTTAATTTGAGAAGGCGAGTTTCGAAGACGCAGTGATATGCAACGCCTCTTAAGTATCATACATACCTAAAAAGTGGCGCCCACCTTCTTTTCTTTTTTTTTTTTTTCAGATGGTTGTTGATTAAGCATCTTTGCCAAGATTTTAATAATATAGTATCTCCTCTCTAATGCATACTCGGAGAAATGCACTGACAAGTCCAAGATTTCTTTTTTTCTCTGTTGGCTCTGCTGGCCAAGTCTTTTGCGTATTTCAATGGAAACTGGAAGCGTAATATTGGCCCGGACTTGGGTTGTATGATCGTCTTCAAAACAACCCGAGCAAGGAGAGAAAAGCTGAATTTTTTCTCGTGAAAAGCAAAATGGCGTTGAAATGGGCTGAAAAAAAAAAAGATGTATGTTTTATTGTCTCTGAGTATGGCAGGACGTGCGAGATAGGGCAACTGAGCAAATGTCAAAGGCCGCTGGGGATATTAACTCTTGTACTTTTTTTTTAAAAAAAAAATAAAAAATAAAAAAATAAAAATAAAAATAAAAAAAATCTTTTGTCCAGTTTTACGGCCTTCAATCGGAATGATGGTCTTTTTTTTTTTTTCTCGCCTCTAACATACTCTTTTATCTACTTGTTGTAACCGCACATATTTTCCAGTCTCCATTTCCACGAGTCTACTACAAGAAATTCGGCCAAAATGAGTGAGCACCGGATCTTCTAGCCAATGTCCGGCTTGTTATTTTGTGTATCAAGTATTTTCAGTGTCCCCCTGATCCAGTCCTGATGGACATGCATCCCCACCATCAGCTTTGCGGTAATTTATTCAACTTGCATTGCTTGAATAGCACAAAACGAGTATTCTCAATAAACGAGTTGATCGTCCTGATGAGTCTGCAAATCAAAAAAAATTTGGGATATTTTAAGAGATGATTGCGTCGTCGCTGGTCGGATGAGGAGTCTGATTTGCACGGCACTGCTTACTGCAGGCACAGAGAATGGCACGTTATATATGTACATGTGTATGTATGTACAAGTATGTATACATATATGCACTTGAACATGTATACCCACCGTCGTTAATTTTCTGTACACACTTGTTATTTTTCTACTCCAAGTCTATCCTCCCCTCAGAACAAAACCATCTTGTTCGACGGAGAAAAAAATGCAACACATCACTTTTTTCTATTTCTGACTTCCCCGAAAAAGAAAATCAAGGAAATGCAAGCAGCGGGGGGGTTTCTTTCTTTTCGTTTTAACGAGAGAACGGCACGAGTTTCGCAAGGGCTTGATTTGTTGTTGACAAGTAGGGACCTTTTTACGCAAGTCCGCGCGGGGGGGAAGAAAGAAACAGATTTTCACAACTCATTACCCAAAATCGACAGTGTCATATTTTCGGTGCAAGTTGAAATACGATGTTTTAGAGCTTCTTTTGTTGTTAGTATGCGTGTCTGTGTCTTATGTATTTGAGAGTTGCCTAAGTAACTTGTTTGTTAGAGGTTTTTTAAAAAAAAATAAATAAATAAATAAAAAAGCCCTGCATTCAGTCCCACTTTTTGTTATAGATAAAATACGTATGTATGTACATACATAGTACTGTTATGTACCAGTACTTGTATGCACGAATCTATTTATAGCTACCATAACATTGAAAGTGGATCCCCTTTGTCTTAAGTGGTGGGCTTGCTTAGCCAATCAGCTTACAGACCATAGAGCAGCCCATTGTTAAGAAACAAACAAAAACAAGGGGAAAAACGGTACATACATACATACTGGTACATATGTACATATATCAGACGTCAATAGCTCTTGTCGATCGCTTGTCACTACAGGCCCTCAAAGCCTGTGGCTTACTTACTTTCAAGAGGTATTGCAGCATATCGCATCGCACCTCCAAGGCCTTCTATTCCATAGGGATTACATCACTTTGTCTTAAACTTGCACATCGGTAATCTTGCAATAAGCCATTATTGGGGATACAGCCTCACCGCACACATGGCGATCTGCCTTGTAATGATAATACATATACGTATGCATACTGTACAAAGTATACACGTATGTATATGTATGGTATGTGTGTATTTGTTTGTACCTTGACCGTTCGTACAGCTCGTCAATAGCCTCTCTTTTTTTTTCTCTCTCTCTTCGTATCCCCCAATATCCCAGCTTTTACTCCTGTCAATTGCCGTTTTTGTATCTTGTTCCATTTCTGTTTCGTTGGCCGTCTCTTTTTCTATTTCTTTTCTTGATTCTAGTACTTCGCTTCCTGTTTCTTATACTACTGCCGAAATTTAAATTGAATTGAACCCTTGACATTTTTCATGGATTCAACAAACCCAGAATGTCAAAAGAAGAAAAAGAGGCCGAAGCTATACCATATGTACATACATGTAGATCGAATTCTGGGGTTCGTTGCTCGTATCGTCGTATACAACGCCCTGAAAAATGAACATTTAAACTTATTTACATACATACGCTGCTAATATAAACCCTATGGCTGCCTTTTAACCCCAACGAATGACGCTTCTAGATTTTGACAGCAAAACTTGGGTGACGAAGATCACAGGAATCCTGGTGTTGATTTCACATGAATAGCTCTTCAACTTGTAGAGTGTTTACCGCCACATATAGTGGACACCATCTATCATTGCCCCCTCCAGATATCACACATGAACGCTACTCTCAAACATGGCTGACTTTAATTGCAACTCTGCAGCATTAAATTGCCGGTCAGAATGTAGCAGAGTTGTTGCCGATGTCGATGGCAAAAGGCATACATGCAGATGTGTATATGTACGCAGTATATACTACATACGTACATAGTATATATCACATCTGGCGTATTAAAATATCAAGAGGCTATGAGAACGGCATTAAACCCAGACCATCAGTGCATCTACCGAAATCCGCCACCAAGAGGCAAGTCAGTTGTTGGCCTGAGCGCCGGACATGGCCTTATTTGGAAAAGAAAATAGGTATGTACTCCGAATAGAGTCAAGCACAGGCACACAGCTGTCAAGATCGGCCCAAAAGAAGGAAAGAAATAGCATAAAGAATCAAGAAGCTATGCGGGTTCGGCGGTCCAGTTTTGGAAGAAAGTCGGGATTGGAAATCTAAATCTAGAAGATCGAGATATGCATACTTTTTTGCATCAGGGAAACATCGGCGACGACCGTAAAAACCTGAGCGTTTTATAATTATATGTGTATGTAGTATGTATTTAGAAGCTTGTGGATGGGTGAGCGCAAAGGCATATGTAATGCAGGTTATACATACATAGTTAGTTGTACAGCATATATGATATGTAATACCAGGCAACCACGCATAACTAGGGTTATTGGTCAAATTTTCTTTACCTTTGTTTTCCTTCCCATCATTCAAAAATGGCAACAACGAAAACCCTGCAACACAGCAACAATGACATCAAAGACCGCGTGATTTTACAGTTTGTACGCTCTCCTGCATCTTCCCTCATCTCTCAGAGGACTCAGTCGTTGAAAAAGGCATAAACCACAACTTGGCCCGTCTTTCTTCTGTGTGATTTCCTTTCTTCCAGGTTCATTGCTGTGCCGTAGCAACTCTGCTAATTCCGTCCCGTCTTAGCTTCATGCTCGCACCCTATGACATCACTGCCCTATACATACATACCCAAATAACTAACAGATAACTAGGACTACGACTGCTTCTACGCCTCAGTTTTCGAACACCTCCATCCGGCTCTAAAATCCAAGCCCGTCGGAGTTCGCCAAAAGGGCATTCTGGCCACATGCAACTACGTGGCACGTGCCCGCGGTGTACGCAAACTGAGCCTGTTGTCGGATGCTATGAGAGCGTGTCCCGACTTGGTTGTGTGCAATGGGGAGGACCTGACGCCTTTTAGAGATGAGAGTAAGAGGTTGTACTCGGTACTACGCGGGTTTTCGTGGAGTGGCAAGGTTGAGAAGTTGGGCTTGGATGAGGTTTTTATGGGTAAGTTTTAGGCCGAGACGGGTTGGGTACTGGTTGGCTTGCAGGTGGTTAGTGGCCAGGCTCTAGATAAGCCAGTCATTGATTGAGCTCGGCAGTCTGCCACTCAAGAGATATGGGAGAAACACATGTGATGGTGGGGTTACACGTCGCACTTGGCGTACATCAACAGCCATCACCAACAGCCACAGTCTCAAATGTGTTGGCGGTCTATTTATAGCACGCCGGCAAACTGTTAGCGGTGCCACTGCCCCGCATCTTCCGCCACAATACCACCCCTGCTTCCATAGGCGATCCGTTCATACCTACTAACCAGAGAGCTCGATCGCTAATCCTGCAGACGTCACCGACATTATTGACTACAACATGTCATGTCTAAACCTTGCCCATCTCCATTCTGCCTTTTTCTTCCTCTCCTGTCGCGATCCCGAGCTTGGATTCCCGTGTGACCTTTCACAATTTGCCGGCTGTGTCACTGGCGCCACACCCTCCATCGCCCTGCGTCACATATCCGCGTATGCCACTGATCCTCCAGCCTTTGCCACCGACCCTGTAGTAGCTGCCTCTGCTCTGCGTCTGCTGCTCGGCTCGCATCTAGCACAGTACCTGCGAGAACGCCTGGAAGACCACGGATTCACGGCATCATGTGGTGTGGCCACGAACAAAGTGCTCAGCAAAATGGCCGCTGCCAAGAACAAACCGCGGAACCAGACGACGCTGCTGCTGCTCTCGGCAAAAGACCGAGAGGCCTTTATGGCGGGACATACCGTGAGGCAGATCCCCGGGATCGGAGCGCGAACAGCCGGGGTCTTGCAGGACCTGGTGCAGTCTTCGGAAGCGTGTACTGTTGCCCAAGTTCTCCGTGTTCCGGACATGTCCCCGCGTCTTCTAGATCGTGTGTTGAGTCGAAGTGGAAGCGAGCGGGATATTGGCGAGAAATTATGGAATCTACTTCATGGAATCGACGAAACAATAGTCAAAAACAGAACTAGCGTACCGTCCCAAATCAGCGTTGAAGACTCATTCAGACACTTGCGCGGGACGCAGAAAATACACGCAGAACTGCGCAGGCTGGCAGCAGCACTGGTTCGCCGCATGAGGACGGACTTGTTAGTCATCGATGCGCCCGAGGAACGCGACAAGAGCGTGCACTGGGCTGCTCGGCCAAAGACATTGAGACTCTCATTGCGGAATATGAAGAAGGGAGAAAGCCTAGCAGACATGTATGCCCATCGAGTATCGCGGTCGCAGCCAGTGCCAGGCTTTCTGTTCAATGTAAAAGAGGAGGCCGAGGAGTTGGCTGCGCGGTTAGTTGATGAGGCCCTTGCAAGACTGTTGACCAAGTTTGGCATCGCAGAGGCAGAGTGGGATATTGCCATTTTGAATGTAGGCGTCAGTAATATGGTTGTGGGAGCAAGTGACTCTGTCGACGGATCGGGGCGGAATATTGCAGACATGTTTAAGAGGCAGGATGAAGTGTTGCAGCCGTTTCGGGTTACTGAAGGTGAGGGATTAGGTACAGAAGACACAGAAGACTGGGACTGGGAGGAACACAGTGGAGATGAGCGAGATGCAGCTACAGTCATCTGTCCACAGTGCGACCACCGGTTTCTGGCTTTTGCTCTCGTAGCTCACCTTCGCTATCATCAGCTTGAGAAGTAGTCATATCATGACTTTATTTATATACATACAATAATAGACCATTGTTCGTCTCATCGTGATCTCACACTCAGCTTGCCCGTTGTCAGCGACCCCTTTGAGCCCATCTCCCCCCTCCATCCAACCTTCAACCCTCCCAAAACCACCCTACCATCTCTGCTCACCACCGCCACTCCCGGCTGTCTCTCCCGAATTACAAAGCAAATCTGCTCCACCTCCTTTGGCCGCAGCACCGGCCTCTTCCCCACCGCGCTCCCGCCACTTGACGCCTCCCAATTACAGTCGTCATACTCCAAATCGCCCTCCACATCCAGTCCCACCTTGTCTAGCATCATGGCATTCTCGCCGGAATTCTCCAGCTGCGCTTCCAGCACCCACCGCCGCGCACGCCCGGGCGCCATACTCAGCGGGCCCGTCTTGGTGCGCACCACTAGCGCCGACTTGCACATGAACTCGTACAACCGGCGAAACGTGCGCAGCCTCCCGCTCGTCTCGGTTGCCTCGTAATAGCTGACGCTGACCGCCAACACATGGTTGCCCTCCTCGCGCAGCTCAAACGACACAATCTTCTGCAACGTCTGACCCACCGCCAAGTCTGCGCCGGCCGCAGCAGCGTCGCCGTCACCGTCGGCCGCCACTGGCTCCAGCACCAGCTTGTGCACGGCCGCCGTGGCTGCTCCGGGCGTCTTCATTTCCGCCTCGATCTTGACGTTGCGGATGTGCTTGCGGCGGGAGTCCCGGGGTGCCGCGCCCGCCACCCCGTTGACGGCGGCGGGCTGCGGCGCCGCTATCACTTGCGTGTCGGCTGCATCATGGTTTGCACAAAGCGTACAGCTAAATGTCTCGCCCACGTATGCCGCGCCAAAGGACTGCGGCAAGCTGGCCAGCGGGGAGAAGAGCGATAAGGCGTAGTCGCTGGCAGCGGAGGATGCCGAAGAGGAAGAGGCCAAAGAGGCTGGTAGAGTCGTCGGGGGGTCGTTTTGGTGGGCGGCGCTTGTGGGTTTGTTGAGGGGGAATTGGCGCGAGAGGGCAGGACGCGAGAGGCTGAACGGATGAGGGTTAGAACCAGAGAGGGCAAAAAGAAGGCGATTGGGAGAAAACACAGAAAACATACCGCAGGACTTTGAGCGAAATAGAATGCGGCTCCCGCGTGGGATCTGTCGATAAATAGCGCTGATGGCTCATGATTAAACAGTGCTACGTGGTGCTGCGTTATTAGTATATAGCAACAAAGGTAAATGCATGCTTTATATCGGTAAACCTTGGAGCTTGAAATCGAGATCCAACCAAAAACAAGTCCCACCCAACTTGGACGTCATTCACAGACCAGGGTTAATTTAAGTTAGGGTTATGTTTTCATCATGAACTTGCTCTTTTTCTCATACATAAGACACCTCTACCGAAAGTTATCCTTCATCTGTCGCAGCTTCTTCATCACCGTCACGGGCTCTGTCTCCCCCACTGCCTTTTGCACCTGCTCGTCGCCCACCATCATAAACACATTATGCCGCTTCTCCTCTCCCATCGTAAATCTACCCTGCGTGTTCTCGTGCTCCTTGGCCGTCTGCGCCAGCTTCTCAATCTCCTCTGTCTTGACCACAGAGAGCGCAAACCGCGCATTAGACTTAGTATACTCGTGGCCGGTGTACACGCGCGTGTCCTCGGGCAACTCCGCCAGAACCCCGTTCAGCGCCTTGTGCATCTCTGCCGCATTTCCCTCAAAAAAGCGCCCGCAGCCGCCGACGAACAGCGTGTCACCGGTAAACACAGCCCGCTCGCCCGACCCGCTGTCCTGCACATACCAGCAGATGGAGTCCTGGGTGTGGCACGGCGTGTGCAGCGCTGTCAGACTGACGTGGGCGCCCAGCGGCACGGCGGCGCCGTGCGCCGGCGTCGAGCTGACCGCCTGGCACTGGATGCCGCCGATGACAGGCAGCTCGGGCAGGTTGAGCAGCGCACGCAGCTGGGCGTTGCCGCCGGCATGGTCGTGGTGGTGGTGCGTGTTGACAATGGCCGTGAGGTCCATGGTGGCGGCGTCAATATGGCGGCGCAGTACGGGCGCGACGGTGGTGGGTTCGGCGGGGTCGATGATGACGGCGGCTTTGGTGGCGTCGTCGACTACGAGGTAGGCGTAGTTGTCCGAGAACATGGGAATGGCTTGGATATGCATGGCGGCGGCGGCGGCGCGGCGGGAGAACGCAGCAGATGAAAATGCGGGGTTGGTTTTACAAAGAGTTGGACGTAAAGAAGGCGAAGAAATTGTTCGTTGAAACGCAGTTCTGAACGACATTGAACTATTTGAGGTTTGCGTTTTACTGATGAATTAAGATGTATGTATATGTGTGTATGTATGTATACATAGATAGTATTACTTGTATGTACATATGTAACTAACTCTCTTTGACTCAGCAATCAACAGGTGCTGATTTATAAGCCAAGTGCAAGTGGAGCCTCTACCTGCGGGAAATTCATTTGACTTGAACATCCTCAATCCGAGCTTAGCTTTCTTGATATGTAGCTTTGTCTTATTGTTTATTGCTGGCTCAACCTTTAGTGGGGTTCCACCTGTAATTCCATCCTAACCCACTTATGGGGTTGTGGAACCCTGAAGTCTTCAGCAACCCTTGTGGCCTAGACAACCTCAAAATTTACTCTACATGGCTTTTACGCGTTTGCGTCACCTGTTTCGACTTACCTATAAGAGTTCCAAGCATGAAATGATTGTTGTCTAATAAAAAAGTCGCCATACCAAATAATCAGCAGCAAATCCGTCTTACCTGAACCATACCTCTAAGTCATGACGTCATGTTAAGCTAAGTCAAGGCTGCAGCCAAGATATCAAAGTATTGCAGCCAGCTTCACCTCACCAACAAGCCGAAAAACGAAAATGAAAACGAACGCAGCCATGGCAGCTTATCCTGTCAGAGCGCAAGCCATTTCTCATGCCTAAACAATAAGTAAATCACTGAAACGCAGCGGTTACAACGCTTAGCCTCATGGGTATAAGCAACTGTTTAATCAAGGGAAAAAAAAAAAAAAAGAAAAGCTGCCAGTCAGTTTGTTCTCAAACCAGGTCCAAATATAAAAAAAAAGCGAAACAACATATATCGATATAGCGAGTTAAAAGAGAAAAGAAGAAAATGAAATGTAGCAAGTGAAAGCGACTAGCAAAGCTTTTGTTGCGTTTGGATTTGATTGCTGTTACCCAAGCCTGTTTTACAAGCCAGGAGGGGGAGGAGGAACCTATGCGCTTGTTGTCAGCATTTAAAAGACGCCACCCGTTTATTAATGTCTACATACCGAGCCGTAACTACCAGCTCCAGGAGCTCCCGGAGGCGGCGGCGGCGCCGAGGATGAGGGGGGCGGGGGAGGGGCCGAATCGGACGGAGGCGGGGGCGGGGGCGGCGAGCCGGACGGAGGAGCAGGCTGCTGAATATCGTACTGCTGTTGCTGTTGCGCAGCCATCGCCGCAGCATAGTACCATTGTACATAGCTACAAGAATTGATTAGTCACAGTCCGAATCCCAAGCACAACGTAGACTTACTTAGAATAGCCACCATAAGCAGCATATGGGTCCTGGCCACCATAGTACTGGGCGTATTGAGCAGCATAGTCAGCACCGTTACCAGAAGCAGCAGCGGCAGCAGCAGCAGGATCAGAAGCGGCGACAGGAGCCTGGGTGTTAGCACTAGGCGAGTTAGTGGCACCACGGTTGTCGTGTGGCGTGTAAGAGTTCTGTTCGAAGCCTCGGTTGTGGCCGTGGCCGTGGCCGTGGCCATGGCTGTCGCGGTCGCGGTCGCGGTCACGGTGGCTATCGCGATCTCTGTCACGGGGACTATCACGGTGGTAGCTATCACGGTTATCGCGGTCGCCGCGGTCACGATCGCCGCGATCACGGTAACGACCGCCTCCGTTGCGATCGCCGCCGTATCCACGGTTGTTGTAGCCCTCCTCTCTACCACCGCGGTAGTGGTCGCTACCATTGTTGCCGCGGTCGCGGTGATTGTCTTCGAAGCCGCGGTTAAACTGTCTCGGTGGGCGGGACTTGAAGTCTTCGTACTGTTGTTTCACACTGCCGACAAGGTCCTCGCACAGGGCCTTTGCCTCATCAACCTTGCTGGCATCAGGACCGCTAAATGGGGTTAGTAGCATATCAGGCGAGGTAGGGGAAACAAAAAACAAAACCTACGCGACATGGAGGAACATATCCTCATCGGCTTCCTGGTTAGTAGAATGCTCCAGGTAACCAGATCCCCGGCCTTTAATCTGAACGCGGCATCCAGTCTCATTCTGAATGTGCTTCACGTACTGGCCACCTTGACCAACTACCTGAGCCCTAAGGTTGAACCCGGGTAGAGGGTCCAAGCCAATTGAAATCTTGGCTTCAGGCCATTTGCGCTAGTGGTTACATTATGTTAGCAAATATGGAGGGGCTGGTGCATAACACGAAGTTGGACAACATACTCTACCAAACTCATCGCGCTCAACCTGCTCTTGAGGCTCGCGGCGACGGAAGCGACGTTCGTCAACCAAGTTAGGAAGCTCTTGCTTCAACATAGCCTCGATTTTGGCGACGGCTTTGTCAAGGCCTTCCTTAGTGGTACTGGTTACATGCAAATACAGCGGAAGTTTCTGGGCTTCTGTTAGCAATGAGTATGTGTGGGCAGGGTGATATAGAGTTGCCGTACCGAGGGTGTGGCCATGCTCTTATCAGGAAGGTAGTTCCCGCGAGTAGTAATGTCGGCACCCGTCTCTTCTTTGATCTACAGCATGTTAGATATAAGATAATTTAAAAGTATGGCGCATCGACAGCCTATGATATCATACCTGAGCCTGAACGGACCCCTTGGTCACCAGGAAGCGAGTTTTGTAGTCGTTGATTTCAATGTCCTTGATGAAATCACCGTCGGCGACGTAAACTTCTTCGCGAATAGGGCCCTCGGCAGTGGCCGGGGTTGAGCTTTCGCTGCCCTTGATGGGAGGCACGTCGACATGTTGGATTCCGCGTCTAGCCTGGAGAGAGGCGTTGATTTTGGCGGCGGCGGCAGCTATACGAAAGCGACGCGAGAGTAGTTAGCAGCCCAAACTTGAATAATAGCGGCAATAGGTCGATCCAAGCACGTATCTCTGATACGGGACGAACACACGAGTAGTCTGTCTGGAAACGAGGCTTGGACACAACAGGAGGAAATGAATGGGTTGTGTTTACCAGCAGCTGCAGCAGGATCAGTATCAGCCTTTGAGCTTTGTGGGCTACGCTCTCTGCCCTCCGATCTTCTAGATGTGGGCGACCGGGAGCGACGGTCGAAGCGGGAGGCGCGCTTAGTCTCGGGTTCGGTTTGGTCGAAGCGCGAGCGCTTGGGACGATGTTCAGAGTCGGCCATGACGAATGGTAGATGCGAAAAGGCCGGTTGTGTCAGGCTTGATTTTTCGCCAGTCAATCAGGTGATATGTCGAGCTGAAGCAGAAAGCAAAGGTTTGCTCCAGAGGGCGGCTGCGATGATGTCGGTGGATGTGATGATGATGCGCAAAGGATGCACAAAAGACAAAGAAGGTCTCGGTGATTCTATTACGACACAGCCCGATACGTGCTGTAGAGATAATGTTGTGCAATAGTAAGCACTGCAAGAGGAAAGAGAACAGGACAGCTGATTTTTTGCGTAACAAGCAAACGCTGCTTTTGATGTAGGGAATGGCGCAAAGTGAGGTGAGCCGACAAAGGCAACAAGGTGTAGTTTTGAAGACTTTTTTTTTTTTGCTGTCACCAAACGGCCGATTTAAGCCAAGTCTAGCAAAAGCGGTTTTTTTTTTTTTTTGTACTAACAGTTGGTGCTGGGGTTATATTAGATGCTGGTTCTGTTAAACTGCGTCTTTAAAGTGGGCCATAAATATACGGCACGGGCTCTAAAGTTTGTGCGACAAACTACTCATGACATCCTCCAAGAACCAAGAACCAGAGCTTGGAGAGTTTGATCAGAACAATAATTTCTGACTTCGATAAAAAGCCTTGCAGGCCCACTAAACAGCACCAGTTTTGATCCTAGGTGATTGATTTTTGGATGTTGTGCTTCTTATCGTACTGTCCATTTCGGCTTTAAGCCTTGTCGCATATAAAATCGTGCTCCTCCTTATGTACAGGTATGTACAATACTACATACGTGTACAACCAGGCGAAAACATGATATGTACTCTCTCATTTTCTTCTTGTCGTACTATTTTGTTGCCCGTAATGGCACATTGAAAGCCTTCCTCCTAAGAAAAACGCCGCCCACCACACTTGTTTGTGCCTCATCCGCGTTTCTTACTAACCTTTTACCTTCCAAAAAACGAGTTGTGATTGCGAAAGTCGCTAGTTTGATTGTTGATCGGCCGCTCAAGACTAGGCCATTCTGGCACAGACCAATCAAACACATGTACGTAGTATGTACCAGACCAGGCCACATGATAGCAGAAAGCGAGATAATCAGATGCCAAGCGGAGTGATTGCTGACAGAGAGCTTGGATAATGCAAAGGACAGTCCGGACCGAAAAATCGAGTACATACATGCCCTGCATTATGCCTTGGCTGTATGTCAGTGAGAACTTGCCTAGGCGAACCCTTCTTGTGAAGATTTGTTCTTGGTTGGACATCCGTTAAAGCTCGTGCTTTTCTTTATGGTTGGTTGTCATGAAAGGAGAAGACTAAATCATTGCAGTAGAATGCAGTTGATAGTGAATGCCACCAGTACAATATATAGAGTAGAACATACGTACAATATACGACATATGCAGTACATACTACTAAATGCATAACATGATACTACATACTCCACAACATATCAATGTACGTATGTATTTGCCCATATGTAGCGTACAGCTCACACACAACCATACAGCCAAGGCGTATCTACAGAGTACGTAGTCCATCAAGGTCATATTTTCTTGCTTTAGGCCAAACTAAAACAAGCCTCGACTCTCATGTACCAAGGTTTGAGTTCCGGAACGGTGGCCATCAGGTACGGGACTTGCAGCTGTATGCATCTTCAGTAATAATTCCCGACGCTCAACTTGCATTAGCCATATGGAATGCAACGGAGACAAAGAAAAGAAAGAGATGAGGGCTGAGGGATCACACATGGCTGATCATGCAAGACTGGCTCGCGTGCTGGGGGACCTCTACTATGTAGGTAGAACCAATCTCTGTGGCACTATAATGAACAGAAAAAAAAAAGCCAGGGTATTTTTTTTTTTTTTTTCAAAGAGAATGGTTAGAACAAACCCTGGTTTCTTTGTTCTATCATGGTATTGTACTCTGTATGAGTTGAAGAACGGGACCAAGAGCTGCGTCGTAAGAGAAAAGGCGTTCCCTTCTGTATTGTATGTACATAGTATACTATGTACATACACTACGTACGTAGTACATGATATGATGGACCGGCGAGTTTTTTGTTTTCTCTTTTGAGTCTTGGCCGTCATGTATACATACTGTAACGCAAGTGATTAAATCAATGAATAAACTTCAGTTCAACTCAATGAATGGGTGTGCATATGTAATTTGCGATATTCTTTCATCTTTCATTCCTCTATCCAAACCTAGTCTTGCTCCTTCTAATCGGGCTACCATACAATACAATATTGTCACTTTAATCACTGTATGTACAAAGCCTAACAAGCCCATATTGCAGCCTGGGCAATTCGTCATCTCCGACAAAGCAACAAAGCCTCGACCAGAAGAACCATGAAACAAGAGAGTGGAGTTTTATTTGTCTGTCCGTCCTCTGTAATTCACAGACAGCTGCCACACCAAGACAAGTGCTTTTTCCCCTCCATCTTGAGCCAACTTTCATGGCTCTATTTTTTATCTCGACTGTTTTAACGGCTGTCTTTCTTCTTTGACAGTTCTATCGGGGGGTGAATCAGTTGCGTTCTGCTTCTTTTATCTATCTATCTCTCTCTCTCTCTCTTTACCTCATCTTATTCTTTCTTTTCATTCGCATCATCCTGCCGCTTTTCTTTTCAGCATTTTTCGTTTCTTTGTTTTCTACTTTCTAATATAGAGAAAATGCCCCCAACTTGCTTTGCGCTACCGCCGTCATGACTGAAAAACGACGCTTCCGTGGCTTCATAAACAAATTGGCGGAAAGCCTCAAACCACCCCATTTGGAAAATGTCCCCAAGCTTGACAACCTGGTCGATCCTGGCAACCATCAATCTTCTACCTCTTCCGTCCACTCTCGTGGCGCATCGGCCGTCTCGCCCCGGCCTTCCAATGCTTCATATTATGCCACACCTTCACTCATATCAACAAACAATACGGACCCCAACCTGGGTACTCTTAGCTCAACCTCCTCCGGCCAGCTAATGCAACAGCTTCAGAATATGCGCCACTCTCAGCAATCTCAACCAGGCCAATCTCACAGTGGCCGCCGCCGGTCAAATCATCACAGTGTTTCAGACAGCCATGGTCGTCAAAGCCGAGCCAGTCGAAGCAGCCGAAATCAGTATGACAGCACGAAGGATGACAAGCTTCTGTATAAGCTTTGTTTTAACGGCACCAACAATGAAATGGCTGTAACCATCTTGCACGAATTCCACACAAGCCTCAACGAAGACTGGCCAGCCATGCTGCAAAAGTGCATCCTCATCACTGCCATGACAGACAATACTGAACTCATGGCAGAGTTGGTCTACCGCGGAGGCAGCATCGGCCCTGAAGTCCGCTCAGGAGACCACGAGACGGTGCTTCATACGGCAGCTACCAATGGGCGTCTTAGCATGGTGGACTGGCTTGTCAAGAATAACCCCGGCCTCATCAACAGCAAAAACTCGTCTGGATACACTCCCGACCAAGTTGCAGATGCTTTTGGGCATATTTCCTGCGCCGCTGTGATCAAGGCCGCGAGAAATATATCTCCATCACCATGTAAGTGTTAGTAAAAGGATATCGGGTTTGCTCGTTTTCAGATGCTAATATAGCCTAAAGCTATTGTTGAACATTGTCGTTCTATGCATCATGATTCGTCCTATCTTTCTCCTTCACAAACATATCATCAGCCAAACAGCTATCAAACATACAACCTGGAAGGACACATCGAGCAACATCCGTACCCAGACTACCAACGATATAGCCAAGTCCAACCAAGCTCTTATCCTCAGCAGGAGCATCTCCCTTGCACCCCCCAAGGATATGCCAACGATCCACGGTTTGCCTATTACAACCAGCCGGGCTGTGGCCCGCAGGTGCCCGAATACTTTTAAGTGGCATATCTTCTTTTCCTTTGCTTCTCACGCATTCTTCACTTCCGCAGCGGCTGAAAAAAA
>CM069897.1:1496605-1509893 GCA_036034705.1 Thielaviopsis punctulata
ATGAAAAGCTAAATCCAGAAACGCATCGAAACATTGCTGTCCCGGGGTTGCAACACTGTCAAAAAATAATCCTCCGGGCTTAAAAATCATCAGTCGCTTTTGTCTAACCGGAGTAAAAGAAATAGTACATAGTAATTAAAAAAAAAAAAAGGGTTCTGGGGGTTTAAATCTTGCCCTTGTTGACCACAAAGCCCTCAAGGGCCGCTAGATGAGAAGTGGTTAGTTTGCTGGCAAATTGAGCATACAGAGTGGAATGGGAAACGACTTACAAACAGCAGCCCATAGGCGATTCTCGGCCTCGGGGAATACCAGAGAACGGTCGCTATAAAACACCTCGTCGTGCACCTCCTCTTGGTGGCGCGGCAGACAGTGCATAAACTTCCAGCCGTCCTTCGCACCGCCTCGTTTGGCGAGGTCGTTGGTGACTTGGTAGCCGGCAAAAGCCTTGAGACGGCGCTGCGTCTCGGCCTCTTGACCCATCGACACCCACGTATCAGTGACCAGCACGTCGGCGCCATGGACAGCCTCCTCGGGAACCGTCGTCTCAGACAGCTTGCCGGGAGACGTGACGCCCTCAGCCGCGGCCAGAATCAGCTTCTTCATGGTCTCGGGAATGCCAAAGCCAGCAGGCGAGGCAACGGAAATGTCGACGCCCATCTTGACGCAGCCAATGGCCAGGTCAAATAGTACGTTATTGGAGTCGCCGACCCAGGCAACCTTGAGACCCTGCAGGCCCAGGCCAGAGGCGCCAGAGGCGTTTGGCGCAAAGGTCTCGTGCAGAGTGAGGAAGTCGGCAATGGTCTGGAGAGGGTGGAAGTCGTCGGACAGGGCGTTGATCACGGGCACGGTGGACTCAGCAGCCAGACCAGCGACATCGGAGTGCGGACCGACACGGGCGACCATGCACGAGGTCATGGAGGAAATAACCTTGGAGGTATCGTAGAGAGACTCGTTGACCTGCGAGTTTTCAGCTAGTTAGTCTGTGGCTATATGTATATATGTATGTATGTATATTTGTCAGTATTGTGCGTTGTACTTACACCAAGCTGAATATCGTCTTTGCCAAGGAACATGGGGTGGCCGCCCAGCATCGTCACGGCCGCTTCTGTAGACACACGAGTTCTGGTGCTGCGTTTGCTGAACATCATGGCAACGGTCTGACCAGTCATGGAACCAGCTAGGCTTTTAGGGATGTGGCCGCCCTTGACGGCGGACTTGTGAGTGGCTCCGTTCCGGACCAGCGCGGTGAATTCGGCAGGCGTCAGGTCGGCAATGGTCATGAGATGACGGGGAGCGCTGGTGGCGGAAGAGTAGGCGCGCTTCTGGAAGCCATTGGCGGCTGCGTAGGCAATTTTGCAGGTTTGGGACTTCATTGTTTATGTGGTTGTGTATTGCTTGCGGATACGACAATGAAGACGGAGTTTTGACTTGAGCGAGGATCAATGGTGTCATATAAATCCATGTCGATAAGAGATAAAAAGAAAAGAGTCAGCTAAATCGGCAGCGTCATTCTGGGGCTTGGAGGGCCAATAAGGGCAGACTTAAAAGCCATTTCCGTGACTCAGTATGTATGTATGTATGTATGTACCAGTACCTGTATGTATAGTGCTGGCTACAGGGCTCATTCTGCTGTATGCATTATGTATGTGTACGTAAAGCGCTACCATGACTTGTACATACATGCATGCACACTGCACAATTTAATGGTAGCAGCCAGAACTGTTAATTGTTATATTTATAATATGTATACATACAGAGTAATGCTGTATTCCAGGGCCTGATGGCTGGCTAGCTGGAACCTGGATGGCTAATAATCATGCTTATCTGCCCCCATTAGCAGCCTCACTTTTAGTGGTGTTGTTCCTGTCCAAGCTACCTAGAGCTTGCCTTTGTTGTGGCTTGGCGCAAAAGCTTTAATAGCTTCTAGCTTGCTCAGGTCGAAAACCAAACCCGAAACAAACAAGCAAAGCTCAACCACTTCATTCAAAACTAAACTTAATCTCCTTAACTTTTCCGTTTTCATTCTTGTTTCGTTTCTATCCTTTCTACATATCTATGTATACGTACATACAACATCCATACTTTTCCCGATCCTTCAACCCACAAATCAACTAGCATACATACATACATATTTCTAGCTATGGCGTCACCATCACCGTCGCCGTCACCGTCGCCATCCGACGATTGCTCGTGCTCTGAAGCCGAAACCGTTCCTCGCAATCAACCTCCTATTTTTGACGATTACGACGGCCATGTTCCCTCCAACGAAGTTTCGCCGCTGCTTGGCAACACCGTGACGCGCCGATATGACGGCGTCGCTACTGGTGCTGCTTCTACCGATGCCTCGTCAACCACCAAGGCTACTGCCGCCAACCCCGTGAAGACCAAGTCGACCCGCTCGTCGCTACCGTCGCTGATTGCCATCATCACCCTGGGTCTGGTGTCAGCGCTGATCATGGTGGGCGTGTTTATCCTGCCGCACAACGTCGAGGCCTACGTCAAGCAGGCTGTTGTTTTAGAGCCCACCAACCTCGCCATCGAATCCGTCACATCCAACGGCGTGCGCGCTCGCATCCAGGGCACTTTCCAGCTGGACTCGCGCCGCGTCACCGAAGACACGGCACGCAAAGTTGGCTCTCTTGCGACATGGGCTGTGCACTCCCTGGGCACAGCAGAAACCCGACTCGATCTGTACCACGCGGTTGGTGGAAACATGAACGCACAACAACACTTGGGCTCTCTCACCGTGCCGCCGCTGGCTATTAACCTAGTTGACGGCCATGTGACGACGCTCGACTTTGTCACTGACCTGGTGCCGGGTAGTGCCGAAGTGTTCCGCAGCCTTGCGAACCAATGGCTTGACGGCCAGCTGGGCTCCATTACTGTCGTCGGCAAGGCCAATCTCACGGTCAACTCGGGCGTGATTCCGCTGGGCACGCATGCTGTGTCTGAAGCTCTTACTATTGAAGGTCAATCTCTCTACCGTGCCTTTGCCGCTGCGTACTTTGGCGAGAAACGTCTTGTCTAAGTAGTAACCGCATGCGTGTATTTCTTTTTTTTTTGTCCTGTTTATTACTGTTTAATAATCACTTAATAGCATTTTGTACATGTGATTTCTTAGGTTTGCATGTTGAAAACAGGAGTAATGTGCTAATGTATGCTTTTCTTGTGTCTACAGCCGGAAATGTCCCTGCGATGCCCGAATACAACATATCCAGCATGAACTTCCACGATGTTCCCGATGGCCCTGGAAAGTTTGCTGTAAGTGCTGATGTAGCTGTGACGACTTACAACAAGCACCCCATTCGAGTAAACATTCCGTCGCTGGCCTTTGATGTGCTGATTCCCGACTGCAACCCTCTGGATCCGCAACTGACGGTTGCGCGTGCCACTACGGATGCGCTTACGGTCACGCCCAAGTCAAATGTTACTGCCAGCGCGCATGCTGTGGTGCGCAGGATTCCCAAGTCGATTACGCGTGTGTGTCCCAAGACGTCCATCTCGCCACTGGATGAGTTTATCAAGCGCTATATGAAGGGCGAAGATGCGACTCTGTTTGTGCGCGGTAGTCAAAAACCCAGCAAAGACACGCCCGAGTGGATCAGCACCATTCTGTCAGAGCTGACGCTTGCCGTGCCGTTCCCAGGTCACTCGTTTGACAGTCTGATCAAGGAGTTTTCACTTACCGACGTCAGCTTTGCGCTGCCAGATCCGTTTGCCGACCCGGACACGCCAGATGCCGATCCCAAGGTTTCGGGTAGTATCCACGTTGTGGCGGCACTTCCCAAGCACCTCAACGTTGACATTGGCGTGTCGAGTATCCGTGCTTCGGCTGATGTGCTCCATGAGGGTCGCCGGTTTGGAAAGCTCCATATCGATCAGTGGCATGCGGCCAACTCGAGCAAGGTGGTCAACCAGCCTTCGGGAGACATGTCGCTGGAGATTGACTCACGCATCGAGAACGCACCGCTTACTATTGTTGACTCGGATGTGTTCTCAGATGTGGTGCAGCGCCTACTTTTTGGCGACTCGGATATCAATTTGGATGTTGATGCGCTGGTTGACGTCAAGGTCAACACGAGTCTTGGAGAATTGGTTCTCAAGGATGTGCCTGCGTCAGGCAATATTCCGGTAAAACGTCCGTCTTTGCTTTCGCCTAACTAGGCTGCGATTTCTTTCTTTGGATTATTTCTTTTGTCGTATATTACCTCTGCTGCTTTTTGTTCAACTGTTCGTCTTATCATTCCTCGCTGCTCTGGCCCTGGAGACACAGCCTTGCCTGAGCGTCTTGCTGACTTTGGTGCTTCTGCAGATCTCTCCGATGGCGGCTCTCTCCAGGACGGACTCCAGCCTCAGATCGACCAGCTTCGCATAGTCGAGTCGACGCCTTCGTCCATGACGTTTTCTGCCCTGGTCAACATTACAAACCCTACACCCTATGCTGCCACCATTCCCTATGTCAATATCCAGTTTTTCAAAAACGACTCGCTGCTGGGTGATGCTACCCTGCGCAACGTCAATGTCTCGACGGGCCAGAATTACAATATTGCTGTCAAGGCGACGTGGGCCCCGAGCCATGCTGGTCCTGATGCTCGCAAGGTCGGCGTCGACTTGCTCTCGCAGTACGTCTCGGGTTTCAACAGTACCATGACGCTCCGCATGCATGAAAAGAGCGTGCCGGCCTGTCCGATTCTCGGCCGCTCGCTGTCTAACATCAACATCACCGCCGCCATCCCCAAGCTATCGGCGCCGGGAGACCACCGGCACCACGACGCCGACGGCAACACTCCTGTCTTTATCCGCGACGCCACCTTCCACCTGTTCACCTCCACCGCCAGCTTCACACTGTTGTCTCCCCTGGCCTATGACACCATCTACTTGTGCAGCGTCAACGCCACGGCCTTTTGGAACCACACGGAGCGCGTCGGCGAGATTCTCTATGACTATCCGTTTGCCGCGCCGCCGGGAACGTCGACTACGCCGCGGCTACCGGTGGACTGGAGCGTGGGCTCGGTGGGCTACGATAAAGTGCTGGGGGCGCTGGGCGGGCAGTTGAAGTTGGATGCGCGGGCGAATGTGACGGTGAAAGTTGGAGTGTATGAGGAGACTATTTGGTATGTTGGCCAGGGAATTGGGGCGAGTGTTCGTCTGTGATTTTGTTCTTTGGCTTCGTTTTGCTCTTCTCTACTCTTTTCCTGATTTTCCTGCTCATTTCTTGCTTCATGACTCTGGCGATTTCCTTGTTATGCGTTTCTCTTTGCATATTTTGCGTTTTCCTTGTTTTCCCAATCATCGGCTTCAACATTACTATGTACATACATACGTACAGCCTAAACTTCCCCCTCTCCAAACCTTTCATGTTCCTTTTGGTTTTCAAGTTCGTCTTGCATTTGCTTTTTTCATGTCTTATATTTATGCTCAGATAGTTGGTAGAATTTTCACAATTTCAGTTTTATTCCCGGGTTTTAAGAAAAATCTCACAAAGCGTCAGAAAAATCGATGGAGGCCTAAATGTGCTCGGCCCCACTGTTTCTGTCGGCAGGTCTGCCGTGTTTCTCTGAGGGAAAATTACTGGTTTCTTTAATCTCTGGCCTTTTCTTCTCTTCTACATACTTTCAACCACCCCCAAAACAAGCATCAGTCTATCTCTTACTCTACTTTAATATTTAATACTTCTTTCTGTTCTAGAATAACAGAATCTCCTCCGAAGGCTTCTCATTCCTCTTCGTTCCGGCACTTCCAATTCTTCTTGTCTCTTCTCACCCCCGCCAAAAAAAACCCCCGTCCACATCTCACGTGACTACCGCCATGGCTACTCCCCACATCAGTCTGTACGGATACACGCCGCGCGTGCGCCCCAGTCGCTTGCTGGTTTACCTGTGGCTCGGCTTCTTCATCACGGCTCTCTTGTTTGTCTGGAAGTACGGCCTGGGCACGCTGCCGTCGCAGCCGGGAAAGCCGATTACGGGGCTTGACTAGTTGAGGGTTTGGGGGGGCAATACCTTTGCAACGATTGCTATATGTATGTATATAGTACATACAACAACAACAACCACAACAAATGCATATAGAATCAAACAATGAAAAATAGGAAAGAATCGTCATTTACTTCAAATCTGTATTTACTTGAAAATGGAGATGGACATAAAAGAAAAATAAAACCAAACGCCAACGTTTCCCATTGTGAATGAATCCCATGCATACAAAAAGAAAATAACACATGCTTCAAGCGAGCCGCACACCCGCCTCCTTGCGCTTCTTCAACTGCTGTGCCGTCACCGAGCTCATGCCAACATTCTGACTCGCATCCAGCATCGACTGCGCCTCGCGCCTCTTTTCCTCCTCAATCTTCTTGAGCTTCAACTCGGTCTTGCCTTTGCCCGACCCCTTTCCATGGAACGCGTGGCTCAGATGCTTGAACGCCTCCTTGGTATTCAGCCGCCGCCCATCGTCGTCGACATACTTGAGCTCAAACGTCGGCACAAAGCTCTGCGAAAACAACTCTGCCATCTTGCGCGACTGCTGTGCCTCGCGCTGCGCGTTTTGGTGCCGCGCATACTCCTCGCGCTCGCGTGCGCTCATCCGGTCTAGACGCCCACTGTTGCGGTCGCGCTCGCGCTGTTGCCGCGCTTGCTCTTCCATGTCGAGCTCCATCTGCCGCTTCTTGGCGAGGAAATCTTGCTTTTTGCGGAAGGCCTCGTGCGTCTCGCTGCTGTGTGACTCCTTGAGAATACCGCGCTCACGGAGCAGTGCAAGGGCAGAGCCCATGCCATGCGCGACTGTCTTTTCTTGCATGAGTTCTCCGCCGTCTTCGTCTCCGTCTTTGTCTTTATCCTCATGGTCTGGGTTTGGTTGGTCGAGCGGAAGTTCGGCATATTTTTCCGCCGGCGCATCGTTCATGGCAAGGTCACCCTCGGCATCTTCGGTGGTAGCAGCAACAGCAGACTTTGGCTCGGGTTTAGCTTTCTTGGGCTTCTTAACTACTGCCTCTTGTATCGCGCCAATGCCCGAGACAAATTCCGACACCTCGCCAATCACCAGCCCAGCGGGCTCTTCGGCCGCAGGCTCATCCTGAGCCTCCTCTTTGAGCTGTTTGGCTAGATCCTCGGGGCGTATCTTTTTGCGCTTCTTGAGCGCCTCACGTCTCTGTCTGGACAATGCAGCTTGTAAATCGTCGTCGTCGCCGAGGTCTGCGTCTGTGGCCTTGCGCTTCTTGGACGGCGCAGGGTCGACTTCCATTTCTTCAATTGGGGCGGAGAACAGGTCATCGTCATCGAGATTCTTTTGGCGCGTAGACTTTGACTTTTTCCCTTTTTTGGGCTTCTTGACTTTGATTTCGGAAATGTCGAGATAGTCGGAGGACGGTTTGCCGGAGCCATCTGTAAAAAGAAAGGTTAGTGCTATGTCCATGATGTAAAACTTCGCTTTAAAAAGAAAACAATGGCAGCATACCAATCATGTCAATATCAATGCCCTGCGGCTTCGCCTTAGTCTCACTTTCAAGCAAGTTCCCCAGCGCAGTCACAGCGCCGTTCGTGTCCAGTGTGAAATTTTTGCTCTTCTTGCCGTAAATCTCCTCGTCATACTTTGACAGCATACCCGGCTCGTTTGTTTCGTCTAGCGGGTTGTAGTCTGGTCTCTTCTTCTTCAAGTCGAGCTTTTCCTTGAGTTTTTCCTGGTCGCGCAGGTCGATATTCTCCAGCTCATCGCCGTCCTCCTCTAGCTGGTCGATCGTGGCATCCTTGAGCGTCAGAATTTGCTCATCACCATCGCCAAACGTCGTCATATCATGCGCCACCTTTATACCCGCCAAGTCCTTGGACGTGTACTCCAGCGCCGCCTGGGCCTGGGCCTCGGCCTCGGCCAACTCCTGCTCCATCTTGCGCGCCTTGTCAATCTTTTTTTGGCGCTTTTTCTGGCCCATCAGCCACGCCTTGGCATCGCCATCTGCACCATCCACGTCGCCCAGGCCCTTGCCCTCAAGCAGCGCATGGCGCTGCTCCTTTTCGCGCTGCTTCTTAATCGCAGCGGCGCGCTCCGCCCGTTTACGTCGCTCAGTCTCCGCCGCTTGCACTTCACGGTAGTTGTCGTAGGCAGCAGCCTGGCGCGTATCGATGGTGCTGGCGGGCTCGCCGTCGGAATCGCTATCGTGGGCGTGGCTAGGGGGAGAGTCGGCAGTGGCAGCGGCGCCGGGCACCGGGAGCGGCTTCATTCCCATGGCTACACGCAGCTTGTTCTGCTCTTCAATCATAGCAGCATCCATTTTGAATGTTGGGACCAAGCCAGCTGGATGTGTTTGACTGGAGGTTTGGGTTGTCGCAAACAAGCTGTTTTTTATAGAAACAAAAACAGCAAAAAAAAAAAAAAGAATTTAAATATATAATTGCGACAAGGCTGCGATTAGGTGGGTTGGTTCAGAAATTTAGCCTCGTTGGAGCCTACAGGGACCTACTACTAAAATGCATACTCTCTTTGTTAAATTGCAGTGAGAAGGCTAAAGGAAGGGACCCCACCAGCCCCACAATTAGAGTTTGCGTGCGGTATAAATAAGACCGTGCTCCCCTTCCCTTTTGTATTTCCTTCTTTTCCTTTTACAATTCACGGAACTGTGCTCTGTGATCCCCTGGCTGCCAATTTTCTTCTTTGGAGAGAAACTTCACTTGTGTTGCTTCTTTTCATAGCAAGAGGTTGGATTTGGCTTCAGGGTCGAACGCAGCGGCAGCTTGATCGTTTTATAGAGCCACCCTGAACAATGGTGTTATCTGATCAACAGTTTCTAGAGTAGCCAGCCGTCATACATTTGTTTGACCCTGTCAAGTTCGCGGTAAAACGCTGAGCATGATGGGGGAGAATGGAGGCAATGCTGAGGCCGCTATATTCCACCCCTTTTTTCCAAGGTCATTGACTGATGAGGTTGAGGATAACCATAGCTGGTCACATTTCATTTCTCGTAAATCTTTTTTTTTATCGTGTGTGAAGTTTTTTTTCTACTCAGCTGATGCCAATTGATGGCAGCTGTTTTTGTGCGTTATACTAAGTACTTGTATGTATACAGTGAACTGCGGTTATGAGAACATGGTGTTATAGGAACATCATATCGTCGCGCGACCAGTTTTCCCATAAACAAATGATGAACAAGTACAAGCAGAAATTTCACATACCCTAGGTCCCACACCAAGCCATGCTTAGGGTATACAAGCATTGGGAATCAAACTCATTTCATGTTCGTCATTCTTTGATACTCGATTTATCTACAAATGAAACTATCTCAGTGAAGCAGAGATTCTGCCCATATCCTTCTCCTCCACATCATATTCTTCTGTAGTGAAGAAGACACCTAAGAGCTAGACACCGAGTAGGCGCCGTTCCAGCTGGCAGAAACAGTGACGCTCGTGGCCGAAGAGCCAACCGTCAACACCTTGTTGTTGCCGCTCTCCCACGTGATGCTGCCGTCGGAGCCAACACGGATGAACTTGAACTCAACGGTCGAGCCCTGGGGAACCGACACGGTGGTAGTCCACAGAGGGTTGCTGGCCGTGTACGACGAGGCAGACAGGAGAATACCAGCTGAGGGCGACCACGAACCGAAAGCAGCTGTGCTGCCGACAAGCTTAATGTTCTCGCCGTAGTAGGTAGTAGCCAGCTCGTTGAAAGTCACCAGGGCGTTACCGCTCGAGCCACCGTTGCCGCCCGAGCCAGAGCCAGGAGTACCGCAGTTGGAGGCAGCAGCGTAGGTTCCGACAACGGTGGTAGCAGCGCAGGCGCCGGGCACAGAGACAGACGAGGCACCAGCCCAGCCGGCAGGGACAACGCTGTCACGGCGCTCAGTGGCAGATAGGAAAGCGGCGTACGACCAGGTCAGGTCCTGAGCCGACAGCTGCTGGCCGTTGGCCTTGTTGTACTGCTCAGACAGAGCGCCGTCAGAGGGAGTGTAGGTCTGGACAATACTGACAAAGCCATCAGCGTAGGTAGTCACAGCAGAGATGATGGATTCGAAGGTGGTCGAGCCCGAAGCGTAGGTGCCAGTGGTCAGCGAGGGCAGCAGGTCAGTGAAGAAGGGCAGCGAGACAGAGGTGACGGTGATGGAGCCCTCGAGCTTCCAAGTGTAAACTGCATCGTAAAGCTGCTCAGCAACAGCCAAAGTGCACAGGTACCAGGGGTTGCCGTTGTAGTAGACGTCCTCGGCGTAACGACCAACAGCCAAAGCAGTACCAGCAGACTTGCCCGAGTTGATGGCATAGATGGAGCGGAACGAGTCAACGAGCTTCTTAGTAGTGATAAGCTGCTTGGGCGAGCAGGGCTGGAAAGTCGAGTCATCGCAGCCAAGTTCAGGGTCAAATAGGTGGATGGCAGTCAAGGGAGTGTTGGCATCAAGACCGGACCGCGAGACCCAGCTGGCAGTCTGGGTGTTGGCGACAATGTAGCCCTTGCTGGATGACCAGAAGCTCTGCAAGTAGCACAGAATCTGCGGAGCGACAGTGTCGTAGGCCGAGTGAGACTTGCCGAGCTTGGCAGCAAGGGTAGAACCCTCAACGAGAGCTGATTATGGATTAGTATACATATGTAGATTTATTAGGAATTGCGAAAAAAAAAAAAAAAAAAAAAAAACTCACCTCTGTACTGAGCAGCAACAGTGAAAAAGGATGAACCCGGAACCTCCTCCCACAGGTCGTAACCAGTTTGGTTCCAGTACTGAGCGACGTAATTCAGGTCGTTCTGGATAATCTGCCACAGACCACAGTCGGTAGTGGCGTTGTTGTTGAGCAGGTAGTTGTAGTAGGCGATCATAGCCGTAGCACGCAGAGCCGGACCATCACGCTGAGGACGACCCCAGGCACCAGTGAACTGAGTCAAATCAGCGTTGAACTTGGGCTCAGCCAGACCAGCACCATCCGACAGCGAACCCGAGGGGTTCGTCACGGTCTGCAGGTAAGCCTGGGCAGTAACGTAGTTCTCAATCTCTGGCAGCAGCAGAGTGGTGTTAGTCTCGACAGAGTCGACAATCTCCTTAAAGACCAGAGCAGCATCACGGGTCCAAGTGTAGTAGTCTATAAGAGAAATTTTAGTAATTAGATAGTCACCATCAGGGAAGAAGTCTTACAGTCCGGGTTGCTGGTGGACGGCGAGGCCAGAACGACTCCCGAAGAAGCTCCCGAAGCACGGCAACCAGTGGAACCAATGTTGCAGAGCAGCTTCTCCAGAGCCAAGGGACGCTCGGTGCTGATGAACTCGTCCAGCGTAGCGCGCTTGGAAACAGGCGAGGCAACGACGCCAGTGGCAGCCAAGAGCCAGGTGGAAGCGGCGATGGCCGACTTGAGGAAAACCATTATTGCAGTAGCAGGCGCAGAAAGCAAGCAGACAAGAGCAGAGGAAGAGGAGCAGGCAGACAAGCTGGAAGTGTCTAGAGAAGACGAAGAGAAGCTTTGCTTGGTGGAGAGAAGAGAGAGGGAGAAGGAAACGAAGGAGAGGCAGACAAAGGCCCTAGATATAGAAATGGTCAGTCAACAATATCGTGATGGATTTCAAGACCGAGTGACACGATCTAAGAGAGTCCGAGTCTATATTGCAGCATGTTTGCAATAGTGAGCAAGACGGTATTGCAATGAATGGCAGGCTAAACTCAACCTCCACGATACAACCTCCAAAAAGGGCGACATGAAGTCATGGATTCAGGAAAGGGCCGACTGGACCAAGGCTCAGCTATGCCCGGGAAGGAAAGTGCGGCGGTATGTGACGAGACAAGAGGAACCAGATGCGTTTTTGTTTTCTTATTTGATGAAGAAAGAGCATGGCAAGGGGTAGTGCTAGAGCCGCGTTGGAGAGAGCCAGACTCGACAGAAAGGATGGGGCTGGTGTATACATAGATAGCGGCTATGGACTTTTCGAAGACGAAGGATATAAGGCTGCCAGGAGAAAGGAAGAGAAAGAAAGAGAGAAGATGAGAGAAGGTGATAGAGACGATGATCAAAGACCGACATGAAAGACGAAAACAAGGAGGAGAAGAGGCCACAATCACATGCCAGCATGGAGCATGAAAAACAAAAAGACAAGAATGGTAATGACGCCCGAGAAGAGTGCAGCATCCGGGGCAAGTTCCTTCCTCTTTTTTAACCCCTTGTCGTCTGTATTACATAATACTCGCAACCCCATATTTGGTTCTTTCCCCACACGACTGCCCCGAATTTGTGACGGCTGTTTATTTTCCTCGGGTTATTCTTTCTCTTCTTCTCCTTTGGCTTGTGACTTGAACCAAAAAGGACGTGGTATTTATGATGTCCGGGTGAATAGAGATGTTCGCGTCAATAAAAGAGAGATGAAATAAACGGCCCGAAAACCGGTTCCAGTTCTCCAGGTCGAGAATGCAACTGCAACACAACCAACGGAACTTGGACCTGGTTTTGCATATACATATATACACTGACCTCACATCACCTCATCTCACTCTAGACTCCCGAGTCGCTAGATCAGGCAACAGACAGACTTGCCTAGGCGTTCACAGAATCATGTCAAGAAAATGAACACTTACCACACCAGACGCCCCGGCGTCTTCCGAGTCCGAGCTCGCCTCTGATGCTCAACATCAAAGCTGGTAATCTCTTTGAGAAAACGTTTTTCCTTATTCATATCCATGGCGTGTATGCGTTAAACAAAATCCTTAACACGTAGGAAGAGAAATAAAGACGGGATTAAGAAAGGTTAAAATGAGGTAGGGGTGTGTTGCTGTAGACACCCTGGCGCTAGCTTTGTATGTAATTATAATGGTCTAACGGAAGTTAGTATAAACCTGGAGTTTGCCTACGAATGACAGGCCAAAACATCACATCTCGAGGTTTCCTTCCTCATCCATCGTGAAAGCCTTGAACCAGTTGCAGCCCAAACGCCCTTTTGCTTTTAATAGACATCTAGTTCTCCATCCAATGCTGATATACCCCTTTGAGACTTGAAGTTGGAGAGCCCCATCACCTCATCACACAGTCTCACTTTATTCTGCCCCTCAGGTCCAGTGTTGTTTCTCTCGGCCATTTTCTGCTGGAAATGAAGCCGAGAGAGATTAGATATACCTCAAGAGCGGGCTTTGCAAGAGAAGGAAACACATGACTCGAGAGCAAATGAGGGTTTGATGAGGTGATCCAAAGATGAATACAGGTGACAGAAAAAGCGACATGAATGCAGAGAAGTAAGTAAATCCTGCCTCGCCACATACTTCTCGGGTCGTAGGCGGATTCAGGCGTATAATACCGAGAACAAACACAAGAGATGATGAAAAAAAAAAA
Source organism: Thielaviopsis punctulata (assembly GCA_036034705.1). Lineage (NCBI taxonomy): Eukaryota > Fungi > Ascomycota > Sordariomycetes > Microascales > Ceratocystidaceae > Thielaviopsis > Thielaviopsis punctulata. Next base: position 1,509,880 of record CM069897.1, read on the forward strand.
AAAAAAAAAAAAAA
>CM069897.1:1509916-1520985 GCA_036034705.1 Thielaviopsis punctulata
AAAAAAAAACCAGAAGAGAAGAGAAAAAAGCAGGACTATACCCAAAGGGGGAACTAGCAAAACATCATCAAATCAAATTGGAACAATGCGAGACATACGAAAAAGACTTACACAAAGTACTATGTAACAGGTGATTGATACTAGTAATATTAACCCAGGACAACAAGCAACTCAACCTCTAGTCGCGCTCAGAAAGGAAAGGGTCCTCTGAAAAGCGTATCTCGGGAGGGCGATGGCCGAATGAAGAGATGCTAGCGCCGAAGTTCTGTACTTAGAGAGAGCGTCGTATCGGGAGTGGAAAGCGTGCAGAAGGAGAAGTGTGGGGGATGCAGTAAAGAAGCGATAGCAGCAATAATATGTATGTATAATAAAAAGACTGAATCCGCAAAGGTTTAGCCTTTTGTTACAGAGCTTGCTATAGGATATGAGGAAAAGGGAAATAATGATGAGATTGGAGAGATATATATCAGATAAGAAAATAGTAAATAAAGAATTATGTAGAGGAAGAAAGGCAAAAGAGTCAGCTTCAATAAGTGGTTGCCCCTGACCTGGTGTATGCATGTGGCTAGGTGTACATTACAGCGATGATTCGTGGTACAAGTACTTGTAGTAGTGATAGTAGTACATACATACTATACAAGGTTGGAGAACTCGACTGCCCAACTTCTTGTCGTGTCTCATGACAGAATGTCACTCAGCAGTTGTTTGGTTACATATACGTATGTACAAGTGTGTACATGCACGTAAATGTGTACATGCAGCAAATACCTGTACATTTGTATATCTAGTACTACACGTACTGAGTTGAGACATGCTGATAGGTTATCAATTTCGAGCTTATAGATTCGCCCTGTTTTGTTTTTTTTATTGATACATGCATTACTACGTGCATACATACATATGTACATACAGAGTATGTACATACATACTTGCATGGATAATCTTCTCCGTCACCTTTTTTTATTAACCCAAATACATATGTACATACACATGTATGTACATATGTACTATTAGAAAAACAAAGAATTAATCTTTCTCCAACTCCTTGACGAAACACTGCAAAAGAGCAAATTTTTACCCCGGAATACTGCAGATTCATTGATCACTTGACCCTCCAAAACTTTGACAGCCTTAATTATGGCCTCTCTATTGACACAACATAACAACATACCAAGGAACTTGAAGCAAGGAACAAAAGGCAACATAACTTATGCATGGACGGGGTCAAGTCGCTCCTTTGGCCGGGTTCTTTGCTTTGTTGTCTTTAAAGAATAAACAGAAACAGACAAGCCGACTCCAGCGTTTATATCCCAATGAAGAAGCTCTGTAGCAAAAAGAAACCATGGCTTTACTTGCCGGATACGAAGAATACAAAGACAAAGACAAACAGTATCATTTCTGTTCACAGCTGCAAGTTGTGCCGCAATGTAGTGTTATGAGGCGCACGTTTCTTTTTGGTGCGTGCTCCCAATTTTGCTTGTGTAATGAAGTCCGCTCCTGGAGACGGAATTTGAGAGTGACAAGGTACAAGTAGAATACTTGTACAAATAAAAATTAACTGACGCGCACGATGTTGCAAAAGAGGTGGAGAGACTGCTTGGCTGCTACGCAGTACATACATATGTACATTATACAATCATACATAGAGATAGAAAGTCTTGCCTATGTACTAGAACCTATGTATATCACGATCCGGTATAGGGAACTATGTATGTATGTAAATACTAGTATATGAAAAGTCAAGCCGCCGATAGCCGAACAGCCGCGAATTACTAATGGCATAATAAAATAAAAATAAAAAGAGGAAACAAAGTCAAGTCTAAAGGGACGCTTTGCTTTTCACCTTCAGAAGAAAAACATGCAAGTTGTGCTCTGAGCTGGTGGAGAATACAAGTAGAGAATACATACATACAAACATACGGCAAACCTTACTGGTACGGAGAAAAGAGAGAATGCATACATACATACTTGTACAAGTAAGTATGTAGAAGGACAAACTCCCGAATGAAGAAACTGAAAAACAAGAGCATGGGCATCTTTTTTGTTGGCTTCTCTCTCTATAGGGCTGTATCTCTTGCCGACATCTACCATCATGTGTTCCCCACCAAGTTCACATAATAAAATACATACAAATAAAAAGACAAAGCTGGGGTCACGAGGTGTCGTCCAAATCTGGGGCCGAGGACAGGGATTAGGGTAGTAGAAACTGTGGGCTAGCAGTCTAATATGGGCCGGATGCAACTTCACTTCAACAGAAATACATTGGACGACAGAAAATATCTCGACTTTTTCGTTCATGCAGTATACATATACTACGTACATACATACCAGTATGTACATACATACCAGTACGAGTATGGTACTCGCTCAGGTAGTTGCTAAGCGTAAGTTTATGGTATGTAGAGAAATGGCAAAAGGATCAGCAGGTTGTACAAGCGAACATGCAAGCACAATTAAAAATTCGGGAATAAAGCTTATTCGTTTCTGTCTGTAAATATATCATGGATAACTTGAATGGGAAGAGTTGATAACAGTATGAAGTAGTGTACTGCTATGTACGAGCATAGTACAACTCAGTAACTCAAATTGTTCAAGTATCACAACGTCAACTGCCTTGCTCGTTTACGTACAAGTCTGGCGTGGCTATCTCTTCCTAAGCCTCTTCTTCATGGGGACAGTGCGTTTGTAGGGTTACAATAGTAGCGTACCCTCTGCAATACAATAGAGAAAAAGCGGTTGAAGGGAACTATTGACTAAGAAAGCAGACCCATTATAGTTCGTTCCTAGAAAAGCCTTTTCTTTTCTTTTCTTGTGAGTCCCGAACCAAAACTCGGCGTTCTTGGTTAGGTTGGTGTCAATAGATTTCTTTTTTTTTTTTGGAGGCATTATCAGGCAACAAACAGAGGAAAAACAAAAGCCTCCACAAGAACGTAAATAAAGTTTGCGTAAAAAAGAAAGACGCACATGTTTCTGGGTTTCGGCTTCTAGCGGTAGTCGGAGCAATGAGTATGTACACGCACGCCCCAGTGTTTGAATAGAATTGCCTTGTTCACATGCATGGAACTTCCAAGGACAGATGGGCAAGTCAAGTTCGGGAGTCTTCCTCCGTGGTTCGTTCTGGGTTTTTGCATACTTGTAGTATTTGTGCCTGAAGAATGGCTCATCTCGCCCGTTCCTTTCTTTCGAGTTGTGTAAAAAGACAAGATAATAGTGAACGACAGACTTGTTAACTTGCTAAGTAGTTGACCTTGCTAAACAGTTGACCTAAACAGAATGAGGTTGCCCACTGCTTTGTTCCACTGAGCATACAATCAGGTCCACTTTTTTATAGAGTGGGGTCAAGGGTTTGCAAGGGTTTACAGGTCCTAATCAAACACTTTTAGAGTCACACAATTCATCACCAGTCACTCTTGGATAGCAAGTTCACAATTTGTGGTCGGACAGGTCAAGTTACTTTGGTTTATAAAGTGACCTGATAAAACCGTTTAATCCATATACTCCGCTACTTATATCAAACAGCTTATAAGCACCCGTCTCATACTTTTCCGCCGGTCGGCCCTTCTTTTCTTGGTTCTGGGGAGCTCCACAGTCTTTTGCCAGCTATACATACATCAACATCAACGGTAGACTGCATCTCCAACTCGCTTGCTGATTTCTAATTGGAGACTTTCGGCTTTCTTCCGGGGATACAACTACACCTCACAAATACTTGGTCTCGATTGCTTATTTCTTGAATCTCTATCCTTTCAGACTGCCCAACTTACCATGGCCCCCTCCTCTGACACCCCCCAGCCTCAGCCGCTGACCCTCTCTCCCCTTCCTGTTTTCTCTCCCGATCTCTATGAGCGTGCCTGGTGTTCCATTCCGCACCCCACCCTTCCTCTTCTTGCCACTGCCCACGCTAAAAATGTGACCATTTTCTCGCTGGCCACCATGACCAAGCACAGCGTGCTTAGCGGAGGCCACTCGCGCTCCATCCGCTCGCTCACCTGGAAACCAAACCTCGGTCCGGCCGCTCTGTGTCTGGCCACTGGCAGCTTTGACTCTACCGCTGGTCTCTGGCGCTGGGAAGACGCTGCCACCAGCGACGGCCCGCTGGAGCGCGAAGTCACGCGGTCCTCCTCCTTTGGTGCTGCCGCCGCCGACGACGACGACCACGACGACAAGGAGTGGGAATTTACACTCGTCCTCGAGGGCCACGACTCGGAAATCAAGTCGGTCCAGTTCTCCCCATCCGGCGTGTACCTGGCCACATGCTCCCGCGACAAGACGGTGTGGATCTGGGAAGACATTGGCGCATCTGAGGGCGACGACGAGTGGGAAACGGTTGCAGTGCTCAACGAGCATGAAGCCGACGTCAAGGCCGTCGCCTGGTGTCCTGACGTGCCAGGCCGCAACGCGCGCCGCGCCTACTCGGCCGACGTTCTCGCCTCAGCCTCGTACGACAACACGGTGCGCATCTGGCGCGAGGACGCTGACGGCGAGTGGGTGTGCGTGGCCGTGCTGGACGCCCACGAAGCCACCGTGTGGGGTCTGCAGTGGGAAGCCCGGCCGCGTACACACGACCGCTTCCCACGCCTGCTGACCTTTTCCGCAGACTGCACTGTGCGTATCTGGGAGCTCCGCGAGGACGATGCGCTGGCGGGCGACAACAGCGACACGGCCACGGGCGGGTTCGGAGCTGGCTTGGGGAGTATCCCGAATACAATGCGGCAGGCACTGCGCGAGACATGGTCGTGCACGGCGGTGTTGCCACGGGCGCATACGCGCGAGATTTATGCAGCGACGTGGAGTGCACAGACGGGGCGGGTGGCGACGACGGGCGGCGATGGACGGGTTGTCGTGTACGAGGAGGTGGGAGAAGAGATGGAGACGGTGGCGACGGCGACGGCAGCAGCAGAGAGTGCAGAAGAGCCTGGTGCTGGACGGTGGCGCGTGGTGGGGTCGGTGGACCAGGCGCATGGGGCGTATGAAGTGAACCATGTCACGTGGAGCCGCAGATTTGATAGGGCGGCTGTGGAGGCGGGCAGTGTGCAGGAGATGCTGGTGACGACGGGCGATGACGGTATTGTGCGGCCGTGGGCGGTGGAAAGCACTGTGGCAGCGTAGACAAAAGTGGTGTAGTTTACAAGACATAAAATAAAAGTGAGAGAAAACTTCACCTGTGCAACCATATACTCCCATCTCGACTCTTGTTTTCTCATGCGCCTGGTAACAAAGTTATCAAAGTCCTCGCCAATGAACCAATTGCTTCCTAAGAAGACAAGCATCCGGCGTGTGTCTATCCTACCATGGCATGCACTCCCCCCTGGCCCTTCTTTTCTCAACAACCTGCACTGCATCGTTCTCTTCAACGTTTACGCGGGCCGTTCATCACTAATTATTCTCCGTGGCTTGTGTCAAAATCGTCACGTCTACCCGAGCTGGTATCTATCGTGCCTTTCTCCAGGACGGCAAGTCCTACTGTTTCTAACCATCATTGCCCTCATCCTACTAATATATGCCCCGAAGTATTGCTTCACTTGTTGCAGTCCTCTCGATTCACAACCTCGTCTTCATATAACATAAATCATTTCAGTATTGATCCCTCATCACAAGTGGCCTGCACCTCCCCAGTTTCCCAAACACCCAGTTCCCATATAGATAGATCTTTTCTCAGGACGTAAGTCGACCATCCGCGTAATCTTATAGTCAAAGCATCACCACACTACTAATTACATCAATACAACAATTACAAAAGAATATGTGTCGTCTTTATTGGGTATGATGGTGACACAATAATAACCAAATGAAGAAATAAGAAAAACATAATTACACCACCCTAACGCAGATTATCCCGCCCATGTATTACATATAGTTACACAGACAGACAGAGAACAAAAGAGAGAAACAAACAAAATCCATAAGGCAAACACATCTCCCCCACATCATCTATCCTCTCCATATGCTTACTCGCCCTTGAGCTTGTCCTGAGTCACGCTAAAGGCAGCCTCCAAGAGGTCGCTCTCCTCCTTGACGTGCATCTTCTTCATGCCCGTAGCAACCGACGCGCTGGGGTTGCGGCCGGCGTACATGACGTGCTTGCGGTTGTGGTGCTCCGTCTCGTTCAACAGCGTCTCAATACGCGGCTGGGTGTAGCTCCAGGCACCGGCGTTCAGAGGCTCCTCCTGGGCCCACACAATTGTCTTGGCGTTGGGGTACGAGTCCAGGTTCTCCTTCAGCTGTTGCCAAGGGAAGGGGTGAAGCTGCTCAATACGCGTAATGGCAACGTTGTCGATCTTGTTGTCAGCACGGTGCTTGTGCAGAGCAGCCCACACCTGACCAGAGCAGAGAATAACGCGGTCAATCTCCTCGTTGGACTTGATCGCGCCGGTCGCGTGCTCCGGGTCGGGGATGATCCACTGGAACTGGGTCTCGCCCTCAAACTCCTCGATGCTGGAGCGGGCCAGAGGGTGACGCAGCAGCGACTTGGAAAAGAAAATGACCAAAGCTGTTGTGTACTTGTTAGCAACCAACTATTTATTAGTAAAGAATGAAGAGAATAACTTACGCTTGCGGAACTGGCGGTTCATCTGGCGACGCATGATGTGGAACAGGTTCGACGGTGAGGTCATCATGGCAACCTGCACGTTGCAGTCCTGGTGCTGGCGAGCCAGCTTAGCCTCCGAAGGGAAGAAGCGGGGGTCCTCGGAGCACAGCTGCAGGAAACGCTCCAGACGGCCCGACGAGTGCTCGGGACCCTGACCATCGTAGCCGTGAGGCAGAGACATCACCAAGCCAGTACGCTGCATCCACTTGGCCTCACCCGACGCAATAAACTGGTCAATAATGCACTGAGCGTTGTTGGCAAAGTCACCAAACTGAGCCTCCCACATCACGTAGGCATTGGGCGACGACAGCGAGTAGCCGTACTCAAAACCAAGCACACCAAACTCGCTCAGCGACGAGTTGGACACAACGAACTTGGCCTGGTCCTCGGAAATGTGCTGCAGAGGAGTGTACTGGTCCTCAGTCTCCTGGTCGTGGAAGACGGCGTGACGCTGAGAAAAGGTACCACGCTCAACGTCCTGACCAGAGATACGCACGTGGTGACCCTCAGCCACAAGAGTACCAAATGCCAGAGCCTCGGCAGTGGGCCAGTCAATGTTCTTGCCTTCGTGCACCGACTTTGTCCGGTTGGCCACAATACGCTTCAGGTTCTTGTGCAGAGTGAAGCCCTCGGGGACGCTACCAATCTTGGTGGCAATGTGGTCCAGCAGGTCGCGCTTGACGCCAGTGGGGTTGTGAGGCAGAATCTCGGTGGCCAGCTCCTTGGGCGACTTAAAGCCGTTCCACGAAGATGTGGTCCACTCCTTGGACGTAGGAATGTAGTCCTTGGACTTCTGGAAGCTCTCCTCCAGGGTGTCCCACACCCACTTCTTGTGCTCGTCAATGTCCTCCTTGGAGAAGGTGCCCTCCTCGAGAAGCTTCTTGACGTAAATATCAATCTGGGGCTCCTTCGCCTGGATGCGCTTGTACATCAGGGGCTGGGTAAATGCGGGCTGGTCGGTCTCGTTGTGACCGTGCTTGCGGTAGCAGACCAGGTCAATGACCACATCGCTGTGGAACTTGGCGCGGTAGTCGGCAGCCAGCTGCGAGATGAAGTTGACGGCCTCGACATCGTCGGCATTGACGTGGAAGACGGGCGCGTCGATGGCCTTGGCAATGTCCGTGCAGTAGGGAGTTGAGCGAGCGAAGCGGGGGTCGGTAGTGAAACCAATCTGGTTGTTGACAACCAGGTGAATAGTGCCACCAACCGAGTACTTGGGCAGGGAGTGGAACGACAGGCATTCGTACACGATACCCTGGGCAGCCAGAGCAGCGTCACCGTGCAGCAGGATGCTCATGGCGGAGTTGTGAGCCTCCTCATCGTTGTTAAAGTGCTGGATGGCACGAGTCTTACCCATGACGACGGGGTCCTCAGCCTCCAGATGCGAAGGGTTGGCGACCAGCGACAGCTGCACGCGCTTGCCCGACGGAGTAGGGCGCTCAAAGTTCATACCCAGGTGGTACTTGACGTCACCAGAGCCCTCGTCAGAGGCGTTGGCAGTACCGGCAAACTCGGAGAAGATGGACTCGTTGGGCTTGCGAACGACGTTGGACAGCACGTTCAGACGACCGCGGTGAGGCATACCAATGACAATGTCCTTGATACCGTGGTCGACGCTGCGATCAATCAGGGCCTTCATACCGGGAATCAGAGTCTCACCACCCTCCAGACCGAAACGCTTGTCGTTGGGGTACTTGGTGGACAGGAAGGACTCGAAGCTGGAGCCCCAAATCAGACGGTCCAGGATACGGCGCTTCTCGTCAACCGAGTACTGGAAGGGCTGGGGGATCTCCAGGCGCTCACGCAGCCAGTCGCACTTTTCACGATCGGGAATGTGAATGAACTCGGCACCGTACGAGCCACAGTAGATACGCTCGCAGTGGCCAACAATCTCGCGCAGAGTCATCTTCTCACGACCAGCCTCTCTGAAGCGAGGCAGGATACCGGGGCCCAGGGTGAACTCGGTGTCCAGGTCCTTTTCGGTGAACTGGTAGTACGACAGGTCCAGCTCAGGAACACTGACGGTGCCGAAGCCCTTGGACTTTTCGGTGTTGCGGATGGCCAGAGGGTCAATCTTGGCCTTGTGGTGGCCACGGGCCTGGTACGCGCGCACCAGCAGCTGGACCTTGAGGTGGTCTTCGGTAACCTTGTCTTTTATATCCATAGACGAGGTCAGGTTAGAAATGTCACCGCCAGCATTGGGCAGTAGAGTAGGAGGAGCCTGGAAGGCCTGGGACATGGGCATGCTGCCGTTCTCCATGTTGTTGAAGTACGCCTGCCACGAGGCGTGCACACTCGAGGCATCCTTCTTCCACTGAATGTACATTTCGTCAATGTAGCTAATGGCATTGGAGGTCAGGAAGCTGTCATTGGGGTCGGGAGGTGACGTCTTGGCCGTCGAGTACATCCGCTGGTGCAGAGACTGGGCAACGGCCACGGGGGCACGGCGGGTGGTAAAGCTTCTGACGGCGGGTTGCGACGAGCGCAGCAGCTGTTTGCTGGCCCGAAGCACAGATGAGGACAGCATGATGGGCAATGCAACTCAACAACTGTGAAAGAAAGGATGCGAAGTAAAGTATAGACGGAAATCGAGTCGAAGAACCAAGCCACAACTAGAATTGTTGTTGTCGAGGTCAGATAGATGGAGCGCAGTGAAATTGAATCCAAAGGGGGATGCTCCGTCGGGAATATTGCGAAAGCGAGGCTCGGCCGAGGGAATGTGTTCGGAGTCGGTCAGCGTCTCAATTAACGATGAATTGAGATGAGAAAAACGCAAGAGAAGACAAGCTTGGATGTATGTATGTATGTAGTGTATTCCTATAACAGACCGGGGCTGTTACTTTTTTTGGATGCAACACAAGAACGGAAGCAAATAAAGAAGAGAGGAAGAAGAAGAAGAGGAAGGATGAGAATGAATGGCGGACAAGGTCAAACGCCAAACACACGAGATTGAGGCTCTTTTTAGCAAGAAAAAGAAGTCTCAACTTGGACAATTGGTGGAGGGGGTTTTTAGATTTTGTTAGAAGAAGAAATGGAAATTTGGAGGAACGAGGAGGCGAGAGAAAAATGGACGGGGTGGTGGTGGAAGGGCTGGAAAATTGGACAATATGTACTTGTACATACACAGCAGAGCCAGAGGTACAAAGCACAAGCACAGACTTAATGCACAGAGGGCCCAAAAGTTGACAATGACCAAGCAAAGTTACAACAAAGTTACAGAGGGCTACGGAGGGCTACGGAGGCACACAAAGCGCCGGGAAGGAAGGAACAGCACTAGGAAACGTTTTCCGGGTGTCAATGTGCATAGTTTTCCGGGTTTTCGACATTCTTTCAGTGCAGAATCCCAGTGGCAGTACACAGGCTTTGCATTGGAAGTTGGGGCTTCAGGGTCGGGTAGAAAACGGATGATTCGAATGCCGGTATTCTATATGTAAATACAAGTACCATGTACATACATCTTGGAGTTCTTGATGTTCTCCCGAATCCCGGCTATTGTGCGCATTGGATTGGCTGAAACACAGTTGGTTGACAACTTGTCTATTTACAAGGCTTCAGCTCCAAAGCACAGAAGCTACAGAAGCTCTGAGCCTCTAAAGCCAGTTGACTGCGCTATAAGAAGCCACTTGACTGCGCTATAAGTGCTCGTTTCACAGGGCATAGCGCCCATTTGTTTGCCTCCAGCAAAATACTGTCCACGTGACATGCGGGTGCCAAGATTACTATCAGTGCGTGCGGTACTTACACGCACCTCTAGCCTTGTTCGGGCGCAGACGCAAGGGGCCGACGCTACGCTGATTGGCTGAAACTTCACTAGTATCCACAGGATACCACAGAATACGGCAGGCACAGCCAATCAACGCGAAGCCAATTGGGTAACTACGGATTTTTTTTCAACTCAACTCAGAGTCAGAGTTCATAAATTGAAGCTTCTGTGATTTGATCGTGGGTTTCTCGGGGTTGTCTCGCAGTTGGGTTCAGGTGTATGTATGTACTGGTATACGTATACGTATGTACATATGTCTTTTCAGTAGGTCTGGGCGTTTTCGTAGGCAGTTAGTTACCATAGTTCTTGATGTGTTAAAGGCAAGCAAATTTTCTGGTCAGCCGAACAAAGTTCATCCATTGGAACCCCACAAACTTAATAATTCCGCTTTGGCTTAACCAGGGAGACAAGTGGTCTCTTCAAGTTCAGGACATGTATGTGTGTATGTATGGTAGTATGTATGTACACACGTATACATACATACTGCTCTGACGTTTGTGAAACTTCATTCTTTCTCATTTTCATTTCATTCCATGGTTGTGTTGCTTGTAACCGAGCAGGATTGGTAGTTATGACGCAATGTTGGAAACTTCCGCCAAGCCTGAAGTTGGGACGAGGAATCATGAAAGCTTAGTATGTATGTACATGTGTATGTACGTATGTACATAGTGAGTACATAGTGGCAATGTTACAGCAAGCCTTTACACGCCAAAAAAA
>CM069897.1:1521008-1552342 GCA_036034705.1 Thielaviopsis punctulata
AAAAAAAGGAGAAGCTGTTGTTATAAAAATACCCCATTTCAAATTTCAATATCTGGTCAACTCCATTTCAAGCTTCCGTTTGTGGTAAATCCCGGCGTGCGAATCGGAAGTTCCGGCTATGACTCGGAAGAAGAGGTACGGGAAAACCCTCCAAAGTGGGTCTGGGCAAGGGATATACAGGGTTCTTCCCCCCCAAAAGATGTATGTATGGTATTTATTTCAGCTGCGTATGCAGGAAAAAGAGAAGACAAATATAACCCTACCACATGCGCGACGCTAGGGTCTACGCCACACACGCCACTGTGGCAAAGGTCTAGAAGTTTACGGGAAAATGAACAAAGGCGCGCCGTCACAAGGCCGCCAAATTCCGTCTGCCTCTGAAAAAATTCATCTCATCTTCAGCCGCATCTCGGTTAAGTCTTGCTTTACTTGTGCGCTCAGTAGGATAAAAACCAAAAGCAGGAGCAACAAGTTGTTTGCCAGACCAGACGCCGTACAATAGACGACTTTTACTTTGTTCTGGTCTTGACACCCTCGATTGGCAGCTGAAAAAGGCTGACGTGAGTCGAGCCGAGTTGCTGAGCGAGCGCAGCGGAGTTTGCGCCGAATCCGATTGATGGGTCATGCAGTGAGAAACCTCTGGGACGGCATCTTTTGGAATCGGACCGGCATATGAACTGATTTGATCGGCCTCTTGAATCGCATCAGAACTCGAACAGGAATTCAGAACCCGGGAGTAGGACTTCGCTTCGACTTCAGAAGACGCGTCACCGCCTGTCTTCTTACCCGACTCGCAAACGGACTGCTTGCCTGCTTGCCTGCTTACTTGCTTGCTGGGATCTAACCAGAGGAAGCCTGAAAAACGGACCCAACCCGACAATTGCATTACAGCAGCACGGCGCAGCCAACGATCCCTGACCTGAATCGCGACTTGAGAGACCCGACCGGCCCTGATACATACATATCTTGTCTACGTATCCATAGCCATATACATACATACATACATACATACATACAAACAAACAGCCACTATGCCGGCGCCAACGGGCCAGGCTGCCTACAAGAAAAAGGACGGCATAATCGGCATCACAATCGACAACAAACATGTCACGTGGACGCCAATGCCGGGAAACGGCGCACCAACCGTGTCGCTGGCCGTGGCTAACATCACAAGTATGTTTATGGGCGGCTGTTGGCGGCAGCTGGTTTCGAATGCAAATACTGCTCTGTAGATGATGTTATGCCAGATGCTAACCCAGATAGATCTTCAGCAGACTCCCGATAGCGCACCAAAAGTCATGCTCAAAATCTTTGAAAAGGGAGCTGACGGCGCCGAACCCATTCCGTACCTGTTCCACTTCAACGGTGCCGAGGCACGGCCGCAGGCCAATGCCGTCAAAGATGCTCTGTCCAACCTGATTACCGAACTGCGCTCCAACGACCCCAGTGTCCCGAAACCCGCCGGCGGTTCCTCGACCCCCAAGAATAGCACATCCTCGACCGCGGCCGGCGCGACATCGGGATCCATGGCTTTTGCCGCTACGGTCAACGCGCAGCAGACAGCCAAGTGGTTTGATGACAACCAGCTCAAGAACGACATTGAACTGCAGCAGTCGCTCATGAAAAAGAACCGCGACCTGCACCAGACTTATATGGAGGCGCGGCGCACGAAACCCGATGCTATTTCCGACGGTGCGTTCAATGCACAGTTTTGGTCGACGCGGACGAATCTGCTGCGCGCACACGCCATTGAGACTCACCAGAAGAAGGGTGCGTACAATGTCTTGTCGACGGTCAAGCCGCGGACCATTGACGGAGAGCTCCGTCTGAATATCAGCGTTGAGCAGGTGCAGATGATTTTTGCGCAGCACCCACTGGTAAAGCGCATCTACAATGAAAACGTACCGAAGCTGAGCGAGAGCGACTTTTGGTCGCGCTTCTTTCTCAGCAAGCTCTCCAAGATGCTGCGTGGTGAGCGTGTCACTGACGCTGACAACCGCGATGCTCTGTTTGACCGCTACGATGCCGCCGAAGACACGCGCGGCTTCTATTCCAAAGTGCTGGCGCAGAGCGTGCCGGCCATCATCGACGTCGAGGCCAACGAGGAGGACCAGGGTGGCCGACGCACGGGAAACCGCCCGGATGTTGAGATGCGTCCGCGCAAGAACGTGCCGATTGTCAAGACGCTCAACAGTCTAAGCGAGAAAATCATGGCCAACGTTGCCCCGTCCGACGCCGACCCTCTGGCCCCGCGCGGCCTCGACGAATCTACCTACAACCAGCTGCTCTTGCGCGACCTGCACGGCGACACCGCCGAGAACCGCATCGTTCTCAACATCAAGGAGCAGTCGCTCTTCTTTGCTAAAAAGGACAGTGAGCCGTCGTCCAACGCCGCCGTCTTTGCCGCCCAGGATACGGCCCACGTGCTCAACCAGTTCCAGGCGGAACTCGGCGCGCTGGCCAACAAGGCCGGCGGCGGCCTTGACCTGCACGGCATGATTGGCGTCGACGATGCCAGCGACACCGAGGCTGAAGAAGCCAGCGCCGCAGCGCTGCTGGATCCGTCGGCACCGGCCGCCAAGCCGGCTTCGCGGCCCATGCACGTGGGCTCGCGCGCGGCGCGCCAGATGGCCGAGCGCGACGTGCTTGAGGTGATTCTGGCCAAGCGCCACGAGACGCACGGCGATGTGCGCGAGTCCGACTCGCCGCTGGGCCTGTCGCCAGGGCTGGCGGAGCGCTGCACCATCACGCACGCCACCACCATGGAGTTCCTGAACCAGTTCTGGACGGCGTTCCTGTCGGGCGATGCCGACCGCGCGGGTGAGTTGCCGTATCTGGTGGAGTCACTGCGGCGCTCGGCCACGCGCATCTACGCAGTGGCCGACGAGGCCGAGGCCGAGCGCGCGCGCGTGGTGGAGGACAAGAAGAATGAGATCCGCGAGTACTACAAGAAGACGGGCAAGAAGATCCGGTGGAAGGCCGATAGCGTGGGCGGCGGCAAGGCGGCGGTCGTGACGATGATGAGGCCGACGCTGGAGGCGCTGGCGCGGGCGGAGACAGAGTACAAAAAGGCGTTAGCAGCCGAAGGGATTTTGCCGTCGACGGAGCAAACATGAGCATTTCTTTTTGTGGTTTTATTTTATATTTTTAGAGGTTTCATTTTTGTATAGTTCTAGAATAAGTATTGTACACGGAGCACAGCCAGCGCTGGCATCCACGAGTAATGGCACATTCATATTAGGGTTATTTTTGTGTTACTCCTTCCTTGTCCCGAGCTGTGACCTAAGCGTTAGTCTCGGCCGTTTCAACTTTGGTCTCGATCTTCTCCGCTTTCTTGGTCTCAGCCTTTTCCGCCTTCTTGGTCTCAGCCTTTTCCGCCTTCTTGGTCTCAGTCGTATTCCGCACCCGCACGTCCTCCGCATCCATCTTCTTTGCCGCCGCCTTGCCAAAGCCCATGGCCGCCCGCTGCTTCCTCTCTCCCGGCTTCCCGTGCACCTCGTCGAACTTGCGAATGCCCTTCATGGTCTCCATGTCGTTGCTGATGGACGCGCCAATTTCCTTGAGTGCATGGTCAAAGTGTTCCTTGCGCAGCGTGCGCCGCGCCGGGTACACGTACGGCGTGTCGCCCGTGTGTTTCTCGGCGACCTCGGTCTCCTCGCGGACGGCGGCCATGGCGGCAGCGACGCACAGGTTCTTCAGGTCCGAGCCAGAGTATAGCGGGGTGCGCTGGGCAAGATCGGGGATGGAAATGTCGGCGGCGAGCTGCTCATCCTTGAGGATGATTTCCAGAATGGCTGCGCGGTCGGCTTGCACGGGCAGATCAATCAGCAGCTTCCGCGGCAGGCGGCGCAGCACGGCCTCGTCCAGGTCGAACGGGCGGTTGGTGGCCACCATGATGAAGGCATTGGCATTGTTCATGCCGTCCCACTCGCGCAGGAACTCGTTGATAATCTCACGGTGCGGCGCCGTGCCCGTAGATCTCCCGCGCATTGCCAACAGCGCATCGGCCTCGTCGATGAAAATCACCAGCGGCGCCAGCTTCTTGGCCAGAGAAAACACAGCAGCCACATTCTTTTCGCCCTGGCCTACCCACATCTCGTTGATGCTGGCACTGCTGATTTCTAGCATGCTAGCACCGCTCTCCTTGGCTACTGCCTTGGCTAGCAGGGTCTTGCCGGTACCGGGTGGGCCATACAGGAGACAGCCCGGGATACGGTCACGTGCAAGCACACCGTAGCCAAAGGCATCCGGCCGCTGGAGCGAAAGCATGGTGAGGAGCTTGAGTGCCTGGATGGTCTCGGCGGGAAGATGCACATCAGAAAACGTCGTCTTGATCTGCGATGCGTCAATCAGGCCCGTAATCAGCTTCTTCTCGTATTCGTTGAGCTTGAGGTGGGCAAAGTCCCGGCCCTGATCGGCGGCTTCCTCCTGGCGGTCCCGGCCGCCGCGAGAAATCGGTGTCGGCCTGTTCTTGGGGAAGTTCTCGTGGGAGTTCTTGTCGCTGTCGGCATCTGCGCCGAGCTTGGGCACCTGGAGATGTTGCTTATTAGTCGTAGGCGGCGCCAGCTTTGATCCAGGCCTATTCTTGAGTGCTTTGGCGTGGGCTTCCTTTTTACCGGCCTCAGACAGCGGACTCTTGTCGCTTTCCAGTTGATCGTGAATCTGCTTAAAGGCCGCAGCCGATAGGACATACGGGCTTTCAGACAGGGCAACAATGCGCTGGGCAAGCGGATACAGTTCTGTGAATGGCACAATGCCCGAGCAAATAGACGGATCGCAGTCGCGGCCGAGATTGTCCCGGAGCTCGTCAAACAGCTTCTTGAGCGGCTCCTTGATGGCCTCACGCGACCACCAGCGCTGTTCGCGCAGTCTCTCTAGGCCGTCGCGGTAGGCTGCCAGGGCGGAAAACGGAAGTTGTTGCTCGACAAACTCTGGGTCAACGGGCTCCGTGGCGATGGTGTTGATGACGTGCCGCAGGTTCTGGCAGTTCTGGTCTAAAAAGTCCACTTTTTCAGAGCCAGCCCACTCGAAATGGTCGAGAGCCAGACGTGGCTCGGCCTTGAAGGGGATCAGACTCTCGCTGCTGGCAATCTCGCGGACTGCCCGAAGATAGACTGGCACGCGCGTTTTGGCTGAAGATGTGCCAACCAGGATAACCTTGGTGCCCTTGAGCCACAGCGAGTCAATCATGTGGCGCAGCCGCCCAATGATCAGCGCACCCTCCAGCGTCTGGCTCAGCTCGACAAAGTCGTCAACCTGGATAATCAGCTTGTCCGACTCGGCGCCTTTGGCCTTGATTGTGGCAGCCCGGATAATGCGCTCCAGGGCTGCCTGGATCTTGAGGTTCCCCCAGCGGTCAGTGCTGGACAGCAGATATCCCATTGGCTCCTCCTTGATCTTGGCCAGCTCGTCTTTGAAGGCGTCAGCAGACACTTCCCGCGAGTGCCCGCCAAAAACCATCCCTTCAAAGTCTGGGGCATCCTCTGCCATGTCCTGTACGCCAAGGTAATCCAGCAAATCCTGCGGCAGTGCCAGCGTGTCGTTCACAAACGCCGTGCGGAAGCCCAACAGCGAAAACGGCCCGCGGGATAAGGCCCAGTCCTCGCCGAGATACTTTCCGAGGATCTTGGAAAAACCGCACGCATCGATGCGCACCAGATCTGCACCGACCGACGTAGCAATATGCTTGACCAGCGACTTGCTGAAGCGCTTGCCGCCGTACTTTGATGTCTCGATCACTGTGATCGGCCGTCTAATGTCAAAGGCCTTTTTGCCTGCCGGCGGCTTGGCATTGAGTTCTACGTAGATTGACTTTTCAACCTCGAGAATCTCGCTGACGGGGCTCGACTTTCCGACGTCATCCGGGAAAAAAGGCGGCTTCTGCAGAATCATTTCCGGGATAAATACCGTTGGCGACTGCATGTACGGCATGCTCATGGCCTCGATGGCCTCGTTGGCAAGGCTGTCTTCTCCGCGGAAATAGTCCTCGGGCTTGTCTTCCTTGACCCTGACCGGCTTGTCGAGCGCCCAGTAACTCGGAGCCGCCTTGCGGACTGCATCTATCGTTTCGAGCAGCGAGGCAGGAGGAGACACGCCGTTTTCAATGTGCCAGGCGTAGAGGGCATAGGCAGCGCTAAGCGAGGCCACAGCTGTCCGCCGCTCGATGGCGCCGAGGTCGCGGTTGAGGGCCTTTTTGAGCTCGCCTTGTTTCCACTCGGCTAGGAGAAAGTGTAATCTATAGCGGTCAAATAAGAGTTTGTTGGGTTTTGTAGCGGGGGGCTTCGATGGCTCCGAAGGCGGCTCGGCTTCTGTTTCGGGTGTTGTTAGCGGCTCTAGAGATTTGGGATCCGTGTCTTGTGCAGCGGCGGGTTCCGCAGCAGCGTTTTTCGCTGGAACGGCATTCTCTGCCGCGCCCTCTGCCTCTGCCACTGTCTCTGCCGCGCCCTCACGCCCGCTGCCTCCACTGTCCAGCACATGTGGCCCGTAAAACTGCTGCAGCCAGGAAGCCTGCAGCGACCGCCAATTTGGTTCCTCGAAAACCGGCCACTCGGGCTGCGCAAACGGCTCGTGCAGGTGCACATTCTGTAGCATAAACTCCTCTGGCAAGTCGCACGAAGGCTGCGCCTCGAGCACTACGGTAGTCTTTGCTCTGCGTAGGCGCGCCTGCGAGCTCTGTTGGTGATTGCGTAGGCGGCGGGCGTTCAGTGTGAAGCGCTCGCTGACGACAGAGTTGTTTTTGCTGCTGTTGTTGTTATCGTTGTTATCGTTGTTATTGTTGGCAGCGGCTTCGGTGTTGTGTGGCGGCGGCGCTGACGGGTCGGTGTTTTCCGGGGCCGGGTCCGTAGCATCGGGAGTGGTTGCAGCTGAGCCGGCGGGCGCAGAGTCGGCATTGGTCGGCGTCGAGGAGGGACAGGCGCGGGTCAGGTGAAAGTCGCGGCGGACGCCGATACTAGCCGGGCGAACTGCGGCTGCGGTGGTGGCTGTTTTGGAGACAGAAGCGGAAACGGCTCTAAGACGGCATGGCGCTAGAGAATTCATTCTTGAGCGGATGAAGCTGGAAGTGGTTAAACAAGGGCACAAAAAAGCAAGAAAAAAAAAAGATCCGGGTTGGTTGAGGTTCGAAGGCCAATTTTTCCTGTTTTGGGGGGCCTCGCAGTACAGTAAAGTACAGTGACCAAGCCAGTAAAACCCTGGTCATACAAGTAAAACCCTGGCATTACACATTGGTAACCCCAATGGTGATCCGCCCAATTTTCATCCACTCGTCACGACTTGCTGATTAATCATAGTATCTACACTTTTTAGCTAAGCTTTCTCTACAGAGGCAATTGATTTAAACAGCCTCGGAGAAACGGCTCACATTCCGGCTTCAGCTTCGTTGCTCTCTGAATAGCAAATCGCCATTGCTAGGAACTGCAAGAGACGCCGTCTATCAAGGACCCCTGTCACACCAAATGTCTTTAAATGTCTACATACGCTCGGACATGCTGCATAGCTGTATGTAGTTACTACATGCATAGTAGAAGTACATACATACTATTTATATGTGTACATACACAACTGATACTTGAACTAACTAGATAACTGGCAGCTCAACACTCCTCAACAACGCCCTCTTCCCTACATCTGCCATCTCCGGCGTCGCTACTGCCGTCCACTCTAGATTCCACATCGCCACAACATTCCGCAGCGTCTCCAACAGCTCTCCTGCCACGATATGCGGCATCGGAAACCCCACCGGCCCATTCGCCCCCGGCCGCGCCGACCCCGCTCCGCGAATAAACAGCCGGCCGCCACGAACATCCCACGACCGCTTGACGTCCGATTCAACTGCCGCTACAAATGAGACCACATTGGTGTCGAGCTCGGCCCGCGGCTTCTCGCGGTGGCTCGGGTCAACGCCGCCCGCAGCCATGGAAATGTCAACGGTGCCGAGAACGGCCCACGCGTCAATGGCCGATTCAAGGGCGCGCGTGGCACGTGAAAAGCGTCCGAGGTCTTTGAGAATGGCGTCGTATAGCGGTTTGGATTCGGGGAAGAAGACATGCACGTGGACTAGCGGCCATAGGGCATGGATGATTTCGGTGCAGCGCATCACGCTCTGGACTACATAAAACGACACATTCGCGTCACCTGAGCGCAGCAGGGCGTACACCGCTGAAACTGTGTGTTCCAGTAGCGACTGCACACTCTTGATATTCTCCAGCGATAGCTCCGGGGGCACCGCCATCTTGGCATACAGCCCAATTACTGCTCTGGCATACACTTCCAGCAGGAAAAATGCCTGCGGCGTCTGCAGCGCGGCCCTGATAGCCGCCGGTAACATCTTTGACAAGACAAAGTTGTGAATATCTGCATGTCTCATGCCGCGGCGGACCATGCTGGCTTCCTTTGCAATACAGTCGTTGACGAGTGCGACCTTGAAGCTGTTGTAGAGATAGTGAAAGAGCTGCGGAACCACGCGTGCCTCGCCGTCAGCCAGGCGAAGGCCGTAGGACACAATACCGGCGACGTGCAGTTTGGGGTCTTGCAGAGGCGGCGAGTAGTCTTTGGAGATTTGGTAAAAGAAGGTGTCGATGACGCAGAATTCGTTGGCGTGCGAGCGGATCAGCGATATCACCTGGCGGATAAAGAGGACGTAGGGCTCGTGGAGGGTTGGCTGGGAGGAGAGCCTTTGTAGATCGGCCTTGACTTGGTCCATTGCCACACGTAGCGCCGCTGAAAAGGAGGCAGTCGTGTCTCTCCGGGCTGCTCCTACAGGGGCGGTTCGCAGAGACGTACGCATCCATGAGAGGGCATCTAGTAGTAGTAGTAGTAGTAGTAGCTCTGTTAGTTTTTGTTCTTTAACAAGCGTAGACAAGAACACGCATCAAGAGGAACCTACACTCGAAAATCTGCAAAAGCGCACTGTACGACACATTGGCTGCCAGAGTTACAGCCTCAGGCAGCACATACGGCTTCTTGCGACGCAGCAGCTCACTTGCCAAAAGATGCTCATAGACCACATACTTGCACGGCTTGAGCACCGACTGCAGCCACAGATTCAGCAGCGGCACCACCTGCGGTTCAATTTCAGCTGGAGCCTCGCCCAGTTGCGACGCCAGATATAGTGGGACGTATTTGCGCTGCGTAAGTGGCAGTCGGTGAATCGGGCCCTCAAAAAGACCCCATTTCGTCGCGGAAAAGACCTCGGAGACCCTGATGGCGCCAATGCGGGAGAGAAGGGTCGTAGCGCGCGCAGATAAAACCACGAGGTTCTCGCCACATGTGCTGCGTTCAAAGCACGAACGCGAGGCGGGTTTGCCGGCGGTTTCTTCGCAGTTGGTGAGGAATGTGCGCGTGGCGGCAAAGAGATTGTCAGCCACTTCGCGCTGCATGAGAATCGCGTTGCTGCGGACCTCGGCGTCTCGGGCCGCCGTGTCGTGGACAGCGGCACTGCTGCGGTGCTGGAAAAACAGGCTCAGCGTGCCCAATGCTGCTGTGAGGATGGACCAGTCAAGCAGCGGCGGGGAGTAGGTAAACTGGCGCAGAATCTCGTTGAGTTGGTACGTGTTCAGGGCAAAGACGGCAGCATCGCGCGTCTTGCTGTGGCGCATAATGTCCTGCGAGGCCTTGGCGGAAAAGTACAACATGTCCTTAATGGCAGCACGGTTGATAGAGACAAACATGTTCACCTTGGCCTGGTTCATGCCGTGGCTGGATGCCGAGGGCAGTGCCATCAGCTGTGCCTGCATGTCGGAAGCCACCGACTCGTGCTGGTCCAGCAGCTGCCGAAAGATGTTGTTCTGCCATGCCAGAAACGCGCGCAAGACTTTGGCGTCGTGCGAGTTGGTGGCAGCGACGAAACGGGCGAGCTGGTTCCAGGCGCGCAGGTTGACGAGACAGGCTTCCTTGTGTGAGTCGGACGGCGTGACCAGCTTGGAAATGAGCTGCACGCTGGGCCGCAGGTCGGGCGGAGCGGCCCAGAACATTGTGCACAAAAGATCGTGGTGGTTGCGCAGCGAGGCAAGGTCCTGGTGGTGCAGGTTCTGGTCCTTGAGGAACTGCCGGTTGTGGTTCGGCATGATGCGGGTAATTAAATTGCGCACTTCGTTGGTGGCACCGCGCTCTGTTAGACGCCGGATGGCAAGGGCAACCAGCTTGAGAAACACGTGGAAGCAGCGGTCACTTGGGTCAACAGCCAGCGATGGAGAGGCGCATAGATCTTCAAGAAACCGCGGTGATTTAAAGGCTTCTTCGTTGCGTAGATGCGAGAGGTTCTGCGACCCGAAAAAGTCAAATATGGTCCCGACTATGCCGTGGCACTTGACCCAGCCCCATTCATCCACCAAATAATGACAGCGTCCCACAAGGGCCCGGCAGTATTCGTTGAAGCTGGCCGACTGTGGTTCGCCTTCCGTGTACACGTCAAAGACGCGGCGGATGAGTTTCTGCGGGAGCGCCCAGCCGTCCATGGCGCGCGAGCGGCGGATTCCGGGTACCATGGTACCGAAGCTGTCAAACTCGCGGAGCGGCAGAAGAGTAAACATGACTTCCCAGAGATACTCGAAGCGAGAGGCACTGCAGGACTTGAGGTCATGCGGCGTGAGGAGGACAGAGTACACCACGTCCCAAAACGACATGCGGGGGATGCTGGAAACCTCCATGACGCGCATCAAGACTACCCAGCCTTGCAGATGGACCTGGCTCGGCCGAATCGGCCGTCTGGTTGCTGTTTCCCGCTGCGTGTCGGCGTAAAAGTCGTGTAGTGGTCGCATTCCAAACTCGAGCAGATACTTGGCCAAAGTCTTTCCTAGATCTACCAGTGCCATTTCCACGTTCATGGCATCTGACAACAACGACGGCGAGTTCTTGCAGATATGATGAGCCGTAAAGAGCGCAATTATGAGCCGCGTGACAACCTTGACTGCCACTGTATGCCTGGCTGTCCCAAGCTTCAGCGTCTCCAGATGCGACCGAAAACTGCCAAAGACCTGAACAACGCGCGTAGAAAAGGACACCTCTGCCGTGCCATCTGCAAAGCTGACAGAGGTCTGAATATACCTGAGAACAAAGTCCGCTGCTTCAACCAAGGTAAAGTCGGGCATCGGAATTTCTTCCGACGGCCCCGAGATGTTGTCCGCAATGGCGTCAAAGAGCATGCCAAATTCCGACGACACCTTGTCGTCCCATTGGCTCCATTGCAGACCAAGACTGCCAAACAAAAATGATACAGACGGCCGTGTCTTGCGGAGCTGTTCTGCATCATGACGCTCGGTGGCCCGGTCAACTACGCCCTGTCCAAGAAGCGTCTCCTCGTGGAAGAAGACGTTTGAATTGAGCGGAAATATGTCAAAGTGCTGTGTGTAGTGGGCTCCATAAGGACCAAGACCGAGAAGTTTGGTCTGCTGCTTTTGAGTATGAGCGCCGATGCTACGTGTACTAGTAGGCTGACTCTCTTCTGAAACAGGCTCTTCGTCCTCGTTGATGAGTACAGGCGGTAGAGGATCGTTGGAACGTGAGAACTGAGGCGCCTGGACGTCAACACGGTGAGGCCTGAACTGCTTGCGAATTCGACGGCGTTTCCTTGTGGCCGCCTCTGTTGGAATATGGATATCAAGATCAAACACGTCATCACCAATGCTCTGAAGCGAATGCTTTTGTATGGAGGGTATAGCCGTAACTATAGACGGCGGCATTGGAGGAGCCTGTTTCTTCGTCCTCTCATACAAACTATCAAGCATTCTGATTCCAGCCTGAAACGTGGCCATCTTATAAACATTACCAGAAGACTGGAGAAAGTTCACAGAAGATAAAGAGCCTGTCGGGAGGACATTATAGGTTGGTCCACTCCGGCGCAAGCCTGCATGAGGAGCAGAGATGAACAACCCAGAGCGCGCAGGCCGCGGAGCCGTTTCCACCTCAATATCGCTATTAGACACTGTCTGGATATGCACGACCTCATCCTGGAGCATCTGCTCTCGGAAATCCGCTCCCGCCTGACCCGGAAATCGTACATCCCGATGATCCAGCCCCCCACGCGCCCAAACCATATCTTGTGACGTAGAAGTTGCGAGGCGAGAAGCTGTAGCTACGCGAGAGATCGCTGGAGCCCTGCGTCTAGGCGGCGGAAGATCACGCTGCTTAATCCGGCCATCTTTCCAGTTACGCAGCACCTGATTAACCTCGCGATTGTCCCATCGATTCGCCAGCTGAAAGACCTTTTTGCTGGGACTTACTCTGCCGTTTCCAACGGCTCTTTTAGAGCTGCGAGCAGCAACGCGAACAAAGCGCGGCGCGTCAGGCTCAAAAGTATCGAGAATACTGAGTTTTGGTGGCGGGAGGCGCTGTTTTCTTGGTTGCGAATGTTTGTGTGGCCGACTGCTCCTAGATGTAGACTTGGATTTGGACGTTTTTGATTTAGACGGGCCGCTTTGATTGCGATTATGCGAAGACAGAAAGTGAGACGTGATTGAAGGCTGGTTCTTTTCTGCACTGGTGAACTTTGAAACTGTCTTCTGCCGCCGCTTTTGTCCCAATGTGCCCTTTGGCAGAGATAAAGCCTTGGATTGCCTGCGAGATGCAGAAAACATTCTATCAATAAAGTCGTCCTCCATGTCAGAAGAGTCGTGAAACTGAGGGCCACTTTCTCTGTATTCGTGCCTAGTATGCATAACTTGGTCGTCTGAATCATCCACCTCCACTGTCTCAAAGGGCAGATTAGTCTGGAGATAGGCCGGCTGCGTTGCTGACGGCATAGACTGTGAATCATCCCCGTCTGACTCCGCAAGCAACTGCAGAAAATCGTCATGTGTATGTGTCCCGCCAATGCGCGTCTGAGCAACGCCGCGCTTTGGAGAACCTCCTCGAGGCCTCGCAGCTGCGGCGGCAGCTTGTTTTTGCTTTTGCTTTTCGAGTTGATCTGCAAGACGCAGATACGAAGGCGGCAAAACTCCTCGTAGACGCCGGCCAAGTCTTTTCAGGGTCTGATTCACTTCGCTTTCAGACTCTTCATCTTGCCCACTCTCATCCTCGTTGTTGATTTCCTCATTTTGGCCATCAGAAGTAGAAGGAGCCGTCGCATCTAGTGAATCGTGTCGTCTCAGCCGTCTGGTTTTAGTGAGGGAAGAAGCCTCGGGCTGCTCACGTGAAATAAAGGGAGGCGGCGAGCTAGGAATGATTAAAGTGACTGGCCGTGTCTTTTTTGGTGTATGTATAGGAGCAAGATCGTCATCAGTGTCGTCAAAGATGTCGGGAATATTAGGGGCTGTAATTGATTTGCTGGGACTTTTGGCGGATATCTCAGCACTCCTGCTTAGAGACGAAGCGCTCTGAGAAGGCCGGTATCGTCGAGTTGCGGCGCTGATCGGTGGGCTACTTGAAAAGATGTGATCTGAAAATGAAGGCTCCGATCTCTCCAAGGCAAGTTCATCCGGTGACTCTGCACGCGGAAAAGCTGATAGACGCACCCGCTTGTGCTGCCGTGATATACTTGGAGAAGAACCGCGTTTCCCAACTCGCAATGCTGCACCAGTTGATATTTGGGCAATAGTCGGAAGATCGTCAGATTCTTGGGAAGGAGAGATGCCCGAGTTGATTTCCACTACAAGGGACTGCCCAGCTGATCTGGAAAAGTCCGGATGCAACCGTCTTTTCGATGCAGGCTTTGAAGTCGAAGATAGCAGATTCAACTCTTCGGCACCTACAACGAGATTATCCAAGTCGTCGCCAGGCAGATTTGCTTCTTGGCTGTCATCTTCGAAATCCTGGTCCTGGGAATCCTGTTCTTTCCGCGGCCTTCGCTCGCTCTGAGAACTTTCTGCAATGCGCAACGGCTTAACGCCATGTGATTTCAGTTGCTGGTTGTATTTGGCAATTTCGAGCAGATATGGGTGTTCTTGGATTGGTTTCCGGGGTCGAAATGTACGCCGGCGGTCTTCGTTTTGGAAGCGCAGCAAGTCTTCCTCGGTAGTTTCCGGGCGAGGCTCTGGCAAATTTGGCGTTTGACCGGTGCCTCGTTGTGTAAAAGAAATTGAGTGTTGTCCGGTTAGGTCGTTGGGAGGTATCGATGGTGCAGGAGGGGACAAGGTCAAACTGGAAGCCAGAGCCTGAGACTGCTGTATTCTTGAGCTCGCTTGTGGTGTTGATTGACGATTAGGATGATCAGCAGATGCCATGGAAATGTCAGATTCGGGTTGACGGGCCTCTGGAACAATGGTAACATCGCTTTCAACTTGAGGAAGCCGAGACGTTAGATCGCTCCGAGACGAAGATTGTGGCGGCAGCTGAACATCTTCCTGGGATGCCTCTAACTGAAAGCCTGACACCGGCGAATCTGAGAGAGATGGAGAAGTTGAGTGCCAGGAAAGCGGCGATGACGGGTCCGTATGTGTCGACACACCGACATTTTCAGGAACTGTATTTGGCACCGGCCGTGATTTGCAGGCTACCCTTGTGGGCTGAGATGATGCAGGAATGTCCCAAATATCAAACGGAGTCGAGGTTGAAGGCTGGGCGAGGGGATCGGGAGATGACGTCGGGGGATTGGCCGGTAGAAACGGCGCATTGATATCGGGGCCAGGGTCGTAATAGCTGTCTGAATCAAATTCATCTTCGGAATCTGGGACGACTCCACGCTCTCTCCAAAGCGACATTCCGGAGCAGCAAAGCAGTTGCTTGGTTGAATTATTTTAAGTCATTTCAGAAAACAAGGGCACAATGACGTGTTTTTCGTTTTTGATGTGGTATTTGGTCTGATGGGATTCCTAGGGCCGTAATTCTTAGCATACTATGTATGTACATACATATTTTCTTAAGTGTGCGCAGGCAGCAAACGCGATTTCTACGCGTAGATTGTTCCACGCTATCACGTGATGACAAGAAGCTGGCACTTGCAAATTTGGCACCTAACTTCTAACTTTTGATCTTAAATTGATAAATGCAGGTTGGAAGTTGGAAATTGTGGTGTGGGAGCCAGGTAGAAGAGATTGCAATCCATTTACAAAGGACACAGAAAAGTCCAATCGTGTTATAGCCTGATCAAGAGGACGAGAAAAGAACAAAGAGTCTTGTTTTCACTGCTTCAAGCCTTCTCACTTACAAGCACTACACAAGTTCCTTGAGTGGCATTACCCAGCCAATCACGTCACAAACCCAGTGGCAAACTGGGGCTCTAGATTTTTCCGCCTGAAGCTGAATACTACATCATATGTGCATATGTACATAGTATGTACATGCATACAAACTTGTCTTTCAACTTATCGACAGTACGCACGATATTAAGAACCTCTCTAGTTTCACCTTCGAAAACCACCAGACATACGACAATATGAGAGGATCGGGAAGCATTCTGCCCATTATTGTTGCAGTTGGAGCCGGCGTTGGCATCAGTTCGTCAACCCATCTAGAAGATGATACCATGAATACCGCTTCTAACAAGTTTATAGGCATGTACACGCTGCAGCCAGCCTTTGCTGAACAGGAACAGCGCAGACTCGCCCGCGAAGCTGCTAAGCAGGTCGAGGAAGTTGACAAGAAGTTGAATTCCAGCAAAAAATAAATCAATTAATGAGCTAGGAAAAGAATCTGGTGAATGGCTAAACATCATGTGGCCCAGCGTAACAAGCAAATCAATCTAATCTAGCCTTGGATTGTTGCATGCTATGGAAAGCATCGTTATCGTTGTACTACATCCAATACTACTAAACTATTGGCGTCTTTTTTTTTTTTAGATATATATTTTGGCCTAATAATATGTACTCTAAAACGCAACTATTGTGACGAAAACAGCGAATGGTTACGCTCGATTAAACCTGCATTGGAAGCTTGCCGGTTGGCTTCTCTCCGACGCCACCAAAGCTTAATGCCGTCATGTACTACGTAGTATGTACTACATATGTATATGTACATACATACAAAGTACGTACACCAAGAAACTAGACAGGTCACGTGAATCTGGAAAAAGTCGGCTGAGTCAGCAGATATCCACCAATCAGAGTGCGGGATTTCTTCATCATACGATTTGCCCGAGACCCCCCCAGGTTAGATATTCCCAACGCTGGCACCCCGAAAAAACCTCTTCCACATTTTGGATCCGTTTGAAAGTTGAACCTTGTGACGCCGACAAACAACAACTCCGTATCGCTCGATCCCGCCCTGACTCGAACGACAGCCGAATTCATTCCCTCTCTACCAAATAACATCTAGGCAGTTGGCCAAATCTCCGCTCATTGTCTTATTTTCTCTTCATTTGTCCAACTTTTTCTTCTCTTTAAAACCCACATACACGCCCTCCAAAATGATGCGCACTTCGGCCTCTACCCTGCTCCGCCGCACCGTTGTTCGTGCTGGCATGCCCGCCACCCGTGCCGTCTCGACCGTCCCTCTGTCGAAGCCCACTCTGGCCAACATTGAGAAGCGCTGGGAGAGCATGCCCATGCAGGAGCAGGCCGAGCTCTGGATGGCTCTGCGCGACCGCATGAAGGGCAACTGGAACGAGCTGTCTCTGCAGGAGAAGAAGGCTGGTGGGTACTCACCTTAATTTTTTCACTCGTCAAAAAAACACCACATAAAAAAAAAATCACACGCTCTCCGAATTGCTCCCGAACCACGACATCACCAACAACATGCCCGGTTTTGGCTTCGCCCGACGTTTACGCTGCTGTTAGGCGCAATTGGCTACTTTTTAAGCTTCAATTGGCCCTACGATCGGGTCAATTGTGGGAAAGCCTCGGTCAGCCGGAGCGTCCGCCGGCTTATATTGAAAATCGAGAGGAGAGTTCCTCTCGGCTTCCATGAGCCCGCCAATTGCCTGTCAATTGCACTCATACCCGTTGATTTTTTTTCCGCATTAGCGCATGGCCAATTGATGTGTTGCTAACATTTTTGTTCCTTTTCAAAAGCCTACTGGATCGCTTTCGGTCCCCACGGCCCCCGCGCCGAGGACCCCGCTGGTGAGGGTGCCCGTGTCGCCACTGGTCTGGCTATCGGTATGGCCGCTTCGCTGGCTCTTTTCCTGGGTATCCGCTCGCTCGCCAAGCCTGCTCCCGAATCGATGAACCAGCAGTGGCAGGAGGCCGCCAACGAGAAGCTCAAGGTACGTGACAGCTGTCAACCACAAACAACAAAGTATCTGCCGTTTGCGGCAACAAATGCTAACTAACCAACCCTCTTTTCCCAAATACAGAGCCAGAATGCCGATCCCATTACCGGTGTCTCGTCCGAGGGATACACCGGCAAGGGCCAGGTCCAGTCTCCTCCCCGCTATTAATTAAGCTACATACCTTTCTAGATATCACATACCTATCCATCCGAGCCATTTCTCTTGTTTACCATAAGTCAATAGACAGACACCCATCATATCTGGGGTGATTGTAACCGTTATTGACTCGATCATCTTTCTTCTCGATTCGCTCTTTTTGCTACACACTTTGATTGCCGTCTATCTGCGATTAACTGTCGTCTCCCTACGACATTTACGAATATCACCAGCCAAACAAACCCTTTCTTCGCCAACAAAAGACAACGAGCACAGTGATGTGCTCTACCTTGCTCCCGAGCAAGCTGTACCAACATATTGAGATAGCTTCGCTGTTGTATTTCTTACACCTCTCTACTTTAAATGTCCTGACCATTCATTTTTGTTGTTCTTATTTAACTACTGAGTAGCAAAACCCTAAAAGAATCAAAGCTTTTTTTTTTCAATATACATATTGAATAATCTGTGACTGGTTGTCGAAATGGCATGGCTAATTTCACACCACTGATGCTTCAGATAAGCAGTTTTAAGTGGCCGACGGTCTTTTCTTAAATTTGTGATTAACATGCATAACGGTTCGTGATAGCGATTGCCATGCACACCTGTTCTTGCTAGCGGTACTGAATGGATACGCGAGTATGTAACAGACGCTTGCTGTCAATCCGGCCTGCAAGTTAAAAGAGTTGAGCATTGTGTTTCAAGATTCAACATGATGCGGCTTGTATTGTGATATGAATAATGATGGAAAGCTATAAACAGAGTGTACAAGGAGAAGAAGAAGAAGAAGAAGAAGAAGAAGAAGAAGAAAAAGAAGAAAAAGAACAGGAACAAAATCTGGGGCTTTGGATTGTCGACATGAATAAAAAACAACGAAATCAAGACATAAAATATAGAGAAAAAAAAAGGAAATTCAACAGATACAGTTGAAGCTAAGATGTTGGGCCGGATGGATGGAAATTCACCATGTTGCGTGTCAATCAATTTTGAACACCAAGCGTGATAAGAACTCAAAAACAAAGATGGGATGAACAAATTGTTTGGCCGAGGCAAACACTCCGAGTACGCATATCAACTCCCAAAAATGAGGAGGACAAGGTCGCTCAGGCGCCGCACTGCCCGGCAGCCTTGGGCTTTGCTTCAAACTCTTCGTGTTGCGCCATGGCCGACGCCTCGGCCGCAATCTCAGCCTCCGTCTTCTCCTCCTCCTTCATACGCCGCTCCACCTCCAGCCGACCGTCCTTGCCCCAGTAGCCAGGCTTCTCGGTGCCGCGCACACACGCCTCTGTAATCAGCACATACGGCATGGGCGCGTCAAAGATGGGCTCGGCCAGCACGCGCTCCATCTCCATCTTGAGACCGCGGGCGCCAGTTTCTGATTTCGCTGCGCGCTCGGCAATTGCGTACAGAGCACGGCGCGTGAAGAAGAGCTGCGACGGGTACGTCTCAAAGAGCGCCGTGTACTGCGAGACGAGGCAGTTGCGCGGCTCGGTGAGCACGCGGAACAGGTCTTGGACCGAGAGATTGCTGAGCGCGCAAATGTTGTGTACGCGGCCAATGAGTTCGGGGATGAAGCCAAAGGCTTGCAGGTCCGTTGGCGTGGTCAGGTCGAGTGGCGAAAAGGAGAAACTGGGCGCGCCGGTGTCGGGGAGAATGTGCGGCTGGTGCGGCAGGTGGGCGTACATATCAGCAGGGAGGCTACCGGCGGAGCCAGCGCCAGGCTTTGCTGTGGGTCGGGTCCTGACGTCGGCACCAAAGCCCAGAGCGGGCCGAGACACGCGGCGTAGGATTTGCTTGTCGAGGCCGACAAAGGCACCGCAAAAGACAAACAGAATGTTGCGCGTGTCAATGGTGAACTGCTCCGCCTTGCCCGTCGGCTGGCCGGTGCTCTGGGGTGGCAGGGGAATACCAGAGCCATAGCCAGAAGGCAGCGGAGTAGTAGTCCGAGAGGAGCGGGTGTCCTTAATGTTGACGGTAACCTTGGAGCCCTCAACAAGCTTGAGCAGGGCTTGCTGCACACCCTCGCCGCTAACGTCACGACCGTTATTCGTTTCGCGGCGGGCAATCTTGTCGAATTCATCGAGCACAACAATGCCGTTCTCGGCGGCTTTGACGTCAAAGTTGGCTTCGATTAAGAGACGTTCAATACATGTCTCAACGTCTTGGCCAATATAGCCGGCTTGGGTAAGAGTGTTGCAGTCGGAGATGGAGAAAGGGACATTGAGCTTCTTGCTAAGGGTTCTGGTAGTCGATAAGTTAGTTGTTTGTTGGTTGTGTGAAATCAAGACCATGTGCAAAGAAAGACCTACTCCAAGATGTATGTCTTTCCGACACCCGTAGGGCCAATCAATAAGAGATTGCTCTTGTCGATTTTGACCCTGTCTGAAAGTCCGAGATCCTCACTGTGTTGTAAGGGGTCGTTGACGACGGTATCGTACGTTGACGGAGGCGGCGGAGGTGGAACCGAATGTAGCATGTGCGGGTCGTTGAAAGGCGGCGGGACATGGTGTGTTGGGGCCGTTGGCGGAAAGTACTCGTGCGGCGAGGAATCTTCAGAGTCGTAACGCTGGAATACCGAGTCGTGCATGCGGTGCGAATCGGCGCCAGTCGTGTTAGATAGTGAGTCGGCATCGCGCAGGTCGCGCAGCTCGCGATCGCGGGCAGCCCGCTGGCGCTGTAACTTCTCGCGGGCATTCCGCTCTTCCAGATCGTTTTCGGCGCGACGACGGACGGCCTGGTAGTGGTTGAAGATGGTAGAGCAGATGGTTTTCTTTGCGCGGTCCTGGCCGACGACGTACTCGTCGACTTGAGCCTTGAGATCGCGTGGATAAAAGGGCGGAGTACCGGCGGATTTGTTCTTGTAAATGGGCCCTCGACGGGTGTCAACTGTGGGATCGTAGATACTGTTGAATCCTGAGCCAAGATCGCGGGTGCGTCGAGGCGCTGTACAGCAGATGCATGATGCCGAAAATCTCCGTACACCCGCAGCACACTGGAAGCGGGTAAGACGTGATAGAGTCAGGCCCGATGCTGCTGAGCGGGAGGATTCGAGGACAGTTGATGAAAAAGGCCGAGTGGAAATACAGGCAAAGGATGTGGATCGCAAGGTGGACATTGACGACGTCATTGAGCCCAGACGAGAGGCGGTAGTAGCGAGGGAAAATCGAGAGTATGACATGATCCCATACCAAGCAAAATAATATATGTAGATATGGGTATTTGAATAAGGATAAAGGGCTCAAGAAAGAGTGGCTTTGATGGGTATTCAGATGGAGGATAGCACAAGTAGCTATAGTATAAAGAAGATGGATATGAAGTAGTTATGTATTATACAATGGCCGCGAGAAAAGACGGCAATATTGGAATGTAGAAGCAAACCAAAAAAGAAAATGAGAAAAGCGGCCAGCGCAAGCACAGCACGGAGATCAAGTCGAGGAGAAAGGGTCGGATTTCAAGACATGTACATATGTTGAGAGATCACTCTTATCGGCGAATGGTGTATGCGTGTTGGTGCTGAGTAGCCTCGACGATGCGCTGTACTGTACGATATACGTATGTATGTACTGGTTCAACCCGAGCCAAGCAAGCCGGTGCCAGGAACTTGAGCAATGAATGGGCTGTAACGGAAAACAATAACCCAACTAGAAAATGTAGAGCTGAGAATGGGACATGCAATGCAGATGGATGGATGATTCGATAGAATAACAGCGAGACAAGATTACATAGATTCAGTAGCGGAGGACACGACCGATAAACCGGGGTTGTCGATGGTTTGTTGAATACATACATACATACATAATCGAATCGTCCGATTTTGGAGAGGGCTTTTACTTGCTTGATTCAGACAGCTTCCCCCAGACGACAGGGGGCTAGCTCCTTTGGCGGCATGAGCTAAACATAGGGGGTTATGAGCCGATAAGCGCTTGTACTGGTATGTATGTACTGCTATGTACGCAGTACCAGTACATATAAACAAGCACATTAGTTGTACATACGTAGCATATACTCCATACTCGAAGATGTGGGGTAGACCCTCTTTAGGGTTGGCCATTATTAACATACCTCCCCCCCCCCCTTTTCCCAAAAAAAAATAAAAAAAAACTTCCAATATTAAAGCTTTCAAGGTGAGACAGGCTTGAATCATCAAACAAAGCCAAGCCAGCAACAACCCTGTGTAGCCAAACTAATATCAAACGCTGATGGCGGGCTTCATTGTTGTCTCTCCTCCTTGGCTTTCGTTTGTTGTCTACTGTACAAAGCTCCGAAGATAGTCTTTCTTCGGCGGTGTTTTCGATGAGAAAGTTGCCAACGCAAGAGTTACATATAGAGACTTGCTTTGTTGTATGAAGTGCATACATGACGCTGTCTTTTGCACAATACGATGTAGAGTTCCCTTCCATGCTCTTCTTTTGAATATTTGTTTTTTTTTTTTTCTAAACGGCCAACGGTGTCCAACTAGTTGAGCAAAGCACAGTGACGGCATGGAGCTTGTTGGTTTTTCGGAACTCGTTATGCTATGAACTCTCGATATGTGAGCCTCAGCCTACCTTACTTATATATGTATGTATCTACTTGTACGTACCTCGCTTATTACGTTACATAGTAACTTGCCCGTCTGATGGACGAATTAGCTTTTGTAGTTGTATGGTATATACAATATGTGCATACATACATACATGTATGTACCATGAGCTTCGCAAAATGCGGAGCCAAGCTTTCTGCCCAATTCCCGTTTCTTCTTGTCATCTAAAACCCATAACCCATCGCCAGGCTTTGCATCCCGTGACAGACGTCTGGTGCAAGCAATTCCAACATTCTATTTGAATTGCGTGCCGTATCCCAGCCTTGGGGTTTCTCCAACTCCAGCCTTGAATAGAGAATGGAAGGGCAACAAACGGGGACAGAGGAAAAATAGCACGCGGGCGCTATTTTTTTTAATTCCTTGTTTTGGTACATACTGCGTACATACCACGGTTGTACTTGTACATAACATACTATAGTTATTACTACTACATATCACTTATCCAAGTTCATGTTCTCACTCTTCTACGACGTACACAGTACTCCCATCTTCGCCACCCCATCAACACGCTCGGGCTGATTTAGGCACAAACGTGAATATGCACATGATATCTCTATACAAAATGTATCGGCAGACGACCCTCTCAATCAATGCCAATTGAAACGGGTGCTCCATCAGGCCCCAAACGTACTCAAAGTTAACCGCAATAGACAACAACCCCTCTTCTCAATCTCACCCTATGTTGAGTCCCTGCATCGCATCTCATATCTTCCTCACATCTAGACCATTGTTGACTCCTCTAGCCTTGGGCATCAGTGCCTTCTCTTGTTCTTACCCTCTCTGCTCTATGGGCCCTCGCTCTAATTTACAGTAATAGTCATTCAAAAGGTTAGGTGAAGTCGGTCCAAGGCTTTACCACATACTACGTGCATACTACAGACTTACCAACCTTCCCTCATCCTTCTTGGGTTTGTCTACTTATAGATAGTCGATCAACTGCCCATTCTTTTTTTTGTTGGCCCAACTGTGTTTCTCTCTCCTCTCCCTCTTTCTCTTCCATCCTTTATCTTTTCTCGTCTTATTTTTCTCTCAGTCTTGCATACCGCATACCGCTGTCCTTTTATATATCCCCTCCTCTGTCTTGGGTATATCCCTTCCACTTTTTCCTTTTCGCTTTAGAACAAGCAAACAGGAAAGGCCCAAACTCAACTTCCAAAGCTTTCCCCAGCTTCTCTTTCCCGTTTTGCTCATTCCTCCTACGTACTTAGTTTTGTTGCTCCCCCACCCCCCGCATTTCACTTATATATTTTAGGGTGATCCCACTATAACAAGCCTCCGCATTGCACTACAAATTGCTTTACAATAAACCACTAAATCCATTCACTCTTCATCATGCCGTCTGCTACTCAAGGCACGCTCATTGAGCTTGCGCCCAACGTCACACTTGACTATGAAAAAGTAGCCAAGGACGGTTCTGGTCAGTTGTCTTTCTTTCTTTCACTGGTCCATCTGAATCTAATGTTTGTGTAGGAATCATTTCCCTCGACCCCTACCTGGAGCCGCACAAGGGTGCCCTGCAACGCCGCTACTACAAGACGCAAGAATGGCTTAAGAAGCTTGAGACCACTGAGGGTGGTGTTGAGAAGTTTTCCCAGGTACGACAACTGATCTTGTGATGCATTCGCTCGGCACGTTGTCATGCGTCTTGCATCACGAGACTTTATTCCTCATCCAAAGGCTAACTCTTTGTAATTCAGGGCTACGAAAAGTTTGGTCTGAACGTGGACAAAGATAACAACATTACCTACCGCGAATGGGCCCCCAATGCCATTGCCGCATCACTTATTGGTGATTTCAGTATGTTCAATACATCATGGCAAGCCATTGAACCACACTAACCAGTGACTTTTTAGATGGCTGGAACAGAGAGTCTCACCCCATGAAACGGAATGATTTCGGCGTGTTTGAGTTGGTCCTCAAGGCCGTTAATGGCCAGCCTGCCATTCCTCACAACTCCAAGATCAAGGTAAGCCAAGCGATGCCTAAACTCGGACCGTTCTTAATCGTAGAAACTCCAAGCCTCAAACTGTATGGCGTGGTAATACGCTAAAGACACACTTTTTAACACCTATGCTTAGATCTCCATGAACCTGCCTGATGGCCGCCAGATTGACCGTCTGCCCGCCTGGATCAAGTATGTCACTCAGGATATCTCTGTATCGCCCGCCTATGATGCTCGCTTCTGGAATCCGCCTGCTGCTGAGCGCTACACCTTCAAGCATCCGCGGCCTAAGAAGCCCAAGAGCCTGCGCGTATACGAAGCCCATGTTGGTATCTCGTCTCCTGAACAGCGTGTGGCTACCTACAAGGAATTTACCAAGAACATGCTGCCGCGCATCCGCGACCTGGGATATAACACCATCCAACTGATGGCCGTCATGGAGCATGCCTACTATGCCAGCTTTGGCTACCAGATTAACAACTTCTTTGCCGCCAGCAGCAGATATGGTCCACCTGAGGATCTCAAGGAACTTGTCGACACAGCGCACAGCATGGGTATCGTTGTGCTGCTCGACGTGGTTCACAGTCACGCGTCCAAGAACGTGCTGGACGGTCTCAACGAGTTTGACGGCACCGACCACCAGTACTTCCATGGAGGCCCCAAGGGTCGTCACGATTTGTGGGACAGCCGTCTTTTTAATTACGGCAGCCATGAAGTCATGCGCTTCCTGCTCAGCAACCTTCGCTTCTGGATGGAGGAGTACGGCTTTGACGGTTTCCGTTTCGATGGAGTGACCAGCATGCTGTACCTGCACCACGGTATTGGAACGTAAGTAACCTCTTTACTCTTTCACCCTAGCTTGGTTTTGTTCTTGTTTGCATGTTCTAACCCATAAGTAGCGGCTTCTCCGGTGGCTACCACGAATACTTTGGAGATCAGGTCGACGAGGAGGCCGTCGTCTACATGATGATTGCCAACGAGCTTCTGCACAAGGTTTACCCTGACTGCATCACTATTGCCGAAGATGTCTCTGGTATGCCGGCTCTGTGTGTGCCCGTGTGCCTTGGTGGTGTTGGCTTTGACTACCGCCTGGCCATGGCCATTCCTGACATGTGGATCAAAATTCTCAAGGAGCTCAAGGACGACGATTGGGACATGTCTAATATCTGCTGGATTCTGACCAACCGCCGTCACGGTGAGAAGAGCATTGCGTATGCCGAGAGTCACGACCAAGCGTAAGTTTTTCTACTTCTCAATTCAGAAACGTTGCTAACTCTTCATAGTTTGGTCGGTGACAAGACTCTGATGATGCATCTCTGTGATGCTGAGATGTACACCAACATGTCTACCCTCAGTCCTCTTACTGGCGTCATCGACCGCGGTATGGCTCTGCACAAGATGATTCGTCTGCTGGTCCACGGTCTCGGTGGCGAGGGCTACCTCAACTTTGAGGGCAACGAGTTTGGCCACCCCGAATGGCTTGACTTCCCGCGCGAGGGCAACAACAACTCGTTCTGGTATGCCCGTCGCCAGTTCAACCTGCCTGACGATGGCCTGTTGCGGTACAAGTTCTTGAACGATTTTGATGCTGCCATGAACAATACTGAGAACAAGTACGGCTGGCTGAGCGCGCCCCAGGCCTACGTGTCCCTCAAGCACGAGGGTGACAAGGTCATTGTGTTTGAGCGTAATGGGCTGGTCTTTGTCTTCAACTTCCACCCTACCTCGAGCTATAGTGACTACCGTATCGGCGTTGATGTTGCCGGCGTGTACCGCGTTGTTCTGCAGACTGATTCCAAGGAGTTTGGTGGTCATGAGCGTATTGACAACTCAACTCGCTTCTTTACTCAAGATCTGGAGTGGAATGGCCGCAAGAACTTCACCCAGGTTTACATTCCCAGCCGTACGGCTCTGGTAGGTTTCTTCCCTCCCTCTCTTTGAAATGTCCCTTTGCAAAAGACTAACACTTTTTTTTTCCTCTTTAGGTCCTGGCCCTGGAACAGTAGGGGACCCTGTCTGTCAATCATATTCCCTGTAAGCTGTAACTTAGGGTTTATTTGGGGTTGAAAACACAATTCGTTAGCTCCGGCAGCTGCGGAATGGGAGTTGCATTATGCGCAAAGAAGTTGCTAGATAGCCTGTGGGTTTTATTGGGCTGCTTGGTCTAGATGCGACAACTGCAAGCAAAAAAAAAAAAAACAAGGGAAAGCAGGAATCAATGAAGAAAAGATAACAAGGCATGGATATTAAGCTGTGGGCTTGGTTTATGTACAAAAAGAAAAATGCCCTGGCGGGGCTTACAGCTCACCATATTGATACTATGTACATGTGTATGTTATCCATTCTGTTGCACAAAGAACAAGCAAGCTAAAGATAGTAAATTAAAGGAAAACAAAAGCAAACCCTAGTCTTGAAGCAAACAACTGGCTTGGCGGTTCACTTTGAACATATTCATAAATTGGCACAACTTCCAACAAGATCCCTGAAAAATAAAAAAAAAGTTTTGTTATGCTGGCAAGAAACCCCCATCGTGCACCTTTTTGCGCCTGAGGCCGTCAAGCATTGGCCGTCAGGCCTCTACAATTTTCTTAGACCCCACCTTTACTGTCCTCAGCCCCTGTTACCGGAGCATCCAGAGGCTCCCGACCAGCGGCGAAACAGCGGCTAAACCTTGTTTCGCACCCAATCAGGTTTAGCGTTCGAGCAAATTTCGGCCATTGGGTCATCACGTGACTATTGTTCCAGCAAGCTCTCCAGAATATTGGAAGGTTGTAGATTTGGTTTCTCCAGACAAAACTGCTCACTCTCTTTCAACGTCCCTCTCCGACACCCAACCTTCATCTCCACCCTATCCAGATTCGCTCTCTGCCATCTGTAGAGATGTTCAAGAGGTGTGTACATCCATCGTGATGTATTTTTAAGGGCCAATGGGCTCCAATTGACCTTCAATTGCATTTTATACTGACTGATTGACTCTTCTTCCCCCTCCCACAGCGGCATTTCTTCCTTCGCGAGAGCAGCTCGCCCTGCCTTCGCGGCGGTGCCCCGTCGCGCCGTCCGCACCCCCTTCCCTGCGCTGAACCGTTTCGCCAGCACTTCCGTTGCCGATGGCAAGATTCACCAGGTATGTTGCCGATCCGAAGCCTCATTGGCCCGTCCCCCGAATTAATTTCACTGCCAACTTTGGCCCTCCCCGTCGTTCCCGCCTAGTGCCATTGGGTCCGCTAACGCTGAAAATTCTTGCAGGTCATCGGTGCCGTCGTCGATGGTTCGTTTAAACCCTCATCTATTGTGTTGAACAACAATCAGCCTTCCAATTGTACTCTATCGCTCACACTCATCGCCTTTAACAGTCAAGTTCGACGGTTCTAAGCTGCCCCCCATTCTGAACGCTCTCGAGACCCAGAACAACGGCCAGAAGCTCGTCCTCGAGGTCGCGGTAAGCTCGGAAAATCCGAATCTGGCAGCCCAATAGTCAAGCATTGCCATTTCTAACAATTACCTACAGCAACATCTGGGTGAGAATGTCGTTCGCTGCATTGCCATGGACGGTAAGTTTTTTTTTGTTTTTATCGATGCCGTTGACCCTCAATGGTCTACCTCGGCTTTTGGAAATTTTGTTCTTCCGGACTTGAGGAAGTACTAACAAAATTTTCCTCATAGGTACCGAGGGTCTGGTCCGTGGTGCCAAGGCTGTGGACACTGGTGCCCCCATCACTATCCCCGTCGGTCCCGAGACTCTGGGCCGTATCATGAACGTCACTGGTGACCCCATTGACGAGCGTGGTCCCATCAACTCCAAGAAGCGTCTGCCCATTCACGCCGAGGCTCCCGAGTTCACTGAGCAGTCGACCGAGGCCGAGATTCTGATCACCGGTATCAAGGTCGTCGACCTGCTTGCCCCCTACGCCCGTGGTGGTAAGATTGGTCTGTTCGGTGGTGCCGGTGTCGGTAAGACTGTGTTCATCCAGGAGCTTATCAACAACATCGCCAAGGCTCACGGTGGTTACTCCGTCTTCACTGGTGTCGGTGAGCGTACCCGTGAGGGTAACGATCTGTACCACGAAATGCAGGAGACCTCGGTCATTCAGCTGGACGGTGAGTCCAAGGTCGCCCTGGTGTTCGGTCAGATGAACGAGCCCCCGGGTGCTCGTGCCCGTGTCGCTCTGACCGGTCTGACCATTGCCGAGTACTTCCGTGACGAGGAGGGCCAGGATGGTAAGTTTCTTTTTTGTCTATATCGTAAAGCGAAGCAATGAATGCTAACCTAGTTGTTTTAGTGCTGCTGTTCATTGACAACATTTTCCGTTTCACCCAGGCTGGTTCTGAGGTGTCTGCTCTGCTGGGTCGTATTCCCTCTGCCGTCGGTTACCAGCCTACTCTGGCTGTTGACATGGGTGGTATGCAGGAGCGTATTACCACCACCAAGAAGGGTTCCATTACCTCGGTCCAGGCCGTGTACGTGCCCGCTGACGATCTGACTGATCCCGCCCCCGCCACCACCTTCGCCCACTTGGACGCCACCACTGTGCTGTCTCGTGGTATTTCGGAGCTGGGTATCTACCCCGCTGTCGACCCTCTTGACTCGAAGTCGCGTATGCTGGACCCCCGTATCGTCGGTGAGGAGCACTACAACACTGCCACTCGCGTCCAGCAGATTCTTCAGGAGTACAAGTCGCTGCAGGACATCATTGCCATTCTGGGTATGGACGAGCTTTCGGAGGCTGACAAGCTTACCGTCGAGCGTGCCCGTAAGATCCAGCGTTTCCTGTCGCAGCCCTTCACCGTCGCCCAGGTCTTCACTGGTATCGAGGGTGCTCTGGTTGACCTCAAGGACACCATTGCCTCGTTCAAGGCTATCCTGAGCGGTGAGGGTGACTCCCTGCCCGAGGGTGCTTTCTACATGGTTGGTGACTTTGCTTCGGCCAAGGCCAAGGCTGAGAAGATTCTGGCTGAGCTCAACGCTTAAACGATTTAACCACAACTGCCAAGGTGGAAATTGTTTGGGCGAAAAGAAAAGAGGGATAATGGGAGTCAAAGGCGCATCCTGTGTATAGAGTTCCAGACTCGGCGAGGCGATTTTTGCTGGCTTGAGTTTTGAATCTAGTCTCTTTTATGAGCAGTGTACAAGACATTGATTTTGTTTTTTCGCGTTTAATAACCATGGAATGTATATCATAGTGAAATTTTCTTTTTTTTTCTGAAGGCAAGCAAATGAATTCATGTGAATTTGAAAGGTTAGGAGTAAGTGTTTTAAGTGAGCAGCGAAGGATGGCAGAATCTGGGGTTTCGGAGAGATGCCGAGAGGGTTTGAAGGGGAAGGGATATCTGCAGGAACAAGTGAGCATGAGACGTCATTGTGTTTCGCTCGAGGGGCAGTACATAACTAAAGTTTAAGCTGTGGACTTGTGAAGTCATTGTGGGAGATATTAACGGGTTATGGGATGGTCAATTTGACACTTAGTAGCAACCTCAATGTCTCGTCTCTGTCATACACCAGCAGCCTGACCGCAGCTCATGTGTACTCAATTGATTAATTACCCTTGGTGATAGCTGCAAACTTGAAGTTTAAATCATCAAAGTACGAGACAAATGCACTAGTAGGGTTATGTATGTATTTATCAGGGTTTCTTCGTACTTTAAGTGGCAGTGGGGATCAGATTAGTCATATCAACCCAGCGCGTAAGTTCAAGCTCTGAAGCGCGTTCTAAGGGTTACGAAAAGCATCATCAAAAAAAAATAAAACGAAGACATTGATTCTTTTGTGCGAAAACCACGCCAGGCCTTAACTTAATGACAGGAGATTTCAATTGGGGCAGAGGTTTGCACCGTTTTATTTTCTCAGATACATCTTTAATATTCAAGTCTTCTTGAACAATAAAACAGTGTGGAACGGCAACAATGGCGGTATTCCAGGCTCCAGGTCTGGGCTTGATGGAGGACTTACTACAGTCATATCCGTGCCGGCCACAGCAGATTGAAACACTAGCTACACTTCTCCATGTACGTCTCTATCCTTCTACAATAAGCACAAAGTTAACCACCTGTTATACCAGCCCGATGCCGTCCTAGCGCGCAACGTTGTCGTCTACGGCCCTGAAGCCACGGGCAAATCAACCATCACCGAAGGCGTCGTCTCGCGCATTGGCGGCTCCACCGATGACTGGACGCTGCGCCATGCCATGATCAACTCGGTGCAATGCATCACCAGCAGACACATGTTTGAGCGCAGCATAGCTCTGGTGCAGCAGGCGCTGGGTATCTATGCCAAGGTGCCGAATTGCGAGAATCTAGCGCAGTTTACAATCGAGTTGACGCAGGTCCTAGGCTCCTGGGTGGCCCAGGCAGAGGTTGATGGGGGCCCGGCTAGGAGACATTTTGTGCTGGTTTTTGATGACATTGATCGCCAGCGGGAGGCAGCGACCACGCTGGCGGCTGGCCTTGCCCGGTTACCTGAGATTGTATGTCTAGCTTTCTCTAATCCCTGTTCCTCTCTTAAAAACGCCACAGTTAACAACATGTTTAGATTCCTTGCCTGACCTGCGTCTTCATCGTCTCCGTCCCCCCACCGGCCTTTCTCCGCACAACCGCCGTTCTCAACGTCCACTTCCCCAACTACGCCAAGCATGAATTCGTCAAGATCCTCGCTACCACACCCCCTGCTCCTATTGCCGAATATAGCGCTGCCGAGACAAACGACCTTTGGACCCGTTTCTGCGGTACCGTGCACGACTCACTCGCCAGGGCTGCCACGCGCACGCTGCCGCTGCTGCGCCACAGCTGTGAGCGTTTGTGGCCCTTGTTCATCGCGCCTGTCAAGGCCGGAACGCTGCAGCCCAAGGAGTTTTCGCGTCTGCTGATTGCTTCGCGCGTGCACTTTGCCGACGAGGCGCTGATTAACCCTTCCCTGATTGCCGTCCAACCACCCGCCATCACCGCGCCCACGCCTAACAGGACCGCGCCCACCACCCCCGTGCCCAATGGCAGCGACGCCCTCATCTCTACACCCCAGCGCAAGGATCTCGCCGCACTGCTCCCGACAATGCCGCGCCTGATACTGCTTGCCGCATACCTTGCGTCGCACAACCCTGCGCGCCACGACTTGACCGTGTTCTCGACCTTTTACCATGGCAAGAAGAAGCGACGCGGCGGCCTTGCGAGCACGCTGCCACAGCAGAGCCGGCAGCGCTCTAAGCATCGCAAGATTGCGCGCAAGTTGCTCGGCTCACACAGCTTCATCATGGAGCGCATGATGGCGATTCTGGCCACGGTGCGCACCGAGTGGGCGGCAGCAGTGGGGGCGACGGCAGGGCA
The DNA here is from genome assembly GCA_036034705.1 of Thielaviopsis punctulata. Taxonomy (NCBI): domain Eukaryota; kingdom Fungi; phylum Ascomycota; class Sordariomycetes; order Microascales; family Ceratocystidaceae; genus Thielaviopsis; species Thielaviopsis punctulata. Next base: position 1,552,080 of record CM069897.1, read on the forward strand.
GACGGCAGGGATGGATGGCGATATTGGCGTGGCGATGGCGACGTTGGCGAGTTTGCGGTTGCTGGTTAGGGTTGGCATGGGGTCTGATTTGCTGGATCGTGGAGCGCGGTGGAGGATTACAGTGAACTGGGATGATGTGCGGTCAATAGGGCGGAGTGTTGGGCTGGAGATAGAGGATTGGCTTGTAGAGTGAGGCAGTAAGTGAATTGGATGAGAAGCAAACAGGGCTTTCTAAAAGGGTACGTATTGTTTTTTTTTTTTTT
>CM069897.1:1555476-1589611 GCA_036034705.1 Thielaviopsis punctulata
AAAAAAACTAAAATAACGCTAGGAGTTCTCCGCGTATAAACTTCTACATCAGTGAACCCTAATGGTCATGTGAGATATCCAAAAAAATTAGACGCGTTCGGCTGCTTATTTTTCCGCTCCGGATAAGCGCGCATGCGCGTTTCTTGAGGCCCATAATATTTTCTTGCTGGATTGCGAAAGTTTTAGTTGAAAGACAGCGCAAGGCTGAGAAAGCTTAGCTACAGCGAAACAAAAGCCGAGCCTTGTTGGTTTCAGCATTTATCGAGAATTCTCTATTGTCTATCAAGAAACTTTTTTTTGTTTTTGCATCTCTCGACTCAGGCTTTACTACGTGATCATTTCTACGATACTTGTGCACTTTCACCTGCCATCCCACTGAAGCCCGTGCAAAGGCTTCACAATCTGCCCATCATGGCAACCGCAAAGATGACCAAGAATCAGATGCGGCGTGCGAAGAAGAAGGAGCAAAAGAAGGCCGCTGCTGCTCTCACCGAAACCGTCAAGACTGAGAAAACCCCCGAAGTCGCCGCCGGAACTGACGATGCCCTTGCGGTCAAGCTCGATCCCGACGTCGCTGCAGCCAAGCCTGATCTCGACACCGCCGCCGCCAAGCCGGACGACAAGCCCGAGCCGACTGTCGCTGTCGACCAAGATATTGACATCCCCGATGCCACTGACGACCCGTCGTTCTCCATGTATAAGGACATTTTCAAACGCTTCGGCGCCAACTTTGAACAGGATGAGGTTGCGCGCGAAGCCAATGCTGGGAACCAGGGCGAGGTCATGTACAGCGACGACGAAATCCCTGATGAGGAAGAGCCGCTACGCTTGTCCAAAAAGAAGCGCAAGATGATGAACCAGTTGTCCATTGCTGAGCTCAAGGCCCTGGTCAAGGTGCCCGAGGTTGTCGAATGGCAGGACGTCAACTCTCCCGATCCGCGCTTGCTCGTGCAGATCAAGGCCCAGCGCAATGTTGTGCCTGTGCCTGCCCACTGGTCGCTGAAGCGGGAGTACCTGTCATCCAAGCGCGGTGTTGAGAAGCCGCCTTTCCGCCTGCCCAAGTTCATTGCCGAGACAGGCATCACTGAGATGCGCGACGCTGTGCTCGAGAAACAGGATGCGCAGTCGCTCAAGCAGAAGCAGCGTGAACGCGTGCAGCCTAAGATGGGCCGTTTGGATATCGACTACCAGAAGCTCTACGATGCCTTCTTCCGTTTCCAGGAGAAGCCTGAGCTGACGCGCTTTGGTGAGGTGTACTACGAAGGCAAGGAACTCGAAGTCGACTACCGTAGTTTCCGCCCCGGCGAGCTCAGCGAAGAGACAAAAGAGGCACTGGGAATGCCGCCTGGCGCTCCGCCGCCGTGGCTCATTAACCAACAGCGTGTTGGTCCTCCCCCCTCATATCCTTCGCTCAAGATTCCCGGTCTCAATGCACCGCCGCCGCCGGGTGGTTCCTGGGGTTTCCAGCCCGGTCAGTGGGGTAAGGTGCCCGTGGACGAGCACAACCGTCCTCTCTACGGCGGTGACGTCTATGGCCTGACAGACATGAACGGCAACCAACTGGCCACAGCCGCGCCCGAAGTCATTGACCGTACTGTGTGGGGTGAGCTGCAGCCACGCGAGGAAGAATCAGAAGAAGAAGAAGAATCGGAAGAAGAAGAAGAAGAAGAAGACGAAGAACAAGACGAAGCCATGGCCTCGCCCTCTGGCATAGCCTCGCCCAGCGGCTACGCCACCACTGCGCCTGCCGACTACGGTGTTGGCGTCGAGACCTCCATCGCCGGTGAAATGGACCTGCGCAAGACACGTCGTGGCGCCGACGATGACGCGGCCGGCCCGCGCTCAGCCTTTACCGTGCTTCCAGAACAGCGCGTATCGGGCGCCGGCGCAGCAGGCCTGTTTGGCAGCGAGCGCACGTACGACCTCAATGCGGTGCGACACCCAATGCTCGGTGCAGACGACGATTCGCGTAAGCGCAAGAAGCCGGGCGACGTGGATGTGGCTATTGATGTGGACGCGCTGCAGGCCGGCGGCGGTATTAGCAAGGATGAGTTGCAGCGCAAGTTTGCAGAGAGTTCGGCGCGCGAGGGCGTGGGTGCGCAGTGGCGCGGGCCGGGAGGGAATGATGATGACATTGCAGACATGATTGCGCAGGAGTCAAGGAAGCGGCAGAAGATGGATGCCGAGAGACTGGAGAAGAAGAAGACAGCCAAGTACCGGTTCTAGTGCTTTTTCCGTCTTCCTCTTTTTAGCTTGGAGAGGATGGATTCTTCTTTTCTTGGTTTTCCTGTGTCTTTCCCTCCCCTTTCTGCTTCCCCTCTATATTTATGGCATTGTTTTTGGGCTTTTGGAGTTTTGGGCGTTCTTTTCTTTTCCTTTTCCTACAAAATACAGACCAAACGAGTCTTGTTCTCCTCACTTTGCTTCAAAATACACTGTAATTATACGGCATTTTCCACCATGTACTGTTCACATTGTCTATTTATTAAGTATTGCTATGCATGTACATACATATTCGCATATGTGTATGATTTGCGTCTATATCAAAGTCTCACTGTTTATACCGAGCACATGCTATCAGGTTACCACTTCTAGTTTTTAACCCTATCTGTACGACACCGCCCACACTTCCACGACAGCGAAAACATGCCCTTTTCACCTGCCTTTTTCAAGCACCGCCCGTGATACGTCGTCCCACAGTCTGGATCTGCGCATTTGAGTGTCCACGCGCCCGCCAGGATATCGGTGCGACAAGTCGGACATATCGGCGACGGCTTTATGGATCGCACAGCGGCCACGGGGTTCAACACCTCCGATTCCTTGCGCAGCTTGACAGCCGCCAACGAGATGGTCACAGGTTCATCGCTGCCCTTGGTTAGGCTCTTGATTCTACGGGCCCATGCGTCCCATGCGTCCTGCACCAAACACAGAGCGGCGTCGTGCGTGTCCATGTCGAGTACGTCGCAGGCGGTGAGCACGCTAGCATGGTGCATGACTTGGTACATAAGGTCTTGCGATGTGGTCAGCCACGACAGATTGTCGCGCAGAAAAGAGAGCCAGATGCGCGCGACGGTAACGCGTGTGGTGTCGTGGGCGAGGGAATAGGTACTCCAAGCGAGGACGTAGGACTTTTCAGTGTCGTTGATATCGGTGTAGTCGTTGAGGGCGCATTGGTGGCGATGGATAAGCCACGATCTGTCAAGACCAGTGTATGTGTGTTGGGTGCCGGGAGTAAGGGCTGTATGTGTTATGTGGTCATATATGGGAAGGCCGCTATCTGGAACGATAAATGTCTCTGGCTCTTGCGGCTGAAAGTCCTGGAGAGCTTTGTTAGCATGTTGCTAGATATAGCATATACTGTATAGGCATACTATTGGGTGAACGATAGTCATAGAGGCAAGCCCGGCAGGGTCAGAAAGAGCAGCATGCATATTTGCCTCGGCGTTCTCCACAAGCCTAGGCAGAGGTCTGATATAGATGAAAGTCGTCCTCTCATCGCCATCAACTGGACTGGCTTGAGGGTTCACTACAAACTCTACATTCTTGTGCACAGATTGTAGATGCTGCAGCAAAGAATCCAGGGTCGCATGCAAATTTCCACATGGCAAACAGCGGAACCGATCTCGCTTGATCCAGCAATGCTCAAAATAATACTTGACGATGCCCGTGCCGGGATCGAAACGCCGGCGCTGTCGTTTGGACCGGGAGGATGAGTCGCTGTTAGGAGTGTCTTCGTGAAATTGTTCGTTCCAGAACAACTGCAAGTTATATGATTTTGTTTGCTGGTTGCGGTTTCGAAGGCGCCGGGTTTGCGAGTCGTCGATAGTGGAGGGTTTGGTTGAGTCGCGCGCAGAGGAAAGCTCAGAGTATATGTTCTCTTCGTAGGCCAATTGGGCGCTTGGGGATGCTGTCCTGGAGCGAGGTCTGGGGTAGTCATTTGAACTGGAGTCTAGCGCAGTTGGTAATGACGTAGAAGCTTGGCGTATGGAAGAAGTGCTTGAGCTTAATTCGGTAGTTGGATGAATATTTGCCGAGACAGAACTGGGCTCGATTGGATTTGACGGAGTTGACACCTCATGGGCTTCTATACTTGGAGTAGCCGCATTCAAAGCAACTGGATTGTTATGGGAGACAGAGCTGGAAAGCGTGCTGATACAAAGTGGCATGAATGTTCCTGGAATCGCGAATGTGGGTTGGGAATGCGATGTCGGCGTGATTGGCCGAGAGATGAATACTGGTGGCGGAGAGGGCGTGGTGCTATTTCTGACGGCGGCTGCACAGGCATCGGAGACACTTGTATATGGAATGCGATTTGAACTGGCGCAAGGTAGGATTGAAGAACACACTGGAGCCTCTATCGTAGGTCGGACTGGCACAAGCGGCCATCGCAAGTCGATAGTAAGATTATAGCGTGTCTCAACAGGCTCCGATGAATAGTCCCAAAGACTCAATGGCCGAGTACAAGAGCCGTGTCTGTACATGTCGTAACCATATGCCACCATCGCAAATCTCTGCGAGGGTTCCGCCCCACGGTCAATGCCAGGAAAAGGCCAATAGTTGTTTGTGGCAGCTTCCAACCAGACGCTCAGGCTGTACTCTCGGCCAAGCTCAAAAGTGCCGTTTGTCAGAAGCATGGAGAGCTCATCTTCAGGGATAAAGGTTTTATCCGACTTTATAGAGACTTGGTGCACGACTTCATCTGGAGAGGCAGATGTTCTTTGTGCTATAGTGATCCAGCGCATGGATGATTTAGTAATTAGTTCCTGTTGTATATGCGACGACAGGTGATATATCTTCAGAGTGATTTTGGCTTTGATAACCGATTGTCGGATTTGCGAGTCATTGACGTCGATATCCGATGATGTACGACCGTTTCGCTGAGATATACCGGCGATTTGGATAAAAAGCCCCCGGCATATTTGCGCCATCCGCCCCGAGTTTTGTGTCGCCAATCTCCCACCACCCAGCCTGGAAGACTGGCCATCTTTAGCTAAAGCCGCATGACTGCGCAAACGGTGCTGCGGCCTCATTGAGCGCATTAGAAATGGCGTTGTGAACCCGCGTGGAATAGACGGACTGTCAACCATTGCAAAGGAAGAACTTGGAATGTGACGTCAATTCAAATTCCGGACCAGAAGGAAACAAGGAAAAAGAGCTCGTGTGCTTTTCTGAGTGTGTTGTGCTGGTGGCGCATTGGTTGATTGATTGCTTTGCTTGGTTGCTGGGAAGCTCGACAGGACAGGTCTGGAACGGGTTTTAGGGTTAAGAAGAGACGAAACAGAGGCAAAATGAGAGATAGCGGAAGGCGTCTGCACCTTTGGGTCGCTGGGAGATTTGTTATTGGTTGTGGATACAAAGCTTGGATGGATCTGATAAGTTTTGTCAAAGAATGGCCATTATGTAGATAAAGTCAACAAGGCTAGATTTGAAAGAACAGGTTTGAATTCAAAGAGAAGAAAAAAGGGATCGCAATGTAGAAAAAAGAACCGAGGAGGGTTTAGTTGAAGTCTTCACTGTAACGAACTAGCACATTTGACTGTTAACTCACTTCATTGTAGAACTTTGCATAATGCATGTATGTATGTGGTATGTAACTTACAAGTATGTAATTGTATACAACATAACTTTACAAGAATTTTCCCACTACATCATACAGGTACAATACTTCGCGCTGTGCAACGACGCGTAAATATGTATACATGTACATACATACATTTACAATGGGCTAAGCTCCACCTCAACGGGGCACAGTCCAGAGTGTGATTAAAAACTGTAACAGTTGGCTGTTCTAACACTGTGTCCACACTGTGAAGGCGCTTTGATTACATGCATATGCCTGTAAGACACCAGACATACATCCGACTCGACGTCACTTATTCATTGAATGGACTGGTGAAAGCTTTTATTTCATTTTGGAACTTGACCCCGAATCATTACTTTCACCTTTTTTGAACTTTCAGAAGCGGCCCTTGAAGCTTGAACGACCAATATAGTTTGCCTCTACTGTTCATTTTTCCATATACTGTCTCCTTTTTTTATCTATTCACAATAAACTCTTTTTAACGAGCAGGCACAACTCCTTGCTTCCTGCCTTGTGTTGTCGATTTCCATCAAAGTTTGCCCAATCTCATCATTCTTGAATTTCATTTATGATTTTACTGCCTCATTTTGAAGGGTTGCACATTGACATTTACAGTATTTTATCATCAAATCAACCTTCACGATTGCACCCCGCTTCCCAGACAAATTCAGAGCAAATTTGTCAATTTGTCATCTTCCCTAGTATCACCAACAGTTAATCAACACGAGAGATACATTGGACTATATCGTTTGGTCAAAGGAAGCTACATCATCTGACGTGTTTCTCGTATCGACTTCGACAAATCTTCACCTCGTGTGGCTACACCCTTCACTTCCACAATTTCCGTCATCGATCCATCGGTCGTCTACCCGTCCGACTTTCGACAGCTCCTGGTCAAAGTCAGCGCAATTCCCTATTTTGTCGTCTTATCGGATGCCCAACACGGGCTCAATCAAACCATCTTTCCTTTCTTTTCTGTCCTTTTACAGAAGTTGCTTGTGGACCATCGCTCGCCTCGTAAAGAATCTTCGTTGTTGTTTGGGGATTCTTACAAGAGCCAGTAGGAAACAAGATTCAGACTTTGCTCTTGCCAAAACGCCACGCCGACAAGACTTCAGCGAGTGGCTTTCTCGTTTACTTTGACTGGCGGTGAAAAATCCAAGCTTTTGGCCCTTGACGTTTAGGAAAGAACTACGAAAATACGAGAGTTCTCCATAGCTGATATCGATATTTCAAGAGAAAACAACCCTCTTATCTGGAGACCTGCTCCACTCGCAAGACTTCACGATCGATACGAGGTGGAGTTTTCTTTTCGTTTCTACTTTCTTTTTCTCCTGTTTCCACGATCACTGAAAGGTATTTTTGTGAGAGTGATTTGTGTCAGTTCTCCTCTCCGGAACAAATATAAAACCTGGACTCTCTTCCCAACTTCAATCTCGTCTTTCTTTTTCACCTCTCCTTCATCACATCCAACCAGACAAGAGATTTCACTGTCGCTTCTTCTTTGACTTTTTGCTTTCTGCGTTCTGCGTTTCTTTCTTGCATTTTACCCTCTTTCCTTGACTTTTGAACTTGTTTGAACTGTCGATTTCTTCTCGTTCGTCTTGTGTTTCTCACTTCTTTCATTTTTATCCTCTTTTTTTCTTTTGTTTCTTTCTGTCATTTTCATTCAATTTTCATTTGCTGTCATTCATTTAACCTCAAGTCTTCGACACATTTGATCCACTAATACCCGTCACAAAGATCCTAATCATCCCAGTTAGGAAATTTGCTTGCATTACAGGCCTGCATCCATCTGGTAAGACCAATCAATTGTTTGCCCAAGCACCCTTGTCGCCTAATAACCTTGTCTAACATAGTTAGTGTTAGCAGTATTGCGTGCTTGTATTTATATACCAACCATTCCCTTCCTCTGCATTGGTAATTTTGTTCTACATACGAGATGACTTCCCGCCGTTCTTCTAGCCGCCTCGCTGCCCGTTCTGCTGCACGGGAGGCGGCCAAGCAAGAGCTTCGTGTGGACCCGTCGACCGTGCTTCAAAGCTTGGAGCGTACGCGGGCCCGCAGCCACGCCGCTGCTGCCAATATTGTCGCCGAGGCCAAAGCTCGGTCGGCCAACCAGGCGCGGAGTGGGAAGTTGGCAAAGTCCAGCCGTCAGAGTGGTCGAGTTGGAATTCGGCACACCCGGAGCGCTGCCAAGCGCCAGCAACAAAAGGGCCTTGGTAAACACCCCCGGAGACGGTGCAGGATGAGTCTGGAATCAGAAGTGTCTACGTCGGACATGGATGATGTCCAGGCCGGAAAGAAGATTAACTGGCTCGTCGAAGAGATGATCGACGTATGGCCCGTTGCCATTCACCAGGCCGCTCTTAAAGACAAGGGCGCCCTTGACCTCGCGTGGCTTTCAGAGACGGCTACCGTGTGCAAAGCCTTTGGGCACGCGGTGAACAACATCGTCTGGAGCCGTTTGGAGATCCGCGATAAGGCGGCGTCGATGCGCCTGGTGGAGAGGTTGAATTCGTTTTTCCCTGAAATCAAGAAGGTGAGAAAGACGAAATGGAGAGACCCGACTGACGACAAGACCCCGTTGGAATATTTCCAAACAATTACACGGGTGAAAGAGATTGTCGTCAGCCCCGAGGTTTTTGAGACACGTGCGCCATTGTACGTCTACAAGGCGTTCCCCCAGGCGACAGCGATCGACATTAGGTACGGTCCTGTCCACAATCGGAGCGGCTATCCTGCGCATTTGGATAGAGTTCTGTTTTCACGAGTTGGAGAGCGATCTTCGATGACTCGTGGCCTGGAGTTTTGGCGGTGGGACATTCCCACCTTGGTCCACACGACGTTCGCGGGCGTCAAGCTCAGCGACTCGCTGGACCCACGTGTCGCAGCTGCGGAAAATGTCTTGGCAACAATTGAAAAGGTCAAGGAGATGCACTCCGATGGCCAACTTCGCGTGTTGACCAAACTTGCCATTGACCGCATTCCCGCCAGTTGGTCCCCCTCATGGCACTATGGGGACCTGTCTTTCGATCCGCTGATGATGCGCAATTTCCAAGCCATCCCTGCACTTGTCAGCGCGATCGAAGCTCTTAGCCGGCTTCGGTGTCTTTGCATCCACCGTTCTACAGTGTCGACGGATTTTCTTAACGCCCTTCCGTCATCGCTGCAGGAGTTGGAGCTTGTAGACTGCTGCGTCCAGCGCGAGATTGGCGCTCCCTTGACTCGCAGGGGTGATGTCGAGCTCAAGTCGTTGACCCTAATTCGGAACAACGCTTTTGAGCTTGGCATGCTGGGGCATCTCCAAACATATTGCCCTAAGCTTGAGCGCCTTGTCGTGGACCTGCAGGATTTTGACACTGAGCCGGACCACATTTACTGGGCAACTCCCGGACAACTTATTGATTGGCCACAGTCGCTCCGCGTACTCGAGATCCACCATCTTAAGATGGAAACCGTCGATGATCTTGAGTTCTTCCTGGCGGAGCTTGTGACGGCTGCTGATAAGCTGCCCCTTCTGAGAACGTTGTCTCTCAAGATGGCGCTCGATGCCTCGTGGCGCACTCGTGCTCAACTACGCGAGACATGGACTGCCATCTTGAACCACGTGTTCAAGCGCCAGGAGACTGATCCTCTCCCATACAGCTCACTGAGCCAATATGAGGATCTCTTCGGCGCCCGCACCCAGAAGGCTTCCGGGGTTGCCCAACCCCATACCACCACTACTCCGTCGGGTGCTATCATGAGCAATTATAGCACCGATAGCTCCTATGACCAAAGCTCGGACTGCGAGATGCAGCCGTTGGAGGAGTCCATCAACCTCCCAAAGATGGACTCTCTTGGTTTCTGTGACAGTCTTTTAGCTGCCGCTGGGCCCTCCACCAGCTGCTCTGCTCGCCATTCTGACCAGAGCGCCTCTCAGGAATCGAGGGGAGACATGTGTCTTTCTTCGCCGCTTTCGGCTTCATCGCCCCTGTCCTCTGTCGACGATATCGAGCTTGCCGACTTTAATTGTGACTTGGACTCCAAATGGCTGTCTCCTTGGACAATGGCTGCCATAGTGTACAAACTCCTTAACTTGAGTTACAATTCATCAGATGTAACTCGGAGCTGGTACAAAAATGGCAGCCCCTTGGGAAGCTTGGAGCCCAAGCGCTCGGGTTTCGCTCACAAGTCTCCTAGATCACGATACGATGAGGACTTTGATATTGAGCCTGAGACCGGCGAGCTCGGCGACGAGGAATGGGCCAATGTCCGGCTGCTCGTAACGCCCAGACAGTGCAACAAAGTCGATTTTGTCATTGACAATCAAAAGCCTGCTGGGGTGCAGTTCGGGATGGAAGATTTCCTTGACGATGCGCCTACGGAAGCGGAGGATGACGATGACTTTATCGCGTGAATTTTGGTCATCATTGTCTTTTTCCCGCCGCTTGTTGCATGCGCTCTGGGATTTTTGGTCTGGTCGTGGTGTCACAAATTGGGGGTTTGGTAAATGTCGGGTGAATTTGCGGTCGCTGCAGCCTGTGCCTCTTGGGTTGTCTCCATTGCGTCTCTTGCTTTCTTGATCTCTGGATGTAAAATGATTTCATCTTTTGCCTTCTTTCCGGCCGTTCCGGGGTTTCATCTCTTTGCTATTTGTTGGACTTTCTTTTGTGCTTGTTTTCACGATACCACTTTGTCTTGTTTGGGAGGAAAAGTTGATGTTTTTTGGTGTTCCGAGATTGCTTTTTTTTTTTGAGTTGTTGACTAGAAGACTATGATTATATGATTTTATTTTTCACATCACCGTTACAATATTCAGATTTTGGTTGTTCATAGTGATGCCAAGAACAACAGTTCGTGAAACAAAACGTCTGAGACATTGTTCAGGCAGATGCCCATGAAACGTCAATTCTCATATTTATGTACTTGTATGTATGATGTATGTGATCCTGTATACAGGTAATTTCATTAAATACCAAGTCCCTTTTAATCTATTATGTACTCATTGCAATCCATCGACTGCTCTCGGACACTTCTCCATAACCCTAGAGATCCAAACCCTAAACACAATAAACACCCTAAAACGCCGGTCCCGAACTTTCTCCATCTGCCAACTTTTCCAGCGTCTGCCGTGCCTCATCTGTACGAATCATGCACGCACTTGCATCTCGCCGGCACTTATCCCACATGATAAGGCTCTTCCTCAACCTCTCCTGCCGCGCATTCAGCTCCTCGCGCAACTTCTCCTCTTCTTCCTTGAGCTTGCGCATGGCCGGCTCCAAGTCGCGCGTCACGCCAAACGCCGTGACTGATACGCGCAGAGGGTCAAGTTTGCCGCCAGGAACAAGAACAGGTAGCGACGCCAGTTGGACAGCGGCAATGCTTTGTTTCGGTCCGTTGGGCGCGCTAAAGGGCTTCGAGGCTGAGAGAGAGGGGGGGCCGCTGCGAGGGCCGGTTGGGATGCCGTTGGAGCCAGAGGGGCCGCTGGAAGTGTTGCCTGGGGTGCCGGAGATGCTGTGTCGCGAGGAAGTCGGCGGTCCCCAGGTCTGTCGGGGGCCGCGGGAGGCGTAGCCGTTGCCACGACCGGGGGGCACATAGCCCTTGGGCCCAACTGGGGGGTTTGATGTTCCGTTGCTCTCTCGTGTCGAGTAGCGGCCATGTGGCGAGACAGATCGGCCTGCAGCGCTCGAGTTTCCGGGTGCAGGCCTGTACGTAGATGAGGCCATTGGGGAGTCGCGAGAAGGCATGTCACTAGCTGAGCGGTCGCCGTTGCGTAGAGGTGGGACTTGCTGGGGCGTCTTGTCGCGTGACTGCTGACCGTTTAGGACAGGGGACCGAGTTAAACTGGGACGACGCGTACGGGTTCTGCTCGACTGCCGTGAGCGGTTTGATCCGCTGGAGCGAGGTCGTGACAGCGAGCGATGACGGGGCGAGCGACGGCTGTTGTTGCCAATGACCGCAGGACTGAAACCGTTGACATTTTCGTTCTTGATGGCGCCGCCACGGGGAGACCGGGGGCGGTATGTAGTCGCCATTCTCCCACCGATTCCGCGGTTTCCAGGACTGCGTGAGCGGTTGCGGAACGGGCCGCCGGGCGATACTGTGCCGCGTTCTGAACAACCACGCGTAGCTTGGGTGAAGCGAGGCTTGTGAGGAGAGCGCGAGCGGCGTAGACGGTTGGGTACTAAGTCGGAATCGAATCGAGGGTCATCTCTATCGCGAATGCGTGGCCGGCCCCAGTCGCGTTCTCTATCACGGTCGCCTATGTGGGGAGGCAGTTGATCGCGGATAAGGTCTCGTGGTTGGTCTTTGATGATATCTCGCTCACCAGCCAAAGGAGAACCGGCGGCAGTAGCAGCAGCAGAGCCAGCAGCAGGACCTAGAGAGTTATAGTCTCGTTCTCGATCACGCAAGGGTAGGCGGTCTCGTATCCGGTCCCAATCACGATCTCGGGGCAGCTGATCACGCTCAGCATCCCAATCTCTACGTTTAGGTGTTCTGCCTCTTTCAATGCGATCGTGGTCTTCTCGTTGAGGCACAGGTGGAGATTTCGACGACCTTCTTTGTGGAGCGGGCGGAGTGCGACGAGGGGAGAATCGACGGGGAGGAGACCGGGTACGACCCCTTCGTCTCCAAACAGGCCGTTCTCGACTTCTTTCCCGCTCGCGAATGTCTCCTCTGGAGCGATCCCGACGATAACGGTTGTTACTGCGTGAACGTCTCCGTGGGGATCTGCCAGGAACGTAACTGTCGGAGCCAGTATGTGGTGGACTACGCGGACGGGGACTGCGCAATGGTCGAGGGCTGCGTGGCGGATGATCGCGGTCGCGGTCTCGATCAGGTAATCTATCTCCTGGACGTTCACGATCTCGGTCACGCTCGCGGCTACGTTGTCGACGGGGAGAGCGATCCCTGTTAAAAGGACGCCAAGATTCACCTGCTCCATACATTTTCACTTCTCCATCTTCGTATCTAAACAGCAATGACAAAAGGCCAGAGAGTCAGCTACTGAGTTCAAACGAAAAACGGAAAGGGAAGAGAGGGGAATTGTTCTGGCAAACACGGAGAGGCATTGACATGAGGCAGCAGGCAGTGCAAACAAACAAGGAGAGCAACAGGATGTTTTGCTGTATGCTTTCATATGCAGTGTATTTGGTTTCGAATTTGAGGGCTGTTGCGCTTGCCGACAACAAGAGCAATGGAGTGAGCAGACTGTGGGTTGGTACGTACCTCCGACTACGCGAATCGCGTTCCCGGTCCCGATCCATATTAAGGAAGCAGCAGTCCAGGTAAATTGGTGGCGGTGGCGGTGGCGGTGGGCGGCAAAGAGTATGTGCAAGCAATAGTCTTGGTCCTCAACAAACGGCGGGCTACGCCAAGCTCAGCACGCCGTGGACAGCAGAATAGAAACGGGGGGATTCGAAAAAGAAAGATATAAAAAGAAAGGTGTAAACTTGAGATAGGATATATGTGTACGAAGTAATTATAGAAGATACGACAGAGATGTTGCAGTCAGGAAAGCGCTAGACAGATGCAGCAAGCATGGAAAAAGGCAATGGCGATGGTATTTATGTATGTAGATGGTATTGTGCGGTTCGATTCGAATGGATTCGAGTTGGATGGGCTTGGACTGTTTTGATTATTGTAGCCAGATGTTGAATAATGTGATTGTGATGCGCTGTGATCGAATGCGCTTTGATGGCTTCCTTCAATGATCCAGAAGAAAGATAGAAACAATAAGGTGAGTTTCCGAAATGCCAGCCGCAGGGGAACAAATAAGAGAAGCAAACCGTGAGGCAAGGCTGAGCAAGATCACGACTTTTTGGACCTGGACAGAGGAGGATTTTCTGTGAATTTTGTGTAGAAAAAGACACAAATAAAAAGAGAGAAGGAAAAAAAAAAGTCCACTTTATTGCGCTTTTAGAAGCATAAAGCAAAATAATAATATGTACATATGTATGTATGTACATCAAGGTTCCTTCTTTTTTCTTGTTCTTGCTTTTGGCGCGTCTGGAATTTTTCGAGCACGGCGGCGGTATCACGTGATCGAAGACACGGCCGTGTAACCCTAGAGAGAGTGTAATTCCCCTTTTTGGGAAGTCGTATGTATTTGGATTACCGGCGTTTTTCTTTTTTTTTTTTTCTATTTTTTTTTTTTTTGCAATTAATTTGCTCTTAAAATGAACCTCATTACTTCGACTTCGACTTCAAAACGCCTGTTGTACGTCTAAAAACACAAACCAAAATAAAAAAAAATAAAAACCACGGATGTCCAAAGCAAAATACAACTGTTTTGTGCACAAACAGCTGCCAAAGCCTACAATACCTGATACATACATACCAGACAAGACTATCACATACTCCTACTCCTGAGTCATGTGCTCGTCTTCAGTTGTCTCCCCACTCATGTCCACGCGATCCATAATCCACTCTTTTGCCTCGGCCGCGTGCTCGTGAAGCATGCGGTTCAGCCCATTCACCTTACTCTCAATCACAGTGCCGAAGCGGCGCTTAGTGACTTTGCGCTTGAGCGTCTCGTCGTTCCAGCAGGCGTGGTCGGCACCAACATAAATGCGTGAGTTCTCCTTGTACCAGGCTGAAAGACCCTCGTCAACGTCGGACTTTACGGCCTTGAGAGTGCCCGTGACAAAGTTGACAACACCCGAAATGCGCTCTTTCGAGTCCGCTGAGAGAGGGTTATTAAGGGTTAAGTGAGCGACTAGGAGAGGCGGTAAAAAGGAAACTTACATCTGCCAGTGAGAAGCGTCTTGATGCCAAGATAGGCATTGCCGACGCCCATGAGAAAGATTTCATCAGCTTGGTCATAGAGCTGGAGGTAGTTGTCCCAGATATAACACACCAGCTCATTCATTTCGCTTTCCAACACTCGCTCCGAGACACGGGGCGTGAATGATTCAAGGTCCTGGGTGTGTTAGTCCAGAGGCTATGGAATTTGTACTGAAAAAGGAGATACTAACATCGTCCTTGGCCAAGTAGCCCGGAATGTTGACATCCATGACGCCAAAGCCGTTTTCAATAGCCCAGTCAATGTAGGGGGTGATTTCATCCACCTAAATAGAATTAGCTATGTGTTCTAAAACCTTGAGGTCAAGCATGTTACATACTACCCAGGCATTGTGTGACTCGATAATACTGTCGTCAACATCGGGTTGAGCCAAAAGCTGCGGCCTAAGCCATTCTATGTTAGTAAGACATCAAAGTAAAGGGGGCCACTCAAACCTACGGATCGTGAATGATGAACAACACCCGCTTCGCCTCACTCAACTTGGGCGTTACTAAAACCTGATTATCAAATGTCTGTGATGCATGTTCACGATGGATATACAACGGCACCATCTGATGCTTCTGTTGCAGTTCCTGCCGCTGCGCATTACGCACCACATCATGCAGTCGCGACGCATTCATCTTCGATACATCTTCCCGAACATTAACAATTCCCGCCTTCATGCAGTCCCAGTACTGTGCTTGGTACGCCTGCACGCGGGCCAGTACGCGTGACGCGTCCTTGTTGATCTTGGGCACGTCCAGACGCGGCGGCGGCTCGCCCATGAGCGTGCGCGCCACCGCCAGCGCCGACTTAGAAATTGCCTTGAGATTGTATCCACCCTCAAGACACACGGCCACTTTGCCCTCGGCCAGAGACATGAGCATGTGCGTCATGTGGGCGTAGCACGTGGGCGATACAAAGCAGCCGCCGAGCTCGTCACCGTCAGCAGCATCAAAACCAGCTGAAATGACAACAAGGTCTGGGTTGAACTCCCGCGCAATCGGCATGATGATGCGCTGAAAGGCCGCCATGTACTCGCCATCACCCATCCCCTGCGCGTGCCAGCCAATATTGACGTTGCGGCCCAAGCCCGGCCCAGCTCCGCAGTTGTTGAGGCCGCCATCAGGCACGCCGTCCTTGGGCTTGCCCGGGTAGAAAGTGCCGTTTTCGTAGACGTGAAGCGAAATATACAGCACGTTGGGGTCTTCGTAAAAGATGTTTTGAATGCCGTTTCCGTGATGCACGTCCCAATCGAGGATAATCACCTTGCGACACGTCTCGGGATAGTCCATCTGACACACGCGCACGGCCACCGGGACGTTGTTGAAGAAGCAGAATCCCATTGGCTCATCTGGCTCGGCGTGGTGACCAGGCGGGCGGATCACGGCAAAAGCATTGCGTAACCGACCTTCAACCACATGCTTGAGCGTTTCAATAGCGCCTCCCGTCGACAGCAGCGCCGCATAGTACGACATGCTACCGACATACAACGACGTGCGGCCCTGGTCCATTTCCTTAGTCAAACGACGCAACTCAGCATAGCTCTTGTTGGCCAGGCTCTCAACAAAGGCATAGTGGGCCGGATGATGCACTAGCAAAATCTCGTCTTGGCGAGCATCGCGGGCGGGAATGCGCCACATGTACTTTGTTGGGCTTTCACGCAACACAGCCGCCAGCTGCTCGGGCGGGCCCGTGTAAATCAGGCCGTTTTGCTTAAAAGTGTTGAAGATTTCCTCGATGCGCCGCGGATCTTCGGGATGGTGCGAGTGCGGGCTCCAGTCGGCGTTGACATGCAGCTTCATGCGATCGTCATAGCAGCAGCCCGTGGGCAGCAGGCCACGGCGCAGAACCTGTCTGAGCGCCGAGTTGGCCAGCAAGGTAGCGTCGTTGTCATTGGTTGCAGAGTCGGTTGTGCTGTCAAAGTCTGTCACCTCGCGCGACGTCTGCCGGCTGTAACCGTTGTAGCCATTGGATGTCGATACGGCTGGGTCGTCGGCCATGGCCATTGGATGGTCGGCCCCGTTCTTGGGAGCGGCGGCTTCCATGGTAGTGGAAGACGTGGGCCACGACGGGGGCATTGCTGCGTCCCGGGGTGGCTTGCGCGGGTGAAGGGGAAAGAAGAGAAAGAAGGGAAAAGGAAAGAGAAATCAGGCAGCTAGGAGGCGGAATGGGATAAAAGAGTCTCTCAACAGCCAGATTTAACTCTGCTCCCCTTAAAAAAAAGCTCCTGAGCACCCAAAGGAATCTGAAGGACACGGGCAAACACTGATTCACCAATGCACACTGAAGTAGGTGGCAAGGAGACTCTGCTAGGCGGCCGTCCTAAAGATGTCTAGTCTGCGAGCCAGCCAGCACGTTGTAAACCTGCATGCGCCACGTTAGAGTTATGGCTTGATATAAGCACAGGTGCGATGTTAGATGCTTTAACAAAAATAGCAATGGGCATCACAGCCAAGTGACTCCTCTGAAAAGAAAAGCCGAGTCTTGTTTATTGTCCTGGACAGCTTACATGTGTATGTGCTGATAACCACAGGCCGTTTGCGGCAAGGCTGAGAGGATACAGGCGCCTGTACGGATAAAACGCGCAGACATTGGTAGACAGAAGCAAGAAAAAGGAAAGACTCACTAAGGAAGCTAAAAGGCACCGTGGAAGGCTGCGTTGGCATAAGGGTGGGTGATATGGCAAAATATGAACAGCTCGTTGAAGTTAAAGTCAAGATCAAGGTTTGCTGGCTAATGTTGCGGTTTATAGTGTAGTATGTAATTTGGTTCAATTACTGGGTTGAGTCGGCCTTGGGTTCAATAAATAGCAATAGAGCTTTGGGTGAAATCCCCTGTAAACTTGGGTTCAAGGTTCAAACAGTAGACCAAGGCCTAAAATGGTAGTGGATGCCTCTATAAGAAAGCACATTTTACATATGTACATACATACATACTCGGCAACCGAACCAGATAGTTGCTGAGATTTTGTAAAACTCCATGGCTTGTAAGCCTGTATTGCATCATGCACTGAATATTGCTTCAGGGACTGGAAATTTATTGCTGCTACACGCCATCACGGCAAGGCTGAGCTCTGGATACTATGTACTAAAGCCTATGCTACAGTTGAACTCTATCCTTTTCTATAGCGTATCTAACGCTTGACTCCGTGTAAATGACTTTCGAGCCGCCGTTCTTATAAAAGTAGTCCTCCGGTCTTTTCTCGGAGACCGGGCCAAATATATCTCATTAAGCTGGTACTTTGGATTGGGTAGGGTTTATCGAGGACACGAGAAGTGTCTGTCTTTCTCGTCAACCTGCATAGGAATATAGAAGTGAAAGAGAGAGATATATAACGGCAAAACTCAGTCTATCGTCGCTGACAAACAGATGGGGCCCGATATCTTATCTGATGTGAGCCTATGGGGAATGCGTGACGAGCAGATTGACAGTTCCGTTATCCCCTATGCCATACATATACATCACCCTCCTCCTATTAATTGACTGCCGTCATTCTAGTCACGTCGGATATTCCTCTGTAGCAAAAAGCAATCTTGCCCAACACAAAAGGATGCATACTATTATTCAAATCCCAAAAATCAAGTATCCCATGACGCCAGTAGTAACTTATATGACACAGATACAGCAACTGTATTTTCTCTTTTTCTCCTTTCCATTCATCGCACAGCCACTCCCACTCCCTCCCGCTTGCCGCTCACTTAAGCAAAAAGGCTGCGCTTGTCCAGCTCGTCCGTCGCCTTGGGTGCCGAGTCGGACCGCAGACCCAGATCCTTCTTCTTGGATGACCGCTCCAATGCACTGTCGACGCGCGTGTTGTGCTTTGCCGATCTCGCCTTGCGCAGATCCGAACGCACCTGGTTGGGCGACACAAACTGCTTATTCTCGTAGATAATCGGGCCACCAAACGAGCCCTCCTGGATGATAATGGGCGTCATGACAAAGCGCGGGCCAATCTCAATCAGCTGAATGTCCGTGTTAAGACCGGGCTGGCTGTGCTTCTTAGCCGTCTTCTTAGCTGCCGACTCCTCGTTCTGCTGGCCCTCACTTGCCGCCGTCTTGCCGGCTTCCACTTCGTTGATCTGGTACGTGCGCACCCAGATCTTGCCGTCCACGTAGCTGAAGCCCATGACGTGGTCGATGAAGGGTTTCGACTTGCGCGCGCCCTCGGGCACGCCAAAAGTGTGGAACATGATTTCGCGAATTAGGCGCAGATGCGGCTCGGTGTCGAAGGCGGCGTCAAACGACAGGACAGGACGGGAGCCCTTGAGACAGTTTCCGGTGAAGCGCAGCTCCTCCATGGTGTACACTGAGGAAAAAAAAAGAACAAGATGTTAGAAAAAGAGCTGTTTCAAAAATTCGCATTGTGTATGGGCGCAACTTACTGCTCTGCACGTGCATCTTGACCGTGGGACCGTTGGGAATCTTGGAGAACCAGCAGTACAGATCCTGGCCCTTACGAGCCTCAAAGAACAAGACGTTGTTGCAGTTGTACAGCTCGGCCAGCTCGTTCAGCTGGTACAGCTTGGATTTGGAGTCAAACTTGACATCTTTGCGGGCATGGGGCATCATTTGTGCCAGGTCGTTGAGCAGATGGCGGTGTCTATAACGTAAAGAATTTATAATGTTAGAGTTTCTGACCATCTTTCTCTTGCAGGCGCATAGCCCAATGCAAAACTTTAGTCATACCTGTAGGTGACACCACGCGAAGAAAGCACCAAAACTCTCTGCTTGTTCTTGCGAGGGCCGGCGCTGGCAACCTCGGGCTTCTCCTCGACAGCATTTGCCTTGTTGATCGACTTGTAGACGGCAGCCATTATGATATGAAGCAAAAGTGAGCGTTTTAGAAAGAATGGAAAACAGAAGCGAGTCGGATATCGTCAAGAAACAAAAGTACCAATGGAGAAGAAATTTAATGCCCACAAACGCTTAACTTGCTGCACTTTTTGGATATTCTTCAAAGAACAATGCGATTTTCAACTTTTTTTTCGTCTTGGAAATTTTTGGACGCCGCCTAAGAAATTCTGCCATCCGATAAGGCTTATCAGTAGCAGGGGTCAAAAGTCAAAAGTACTGATCCAACATATAGCTGTATCGCAAGCAAAACAAAAGTCGATTTCAACATGTGGAATACATAATACGTATACATATACATATGTACATCGAGAACACTGAGAGAATATCTGTTTTTAGGTTTCATCTCTTATGCAGCATTCTCTAGAATGCCGTTGAATCTTTGAACGCATCCCCGTTGTTGATTCTTTCATTCGAAAGACAAACTAACAAGTTACGTACTACGTAGTTATTACCCCACCATACCTGTACATGTGGATAATAATACAATGAGATGGTATGTATTGTACATACAAATAATGCACATTCGCATCATCACTTGCGACTAAGCAATAGCTTAGCTCTGCGCCGCATTTCATCATCTTGATTGAAGCTAAATGGCCACCAAAACAAACCCATCAGAACTCCCACCAGGTACAACCTTTGCCAGACTGTGTTAGAAGAACCAAAATATGCACGAGAGCAGGTAAGTGATTTGAGAGACGCAAGTATTTAAGCAAGGGCACCAACAAGGACCGCCCACTGACCAGAACAACCTAAATCCGCAGAGCATGTGACAAGTTTGACTTGTCACAAATAAACCCAAAGCCGAATTAAAAGTATACACTGATTGAAAGAAATAAGCTAGCTGCCTTTGTCCTGAACCAGCCAACGTGCCTGCCTCAGCATCGTCAATTGCCAGCTTGAGGCCACCCCATACCCGTATTCGTTTCCATACGTATCCCAGAGAGAGCCCATAATACCATAAAATTAAGAAAAACAAAAGAAGACCGCAGTTCAAGTCAACGTCCATAGACCTCGTCAACAACATATCAAAGCATAGCACATGAATAGTAATTAAATTAGCAGCAGCCAGTCTTGGCGCTAGCATCGTCCGCGGGCTTGCTGAGCGAGATGTTGGTGCCAGCACCAATGGTCGCCTGCGCACCATCGCCACTGTCCAGAGCTTTGCTGGAAACGATGCGGTAGATCTCTGTTCAAGGGAGACACCTGTTAGCTTCTTCAAGTCCATGACTTCGGAAAAGCACAATCATGTTTCTTCGGATTCAAAAGACGTACCAGTAAGAATGTTCTGGAAAGCCAGCTCAACGTTGCTGGCATCGAGGGCCGAAGTCTCAATGAATGATAGGTGGTTCTCGCCTGCACATTTGTTAATACACAATGCTCTCTCTATATTGGCTGTACAAGAGCGTTCTAGGAAAGAAACTCACTAGCAAATGCCTTGGCTTCTTCGGTCGGCACGGCTCTGAGGTGTCGCAGATCGCTCTTGTTTCCGACGAGCATGATTACGATGTTGGCGTCGGCATGGTCTCTCAGCTCCTTGAGCCATCTGGTGACATTCTCGTAGGTCTGGTGCTTGCTGATATCGTACACAAGGAGAGCTCCGACAGCGCCACGGTAGTAGGCTGAGGTAATGGCACGGTACCGCTCCTGGCCGGCGGTATCCCAAATCTGGGCCTTGATCGTCTTGGAGTCGACCTGAATCGAGCGCGTAGCAAACTCGACACCAATGGTCGACTTGGAATCAAGATTGAACTCGTTGCGAGTGAATCTGCTCAACAGATTGGACTTTCCAACACCAGAGTCTCCAATCAGGACAACTATTTACAACATTTGCGTTAGTAAAGGCGCCTTCTTTCGAGTCGACAGTGCTGTGCTACTAGTTCTCTAAGTGTTGAAGCGGCGACAGGGTATAGATTAAGAAACGAGGGGTAGGCGGCGGAGAAAGAGAGGGGGGTTAATAACCTTTGAAGAGGAACTATTCACAAGCAAAAAAAACACCAGAGTCAGTACAACCAATTATCAAGACAAGCGAGGAACAATTTATTCATGGCCTCATGACTGCCTTGATTTTTCAAGGCACATGAGTGGCAGACAAAGCAGACAAACCGGGTCCATGAACAAAAAGTAAACAAAAAGAGGACAAGCGGGCGGAGACACGTACATCATACTCGTCGTTGGCCATGGTGAAAGGCAGTTAGCTGGCTTGCGCTGAAGAATAATAGGAATAAACTGAAATCGAAATGGGGATAAAGAAGAAAAAGAAAAAAAAAAAAAAAAAGGCGACAGTGGATTTTGTATTTTGTGCAAACGACTGCAAAAAAGGCGAGGAAAAAAGATGGATGAAATGATGTAAAGAAATTCAAATGCCGTCTGGCTATGTGTTGCTTGCTGGTGGGCGAAACAACGCAAAACTGAGTGACTGATAGGAAGATGGTGGGCCAGATTGTTCGTTATGGAACCCAAATCTAAGCTAAAGGGAGAGAGAGAACAGAATGCTCATTCCTTTCTTTGTAT
This sequence comes from Thielaviopsis punctulata, assembly GCA_036034705.1. NCBI lineage: Eukaryota > Fungi > Ascomycota > Sordariomycetes > Microascales > Ceratocystidaceae > Thielaviopsis > Thielaviopsis punctulata. Next base: position 1,577,199 of record CM069897.1, read on the forward strand.
GTCATACATACATATACTACATAGTGGCGTAAGGCCAGCCAACCCAACCAATCAACCAACACGGGCTCTCGAGAGAATCACTAAATTGTAAACATCAGCATGCGCGCTTGAAATGCCTATTCGTTGCATATTGTACAGGGTACATCGTCCTATCAAAAGCCTTATTGAGCAAGGGGATATATGTAACAAGCAAAGGGGCTTTCGGTAGTAACAGAAAGGAGGGGAAAGCTTGTTAAGGTCAGTCGTATATGGTACAAGGCGCTGTATGTACATGCGTATATGTATGTACATACATATGTACATATATACTCGTAACAAAGCCACATAGCAAAAAGGCTAGCTTATGAAATCTACTACGTAAATATCAAACTTGGGTTCGCTAGATCAAAGTTGTCCGGGGCTACTGGCTGACTTTGCGATAAGGGTTATGCTTACCCTTGCTCTAACCCCCCAGCTTTTCATACTGTGCTGAATAACTTTTTGAACTCCGTGTAGCGGAACTATCGTGCGAAACTCATCTTCATCAAGCTTCTTAGAAAACAAAGTCATTCCTACCATTCCCCGCATATATATCTTTCTTTCTCAAAAAAGGCTTTCTAAAGGGTTTCCTCGTATGCTATTAGCCAGCCCTAGACTTCAGTCAGCCCCTGACTAACAAAATATAACAGACAAATAAGCCTCTCTCTAATCCTGCCATACGTATGGATATGCCGTCGTCCAAGCTAGATACATCACACTCCACTTGAGCAGTTTCAATTCAATTTTGTTCTTTTGTTTCCCATTATCTTATGTCTTTCAGGTAAGCCTTCCAGAATGAACACCGACGTGGGCTGATTGATTACGTTACTAATGTTATTCTCAGCACTGAACAATCACGCTCTGTTTCCGTCACTGGTGGACCTCAATCCGGCGCCAGTGAAGAAGAAGGGGTTGTTTCCGATACGACAGTAGATCCCGATGACGACTCTGAGACTGAGTATCATGTGGAAACCATTCTTGCTCATAAATATGAAGATGACACGGAATATTATCTTCTAAAGTGGCATGGCTATGGCATGCACGCTTCTAGCTGGGAGCCGGTTGACAACCTTTCAGATGACCTTCCCGAGCTGTGGAAGGCAAAAAAGGCCCGCATCGATGCTGGCGAGGAACCTCCATTTGATATCGTGGACCTATACAAGGCAAAATACACGCATTGGCTGGGAAAATACACGCGTGCCAGAGTGAGAAACGCGAAGCGCCTAAAGCTTGGGCGAAAACGGTCTCCGACTGAAAAGAGAATGCACAAGGTTTGCCTGGAATGGAAAGCCATCTACCAAGATGCCCTTGTGGCTCGCCGGAAGTTGAATGCCCAAAAGGACGATACCAGTTCGAAAAGCGCCAGCTCGGTTGCTACGGGTTCTTCCAACAATGAAGAGTTTAGCTTGTTTGTCAGTGATGACAATTACCAGACAACCGATCAAGACCAAGACCGTGAGTCCGATCGTGGAAACAACTACGATGATACCGACGAAAATGTCGAGAAAAGCGTGGTTCCAGGTCCTTCTACTTCTAATACTAAGAACCCGGTTAGAAGCCCCATCACTACAGTGAGTACCTCCGCGGAGCATATCATCAACACAATGTTCGAGTTGAGGAAACTACTACACCTCTGCGGCAGAGGGTTGCGGAGCCCCCACTGAAAATTTTACCTTTTCCAACCATCCCCAAGAATCGTCATTAACACATTCATGACAGCCTCACGAAACATCATTCAAACCGTTGGGTTCGCCCAAAAGTCCTTCATCGAAATCCTCTGGTCCTCCATGTGAAGCATCTGGTCCATCAATAGAAGAAGTGCCAAATTCCGCCAACCAGTCTAGAGAAGAATCATCAACGTCTGAAGTCACGCCCCTTCCTCGCGATTCTCAACCTCTTGTTGTCCATCAAGCAGCTCGTCCTTCGTCACGTTTGCCAAAAGTCCTCATGAAACCAAATTTTTCATCGGCAGAAGCCAAACTGCTTGCGAAGTCAAGCTCAACCGCCACAGACCAGCCGGATTCCAAAGCTTCAGGAAATATCTTTGTCTCTGGTAAACTGCCAAGTCGGAAGAGAAAAGCTTCTATTTTTATAGCAAGCGAACCAGACAACGAAAGCGTCGACCGTCGGTTGGCTAATGCGGCGTCAGAAACCTGTGAGCGCCGCATTTTCATGAAAGCCCGTCGCGACCGAGCACCCCTTCAAAAGCCGCGGTTATACGACATCACCGCAATTGGAAACGACGGCTTTGGTGTCTCTGCTGAAAACGATGGCATGGATGACCATGCAGAGTCTGGCGATATGGTTGTCGATACTAATGACAAAGTCGTTTTGATGAACGAGGCTAGGCAGTTTGAAAAACTGGTTCGCTTTACCAGTGCTACCGAAACGTGGGATTATCAAGCTCCATATTCAAGCACTCCATCTGACGCCAATTTCCGGCGTATTGACAGCGTTCCAAAGCATCGCCTCGCCATTTTCCCCCGTCCGTCATTTAAATTCAGTCCGGCACTTATTCAACATGCTCCTCTGGTATCTGTGACAAAAAGCATAGCCTTCCAGCAGTCCCCTTCCACCAACATGCCAGCGCCAAAGCGGATTGAAGTTACGTTCTCTGATGTCAATACCGATATAGTCCCAGAGTGGTTCAAAGCCTTTGAGGCTCTTGCTGGACTTTCCTTTGCCCACCAATGCGCCATTCAGACTTTTCAAGAGCAGTCCAAGTCGATTCGAGCCCAACCAAGCAATCTATCTAGTGGCATCGTTACGTCAAGCTCTGCCCCCGACGTTTTAAAAAACGTGGCCAACCGCCTGATTGTAGGCTCTTTCTGTTGCATTTCGTTCCAGCGTAGATACAGTGTCGTTTTGTATCCGCTACGTTGTCCTCGCTGGAACAAGTCGTCTCAGGTCAAAGCCCCTTCAGATTCAACTGCAGATCTTGGCTACTTCATCTTTGAGATGAATCTTGAAGCAGTCCCACAGACCTTTCCTCCAAACATGAAGATAGCTGATGCCGATCTCCATGGCCGCAAGCTGTTGTATGACATGATACATTCTTTTGACTATGATAAGCTCCTGCCCAGCGCCGCCCAAAACCCGGCGATCAGCCATGCCTTTTTCGTCATGTTTCCTTCGTCTAAAGTGGACATTTTGAGCGCATTTTGCAACTGGCTACGAGATTGCAACCCCAAATGCCGCATTCTCACCTCGCAACACCCAGGCCAATATCAACTTTTCGTCCGCGGTACCACCTGTGGAACCGTTATAATCCACCAAAGCGCAATTCCCCTTATCCGTCACATGGCCAGCCTTCACAAACTCCTTCGTTCGAATATAAACTTTTGGGTTTTCAACGAAGCTGATCAGTTTTTCCCTTTGGTTCCGTCCTACACGGAGCCCGACCGGCGGTGTTCTCCTGCCAAAGTGACGCTATCGCCTATCCTCCAACGCGGAACTGCAATTCTTTTGACACCCACGTTTCTTCTGACTCAGCCCTATGCCTGCACAAAACTCTTGGAGTGGTTCAAAGACATGTCGAAATATGACAGTGCATACCGGCTTGTTGTTTTCAACAACATTAGGGAAGTTGCACTTGATCTTGCGCATGAAGGCTACCGCATATGGGAGATTCTGAGTGAGTTAATGGACCCTCAGCTAGATCCCGACATTATAGACGAAACTGCCCTTGAAGAATCAGTGGTCTCTCCGCCAAGTTCCATTTATACTTATGACGAGCAGAGCCTGGTCAATTGGTTTTCGGTCTGGGCATGCATGAACTTGGACCGACACCGAGAGTTCATTGTCATGGTGACAAACGACTTTAGGAATAAAGCTCGAGCAACTGTCATGGTTTCTCCGGTGAAGTTTGTACCCCATGCGGTTTCAAAGCCCGATGTTGCCTATGAAATAATGGGCCAAATCTTGAACAAAACAAACGACAATGCCCCTATTTTACCTCCAGAGCCATTGCCTTGTGGCCAAAAGTTTACCAGTATGATTTTGGCGGATAACAAGGGTGAGACGATTCATCAACATCTCTCAAAGTTGGCGCGCGACCATCCCGGATCACCTGTTTTTCTCTACATATACCCTGTGGCATACCGGAATCACGAAGACGGCGACAGAGCTGGCGACCCTCTATGTAAGCACTTTACCACGTACAGCTCGTGGATGAAATTTGGGCGTCTCATTGGCAATGTATTCGGATCTTTCCGTCGAGCATATGCTGGAGTTTTCTACACGCCTGACTTTAGCTCACCTGACTTCGACAAGTCAAAGCCCATTTCTGTTCCTCGAAAGGCATGGATTGGAATGTATCGAAGTGTCAACTCGCATTCATGGCCAAAGTCGTTCTTTTCCGGCAACAAAGGCTTTGAGATTATCATTTGGGATCCAAATGCCCGCTTCTTGCCCAAGAAGAACCTGTGCATCTCGCACCTAGATGAGGCGCAGCAGAGCTTTATTCAGTTTGTCAGAGACAACATTGGCACGAAGTTTGAAGGTGCCACGATTGAAACTGTATGGCTCACTGGTTTCATGGTTCCGGAAGAGTATCACGCGATTCCTTTAGATGCCACGCTGGTGGCTATGGATAACGTTATGGGAGATATTGACGGGTTTGTACCTAGCCATAAAGTTGATCTGATTAATTCAGGATACGTCGAGGTCAATATGGAGCGCACTAATAGCCCGTTAGAACTCGAAAACGGCTTCTCCTTGAAGACCCTGGACGCTCTTGCGCCGCCCACTGACGAGTCACTATTCACCATTATACATCCGCCTCCGTCGATTGATTCTAGCCAAACAGTGTCAGATTACCGCAACTTTTTCTTTGATGCCGTTTCCGAGGCCCACCTCAAAAGCGGAGGGCACCAGCCGTTTGAATATACATTGCAGCCGACTATGACCTGGTACAAGATCCTCAAGGCGGAAAATCGTGACTATTCACATTTGTTTATCCAGTCATGGCATAATATTATGAGAGGTCTGAACATCCAGTTCAAGAGATAAAGATTCAACTGTTGTTTTTCGTTTGTTATAAGTAGACGTTTTGATATTCAATTTATGTTAATAATATTATATTCTGGTTAGGGGAAGAAATGAAAAAGACATCGCTAGTAGACAAGAAAAGACTGTAGATGAAAAGGAAATCGTAAAATGAAAGAAAAAGAGAGAAGAAAACAACATTATTACGCATGCAGATAGGATAGCCATTACCGTGTGGCTACGGGAAAGTTTCTCGAGCTGAGCAACATGCCCTTAAGCTTCCGAATATTGTCCTTGGCCTTTTGCACCTCGTCGCTGCCCCTGAAACCAACCGTGTAGCCATACTGGCCAAAGATGCCCATATTACCACTATCAATAGACGCCTTGAGGCTGCTCATGCGCTGCTCGCAGTCGGTAATCTCTTGCCACAAGTCGCGCGCCAACGCTGCCTCCTGCTCGCCCAGCTCGGTGATATCCTCGGACATTTCCGCCATGCGCGCCACCTTTTTCAGCTGCGCCTGCATAGCCGGCTCTGTGGAGACCACGGCACCAGCCAGCGCAGCCGCCGTTGACGGCGATGACGGTGTCAACGTGTCCAGCGACCCGTCAGTGATGGCGCGCAGCAGCGGGCTGCGCGGCAGCGGCGTGCTGGTCTGCGTGCCAATGTCGCGACTGAAGAGCTCGGCGGGGTCGTCAACTTCGCTCAGCGCATCGCTGGCGCGGATCAGCGCGTTGGTCATGGCGGACGTGGCCGAGGGGCGCGGAGCGGGCGCTGCAGCAGACGCTGATGTGGTGCGTTCGAGGAGCGTGACAAAGTGGTCCATGTTGCGCGCGGCGTGTTGGTGGTATTCAATGCGGGCATCGGCGGTGGCTTCGGCCATGGGCTGGAAGACGTAGGTGCTGGCGCCGTGCATGAAAGTAGCTAGGCCAGTGAGAGAATACAGTGTGGTGAGTAGAGTGGAGCGCGTGATGAGCGGTTCAGGGTCGGGCTGGGGGGCGTTGAACTCGGGGTATGTAGCAATGTGCTCTTTCGGTGAGTAGATTTCGTCGGCCACCAAAGTTTCATCGTTGCTGTCGGTAGCTTTGGAAAGCTGCTTATGCCCAGGTGGAAGTAGTTAGCAAGGCAAATATTTTTTCTTTTTTTTTTTGTTTTTCAGGCGCAAAAAGATAATAGAGTACATACCTCGTTTGAAGTGCCGGACACGGCATCTTCAGGCAGGAGAGTCTTGATTTGGTCCTCGTTAAGGCCCTTGGAACGCAGAAACTCAAGCTTGCTTTCGCGGGTCGCGTTCTTCACATCATCACTTTCAAGGAACAAGCGTGCTGTTTCAAGCAGTTGTTCAGGGCTGGATGTGTCGGTAGACGGTGTTTCAGTGGGATTCTCGGTAGGCTTTTCGGTGGCAGACTGGGCAGCAGGCTTGTCGGTGGTTTCATTCTGGGCGACAGTAGCCGGCTCGGAGTTTTTGTCTGTTTTCTCGATGCTCATGATTGTTTGGTGTGTGGTTTTGTGGTTCAAAGAGGGAATACAAAGATGTTAATCTGGGCTGGTTGTTTTACGTGAGGTGGTGACTTGGGCTGGTCGTGCGCGATGAGCAAGGGTTTACGGGTTACGGGTTAAACTTGGCGGGTATGATTTTACGCATGTGCAAGCCTCGGCACTTGCAGCAGACTTGCTAAGAGGTACAGAATAGTTTTAGTAAAGAAGTCAGAAAACTGAAGGCTCTTTAAAGAGCCTACTCCGTAAATGCGAGAAGAGTTGATTTGACGCTGGTCTGATTACTAGGGTTAATACACGTGACCGGGGTCTTGTTTGGCGATGTCATGAGAAAGCCGTTCTGTCGCGTTCATCAACCATTGACAGTACTAATTTTTTCTACCAATTTAACAATCCAACGCAGCCTTGGGAGCCATTTAGACATCGTTAAACAGCATATAGCAACAAGCACATCGAAATCGCCAACATCTGTCGCCAATTTCGCCCTCTAGCAGACGCAATCTTAACCGGCGCATTTTGCTCGTTGAACAAAAGACCCATCCCCATTTGCGCCTGTACATATTTCATCACCAAAAAAGTCAACAAGCTGGTGATTTTATGTAAGTATCTGAACGTGACAAAAGCCAAACGCACATTGCCTCTTATTCATAGAATTTGCGCGAGCTGCAGCTAATGCAATCCAGTTCCTCCAGCACACAGCGACTGAACTTGGAGTATTGTAGCCAACCAACCGCGCTACATCATCACTGACTGCATTTATATCCCCAAAATGTAAGTTGCATTAATGGAATGGCATCACATGTTTCTGCATGTCCTTTTCAGAATTTGTAGGCCCAACCAATCAATCAGTTGGTTCCGGGCTTGGTTCCGGCTTTGCTTGAGAGTGAATTGACGTCGTGTTGTATTGTGGTGCCAATACACATGATTTCACAACTCAACACAACACAAACATTAGTTGGAGAGAAGGAAAAGAAAGAAACAAGATTGATTCCAAAAAAACAAGGTGGTAAAAGAAAGTACACAACCGTCTGCCGGTTTGTTTGTGCATACAAAAACGGGCCAAGTTGTTCATTGATTGATTGATTGATTGACTGAACTACATCTAAACCGCCGCGTACCTTTTTGTTCACGTTTCTTTCCGCTGTTTTGCTTTCATTATTGCTCCCCTTTGCTGTCACACTTTCTTTCCTCTCGCACTATCCTTTTCTATATATCGCAACCCCTCCGACTCCTATTCTTTCAGCCCTCCCGATGGCACGACCGCGCCGGTCTGCAGCCGTCCGGGCACAGGAAACAATATCGGATATGGCTGACCACGACCAAACAGATCCATTCTCCAGCCGCAGAAACGCCCAGTCAGCGATAATGACAGACTCGTATCCTGAATCTCCGGCCAAGTCGCGTCGGGCTACTGTTCGTGGCGTTTTGGGCTACGAAGGGGACAGTGCCGGAATCGTCGAGGGCAAGCGGAATCGCGGTGGCAAGAAGAACTATGTGGTTGACTCTACCGAAGATGACGACGAGGATGATATCGAAGAAATCGATGCTGAAGGCGAAGAGGATGACGATCTTGGCGACGAGGATGCCGATGGCGAGGCTGACGTTGACGCCGAAGGCAACGTTGACATGGACGACCCAGCGCCAGCGCCGAAAAAGGCACAGAAGCCCAAAACCATTCCCAAAGCGTCTACTCGGTTTGACAACGACGACGATGACGATGAGTTGAGTGACACAAACATCGACGCCACTAACTACGGCTACGATAGTTTGGAAGAAGACGCCGAGGGTGAGGAGGACGATGAAATTGAAGTGGCTGCGCCTTCTAGAGCCAAGGGCAGCCGCAACAATGATGATGATGACGAGCTTGATAGCGACGATGAGATGGCGAGTAGAGGTGAAACTCCTGATCTCTCGCGCATGACCAAGCGGCAGCGGGCGCGCTTTGAGGAGGACGATGATGGTGCTTTTATGAAGCTTTCTGACGGTAAGTCTTTCTGACTACGATCTTCCGGAAGGGTTGAAGTCTAACCAGGCGTTGCAGAGGTCCAAACAAAAAAGCACTTTACAGCCGAAGAGCTTTCAATGCGCCGCACCGAGCTTGCGCGTCGTCGTCGCAACCTAAGCGAGAAGCGCAACGAGGAGGTCAAGGTATATTTCTCACACTCTCAGCAATATAGCAACAATACTATATGCAAAAGGTGAAAGCGTTTGGCCTGCTAACAGCGTACAGATGGAAACAGTCAACAAGCTGCTGAAGAAGCAAACGCCCAAGACAAATAAAAAGGCCAAGACGCTGGAAGAGGAAATGGCCGAGCTGGCGGCCAGAAGGCCTAACCCGACCATGATTCGGTGGGTCAGTTCCAAGACTGGCCAGACGCTTTCGGTGCCAGAAGAGATTTTGGAGAGTCCCCTGAATGTGGCATTCAAGGATACAATGAAGCCACAGCCTCAGGTGAAGCTGATTGAAGAGGTTGTCTAAGGGAGAGGGACAGAGAAGGTTAGATATCTCATGTGAGTAGGCAACTTGCTTGCTTGCGCATTGTCGTAGGTAGCGGTAGTACGGGGAATAGCCAACTGGTTTGTTGTTTCTTTTTTTTCTCTCTCCTTGATTGAGGTTAAAGTGCCACAAGGGGGAGGCTTGAGGCCATGTTTCAACAAGACTCGATGATGACGAGGACATGCACGAAGGCCTACGGGTCTATGGCTGGCCATTCTGGTCATCTCCAGTGATTCGTGACACTCACTCCTCACCGTTTTCATGCCTTCATCTATATTCGCACTGCTCAACTTTTGACCAAGTTTGTCATTCTCACTAGCTTCATCTCGTCTCGCAGTCGTCTTCATCCAAACTGTTTAAATGTCCCTGCCCTGGCTCTACTTGTCTCTTGTCTCTTCTTTTGTCTATTTTACAGTCGGCCGTTTCCCATGCACAAAAGCTCACTTTTTGGAAAAAGAAAGAAGAAGAAAAAAAGAGCAGTCCTTCTGCATGCATCATTACCAGCATCAGAAGCGCCACATGATGGACGCCAGTGGCGATATCGACATGACGGTGTCAAACGATGAAGATTTCGACTATAGTTCGTCCATGGACTAGATTTCTGAAGACGATGACTATGGTAGTAAATCCGGGGCTGAAAACGACGACGATGATGTCGAGTCGCTAAGCCCAGGCGAGTTTTTCTTTCCTTGAGCTGTGTGCTTTTAAAATTTGACTTTATGCCAAAATGCTGTCATATGTATCGAGTCCCCTCCGCGTCTAACAAGCCTCAAACCTCTAGCATCCCCCGAAGCCCTCAGAGAGCTCGCCCTTTGTGCTGCCGCCAAATGCCTCGGCCTCGAGCCCGATGTTGACGTATTCCTCGACCCATCAGCGCCGCCGCCGTTGACCACCCGTCGCTGCAAGCTACACTGGGACATTCTTGAAGAAACGCTCGAGGACCCGCCCATCTATGCCTGCGCCGACGAGTGGCGCAACTCGGTGTACCGCGCCGTCTCATACGTAGTCAATCTGCCAGACTGGGCACTCTGGGCCCTGCCGCCCACGGAATCGCCACTGAGCATCCCGTCGCCCGATGCGCCGGCGAGCTCCTACTGCGCATCCCCCGAGCCGCCCGCCGTCGACGTACCGATGCTAGACGTGGCCATGGACGTGGACATGGAGTTGGACGCGGAGCCGATGTCAGAGGCGGAAGAGGAGTGGATGCCTGAGGAGCCAGGAGCACAGCAGGATGAGGACCGCCACATGTTACTGGAGATGCTGGCTAGCTGCCCTGCAGTGCTGTACCCGGAGAGCTGGGATGGAGAGGACATGCGGGAGAGGGAAATGGCACTGGTGGAAACGCCGCCGCCGCTGATGGAGCCCAAGACGCCGGAACCACTGACGCACTGGTCGCCATGTCTGCTCAGCCTGGGGATGACGGACGCGTGGGCGTGCAATGGGGGTCTGATGTGAACCAAGAGCCTGTATTTTGCTGAAGGGGGAGGAAGGAAGGGACGTGTTGGATCTTTGTCTGAGGGAGGAGATGGTTTGGGTCTTGTTTCTTGAGTAGGAAGGAAACTTTGGACCTCTGTCTTTTAATCAGAAGCACAATATAAAACTACTACTACTAATGATGCTAGTCAGTTGAATGGTTATTTATGTAAGGAACAGAGCCAGTGAAAAATGGCGAGCAGTTGGTGTCTTTAAAGATTCTGTGTTTCCCGAGAAGCCAGGGTAGCTTGCTTTGTTTTCTCTCCGTCTCTTTTCCCTTTGTTTCTTGGCAAGCGGGCGCGTGCTCGCGAAATTCTTAGTACATGTGTATGTAGTACTAGTAGTACTATATATGTACATACTTATCAGTATGGCGGTTTATTCTTGGCGTGTGAAGAATATTATTGAAATGCTGTTGTACTACATATGCATGTATGTATAACGAAGACCAAGTTGAAGCAGGTTTTGGGAAGTTGTCACAGTTGCTCAGTGGCCGAGACTTGGCGTACAAAACAGATCATGACATTATTGTCATAACATAGACAAAAGCCAGTTCGTTGTTATCTCCTTGGACAAGGAGTTGTTCAAGGGCCACGATGAATAGAGCATAGCTATTGTCTCTGCTATGACGCTTTATACAAATGGGTGCAACAAGCCGGGCGTTGGAGACGTGGACTTTGATCCCCCCTTTGTTAATACATACGTAGTACGCTGTAAAGGAGCACAAAGAGGGGTTCTGGTTCGTGTCAATGGCACCCAAGCACAAAAGAAAGAGAAAGCCGCTGGGAGCACAAGAAGGCTGATTAGTTGCAAGATATGTAGTTTGAACAAGGAAGACCACATGGTTAAACAACAAGGTGGTCTGAGGTGCACGCTGTATTGTAGAAGGTGAAGACGGCTGGGTTTCTTGTGTAGCCAAGGGCGGGTGACAGGAAGAGAGAGACGACGGGCCAACTTGCAGCACATGATATTTGATAGGCGGTTTGTCAGACAGAGGTTTTATGTATGCAGTAGTATCTGTGAGGGTATCTCTCGAACTATTCCAGCATGTACGTAGTACATATGTGCTACATACCCTACGTACCTTCATTTGAGATTTGCTAGTATGTGTGTTCAGAATACTCATTCAAGTAATACTTGTACCTATGTACATATACAAGTGCAGTAGCAACTAGAATTTGTCTCTTCTGACGCAGAACCAAATATCAAAAAAGAAGTTTGTCCGTTGTAGCACCAACAAAAATGAGCTGATTTCTCAGTGCAGACGGGGGTTGTCTTAGCCTGTAAGACCCTTTCTTAGGGGGGGGCCCCATCATCTTAGTCTCAGGCAAAACTTGGCACTAACTAAGTTCGGATTTCAGGGCCCTGACCGCAACGGTCGGGGGTTTCCATTTTTTGGCAGGTCCTGTTCGCCCGCCCGCTTTTTGCCGTCGTCAGTGAGTTTAAGAAAATGTGGAGGCCGCCGCTAAGAAATTTGTTTTGCTTTGCTGCTGCGCTCTTTAGCTTCGTCTGATGGGGAAATTGAGGCAAAAAAAAAAAGTTCTCGATTGAATATTTTCACCTTTTTCTCTCCTCCCCTCCACATCCCCCCCCCCTCAAAAAAAAAAACTTCCTTTGTCTTGTCTTATTCAGCTGAACGAAGATGCTGGCTTGACTTGCTAAGCCCTCGTCATACTTTTTCTTTTGCGTGCATCTTTATCTTGACAGCCCGGCCATCAATCAATCAATCAGTGGCCGTTTAACAAAAAGGTAAGAAAACTTCTCAAAATCCTGGATGGCATCAAACATCAAACAAGCGAGGCATGAAGGAGACTTTTCATATCTTTCTCTTCACTCGATACATACAATGCCGACCGAAGTCGACCGCTTGTTTGATACCGCTACTCTCTAGACTCAGGACTCAGAGAATCTCTTGATCCCCGCGCGCGCAAGTTTTTTTTTTTT
>CM069897.1:1589634-1614728 GCA_036034705.1 Thielaviopsis punctulata
TTTTTTTTCTCGTCTATCAGCCAGTCAGTCAGTCGTGTGACCAACCCGGCTGTTTGAATTATTGTTTGCGTGTAATCCACACGCCAAGAGCCAAGAATCCCAAGTCCAAAACCAGCCATACAGTACATACATACATACATACTTGTACATACATAAATTTGCCCGTGTGATGCCACGCTCTATCGCTCTGTTGCGTTGTCCACCACTTGAACATTCCATCCACACATAGCATCTCTATGATTCCTCCGCGTTGTCCACTTCCCAACTCACTCTCGTCCTTCTACAAGTATTCTCTACCTTGACACTTGACACCTCTATTTTTATTTCCGTTCTGGCTCTAGCCTGTTTTCCTCATGTCGTATTCCCTTTTCATCCCTCCTCATTCAACAAAGTGCATACGATCGCCTTATACACTCATCTCTCTCCCCACAAGTGTCACATCATAACTCATTTCAGAAACTCACCTCAACAGCCGCCATGCCTGACTTGTGCTGGCTAAGTTGGGGTAAACTCGATGTGGAGAGACCAAGATGGTCACAGTGTGGGGTCTGTGGGTATTTGACAACCCAATATGTATCCCCAGAAACCAGAAAATCAAAATGGCATGTGAAGTCACTGCAGGCTCTATCTACCATGGCTACTACATATATACTACGTACGGAGTACGTAGAAGCCAAAGGTGGGTGTCAGTCAGCCAATCGACTAAAATATATAAGAGACAACAAAAACCAAGCTGCACGTTTGCAGTGGCGGTTGCAGGGCCTGCACCGCGTCTATCACTTGATGATCACCAAAGAACTGCCCCTCTCTTGGCCTTGTTCTGTACTTATGTACATGTATGTACTTGTACATAGTACATGCTGTATGGCCCTTGTTGCGAATACCAAGGTTCAGGGGACGGACTGGCCCGTCAGCGATATTACATACATACGCAGTATGTATGTATATAATATACCTTGCCCGGCATGACATCGAAAAAAAAAACGACGGTAGCCAAGAAATCCTCGTGACTAACACAGTTTTCTTCTGTCTCCCTACAATAGATCAAAAGTCTCGCCACCGAAAACTAAATAACTAACTCGCGGAACTTGATTTTTGAGGCTGACAAAACTGCTCCAAAAATCACGGCACTCGATTTTGGTGAAACCAGGCTATCTTGAATACAGCCACATCTTACCTCTAATTCTCCGCATTATTTTCTGCTCTGAGTATCTACATACACACAACCTGCCTTGGAAACATATCTTCTGCTGCGTATCTGTACACCCATTATCACTCTAGACGCACTGCCGAAAATGGACGCCGACAAAGTCATTGATTCGGCTTCCAATTCTACTGCTCCTGGTAAGTTTTTTTTTTTTTTTTTTTTTTTTTTCAAAAAATCCATCGTCTTGTTTCACCTATCTTGCAGATTGCAGATTGCAAGCGCAGCTGTTCCTTTACCTCTTCCGTTTGCCCTCATAACTGCGCCTTATCATACAGTATCTCCTATTTGAACGTCTCAACTCCCGTTTCTCCTTAAAGTATGTATGTACATACATACTGCAACCTGCTCTTCTTTCCCAAGACATTTGGCTCCAGAGATTCTCAACCAAAGACTTGATCTATTCTTTGCAAACTCGGTAAACATCAACAACTTCCACCCAAAAAACAAGCACCCACCTGATTCATCGTTTGATCATTTTACCGTCAAGTGAGTTTAATTTCATTACGCTTTTTTCAAAATGAGATGACTTTCATGATGATTGTGCTTCTACCCTTGACTCCAAGGTTGTACTCTAAGTGGGCATGACAACGCGTTTATTGAACACAATCACAATGACCCTTTTCTTCTTTTCACGTCATTCAAATGAATGCAAATTAAGTTGCGTCTTTTCTTCTTGCCGTGTTGATGGGATGGATGTTAATGACTGACATCCCTGCAACCGCATTTCGATTTATACTTGTACATACATACCAACATGCATAATATGTACATAACATATTCTATGATACATTTCTCTTCGTTATGCTGCTTCCCGTCGAACGGCCGAGCGGACTTTACATGATCGTCGGTTTTCCCTGGGCAATATTGGGCTAAAAACGAAACGCAAGTTCTCCTCGTGCCTTGGCAATAAGAACATGAAGAAACGAAAAAAGATTATGAATGGGCAAGTGTCCGTTCTCGCCGTTAAGCCAGGTTAATAGCCACGCTTAAGACATGACACGAAGACTAGACATGGTTGTTTGCATATCTTTTTTTTTTTTTTTAAAAAAAAAAAAAATCTCAAACCCTTTTTCTTTTACGGACAAGCATCATGACACATACATACATGTATGTGTATAACTTGTTTCTGGCTGGGTTGGGTGGCTGGCGTGTGCTGGGTTGATCGTGACGAACCGCTCTTATCCAGACAGAGAATATGCTTATCTTACGACTCAACTTGAAAAGAAAAAGGAAAAAAAAAAAACTCCTTGGGTGATACCAGTACATAGTACTCGGGCTACCCCATCTAGTTGTCCTTTGTTTATTGTGGTTGACATTGGCCAAAAAAGGAACCAAAAACGGTATCCCCAGATTCCAAGATCATATGATTCCTCACGGCCATGCTTGGTCGGCTGCAACGCTTGTCAAGTAGCGCAACCGGATAAGAAAGACAAAAGGAAAATCCAACCAATATTTCAGATCCCTCCATATTAAACGACTTGAAAGCAAGCGCGAGCCAAGTTCAAAACTGCAAAGGAAAATGTTGTTTTTTTAAATCAACTTTCTTAGTTGCTGGGTGATCTCATCTGAATCTCTACCAAGTGAAGAAAAGAAAACTCGAGTCTCTTGATTACTGGATATGTTACCCTCAGTTCCCCTCCTGCTGTAATGCCGTCTTCGATCTACACACGATTGGAGCATGAACAAAAAACAAAACTGAAATCCAAGTCACTACAGAACAAGGCAGATTAATGCACATGCTGAGCTACAAAATCCTTCAAGAGGCACAGGGAATCAAGCAAAGCAATGCAACTAGCCTCGCTACCTCTCCAGAAAGAAGCCTTCGACGTTTTGTTGATTCTTTTTGCGAGATCGAAAGAAGTCAGAGGTTTGCTGGTGTTGTTGGCTTGGCCTAGCCTGCTGACCCCCCGCCTGTCACTCCACTTTGGCGGAAACCCATTCGCTTATTGCTTGCTTCTGCAGCGGTCTCTGTGATGATTGCATTTCATGGTCCAAATTCCTCTCTCTGTTTTGCTTTAAGCGAGTGCTTTTCACGAGAGGCTTTTCTTTCTTTTGGTTGCTTCGCTAAATACTTGCATCTCCAAATCTTCAACTCTGCTTGTCGATGTCATACTCGTGAAGTTTACAATGCATGCATTGTATGTACGTTGCCTATAGCAAGCAGACCAAATTATATATATTGCTTGTCTCCCCTGGTCCCCTCAGGCAAAGTTGCATGTATGTGTATTTTGGCTCTTACATAAAACTAGCGTCACATCCAAATAGAGGCAGGAGCAAGAGCAAGAGCACGAGCACAAGAAAAAAGCAAGAGCAAAACTGGCTAGCGCATCTGTGTTTTCCTATCCTGGCATAGACGATATTGCTACTACAACTACGCCCGCCTCCCAAAACAGAAACAGCACCCAGAATTCTAATAAGAAAGAGCCAGCTGCCATACCTTCTCCGCTTTCTGCTATTTCTTCCCTCCAGATTTCTGTTCCTCAAGCTTCTTCTTCTTCTTCTACTACTACTACTACTACTACTACTACTACTACTACTACTACTACTGCTACTACTCCCTTTACTCATCCACCCTTGAGCGTCGACTCTTCTACTCCCAAAAATCGCTTTCAACCAAGCCCTCCCTCCAACCCCGATCCGCAACTGCTTACTCTGAAGCCTGTCATTTACCAGCCTAAAGAGTTCAACTCGTTTGACCAGCCTGTTACTCCTACTACTACTACCACTGCCGACCTTGATCTTTCGTCTCCTAATACATCAGCCACTTCAGCTTCCACCATGATTTTCACCGAGCTCTATCGCTCCCGCAAAGCGTCGCTCTCCAAAACCAAAAGCAATCAGTCTACTGCCACCAGCTCTAATCACTCGTCTGGGCCCGACTTTGACCCAGATCTGCTCTCGCGCGACAAGACCAAGCAGCGTGAAGCGATTCGCAGACACCTTGATGAACACGTCAAGACCGACTGGGACTTTCCCTGGACTCGCACCGATGTCCCTGCTCTTCCAATTGTAGTGCGCCAAAAGGTTGTCGACGGTGTTGTCACGGAAGTGCGCTACCACGATCCAGCAGTTGAGAACCAGACTACTTCCACCACTACCATTCCGCTTTCAGAGGTTCTCAAAAGTCAACAGTCAGAACCAGTAGAACCACGTGATGTGGGCGCCGAGCCTGACTCTGCATCAGAAGACGACGCTGCTGACGACGACGACAACGAATCTGTCTACTCTGTCATGACGGAAGATGAGAAGCGCTACAAGCCGCGGTTAGAATGGGACTCGGAGTTCTTGAACACTGATTCCAGTCGCTCGGGCAATAAGAGCGCTACGACCTCGCGCGAATCAGTTACCATGACCAAGGAAATGCGCCGCAAAGCCGTCAAAGAAGAGATGAAGTGGAACCAGGGCCTTGCTTGCTTCGAAGCCCGCCGTAACAAGTGGACATGTGCCAAGGTTGCTCGTCTGCGCCCCAAGGCCGTGCCTGCTTCTACGCCGCCGCCACCGCCTCCGCTGTCGCCTCTTTCGCCGCGCCGGCTGTTCTTCCGCAACTCACTCCACCTCAACTCTCCGCCCGCCTCGATACTTTCGTCCAACGCCACCGGTAGCGACTCTGACGCTGCCCACCCCACAGGCGCTGCCCTGGCTGCTAGCACAACCAGCGCCAGCGCCACTACGGGCGCCACGTCGCTGTCTTCGCGCTCGTGCCGTGCCGACGCCGACAGCAACAACATGTATCCCGTAGAGACGCTGCTGCCCATTGCCCCGCCACTGCTGCCGCCTGAGAACCCCATGCGCGCCTCTATCAGCCCCAAGCTGTACTTGGCCATTTACGAGCGTACCATTATCCACTCCATGACGCCTAGCTGTCCCATCAACCTGGCCGACATGCTGCCAGCCTGTGTGGCTGGGTGGAAGCGCGATGGCGAGTGGCCGCCGCGTGCAGCGGCGCCGGAGCCGAGTATTTCGCGGACATCGGCTGTGTCAAGCTCCAAGAGACGGAGTTTGGGCTTTTTGAACCGCGAGGAGCCGGCGCAAAAAGGGTTCCGGCGGGGGATTCAAAAGGTGTTTGGGCTTGGAGGGGTGGAGCAGTAGCTGAGGGGTTTTTTTTCATATTATTTTGTTACTGGAGTTGGAATAATACTTGTGGTCTTTTTTGTTCATTTATGTCTATGATTTCTTTTCTGATTTGTGGTTGTAATGAAAGGTTGTGTTTTTCTTGTTCTGTATTGTATTATCGGGTATCCTGCTTATTCATCATCTCTTTTCTGCTTAATGTTAAAATCACGTGTTCAATCACAAAAAGGATCTATTTATCGTAACTAAAGCTGAACTTGGAAAGGACTTATATTGAAGGGTTTAACCCGCGGGGATGATGAGCGGAAGTTCTTCCGTCTTATTTCTGTTCTTGATAACCCGTGGTTGTCTCCGGTTTGATGCAGTTTCACATGGGTTCAACGTGATATCTGGTTTTCTCATCTTCTCTCATTATTGAAACGCCATCTTAATGGCACCAAAACAAACTAAGATCCAGTATCTACGCAGTAGCTACACTTAAGGATATGGTAAAGGGGAAATTAATCAGGCTAGCCGTGCCTTCAGCTCTGCCAACTCCTTCCGCATCATTTCCAGCGCCATCTCAGCACTCTCCACTCTCGTCTTCAACTCCCGGTTCACTTCATCCTGATGCACCACTTTATTCTCGAGAACTTCCAAGTACCGCGCCACCGCGCCCAAGTCGTACGCCGCCGTCTCCGTCTCTTTCTTCTTGTCTCCAGGCGTCGCTGGCGACGGAGATTCCGCCCGCGTGGTCACGCTGCCCGGGCTCGAGTCGCGGATGCGCACATTGTCGCGCACGCTGCGCGGCAAGTGCCGTTCGTGCGGCGGCGTGCGCGGCTCGTCAAAGTTCGAGTGGGTGTCTGTGTCGGCTTCCGTCTCTGTGTCCGAGTCGGCATGTGCGGTTGATGTATCGTCAGCGGCACTGAGGGCTGGGGCGATGGGCGCGGTGGCTTTGGGCGTGGCGGGCTCTAGGTCTTCGGGGAACAGGGGCTCGTCCAGGTGGTTTAGTAGCTTGTCAAACACACCCTCCATGCGGTCCAAGAGGTCACCGGCCACGTCTCGCCACGACTCAAACGTGACCACCTCAATCGTCATGCGGCCGCCCTTGGGGAAAGCCTGGATTTTCCACTCGCGCAGAGGCTCCTCGTGCAGGTACAACGTCTCCGTCTTTCCACCCAGGCCGTTAACTAGTTCCAAATTCTCAACGTGCTCGACGTCCTGGTGCACGACCGTGTCGAACCACTCGGCCCACGCAGGCCAGCAGCCATCGCGAATCAGCTCTGTGATGCCGACGCCCTCGTGCGCCGACGTGGCAATGTGCTGGTGCTGCACCATTTGCAAAAGGTCCAGGGCTGTCATGCCCGTAGTGAACTTGATGCGTGTCGGCACGTACTGCCACGTCGGTCCGACCACGGCATCGGCATGCGGGAAGGCAATGTTGCGACCGGAAACGACCTCGCCAAAGACGACATCTCGTGTGCCGAGCAGCTGGGCGAGGCAGTATGCCCACGCAGCAGTAGGAATAGAGGCTGTGGTGATCTCGGCCGGACGACCCGAGATGTCGTACTCGCGCTCGATGCAGTAGTGGTTACGCTGGGTCAGCGGGATCTCGGGCTTGAGCACAGACGGCTCAGCACCATCCAGAAGCTCACGCCAATAGGGCATGCTCTCGGGCAGATTGTCAACAACATGATTAGCAAAGGCCGAAAAGGGCAGCAGCTGCGGCGTCGGCTGGTTCTGGTATAGAGCAGCCAGCTCGCGCAGAATCAACGGCAGGCAAATCTCATCGTACTGGGCGTGTGAGATGCGGAAGATCAGAGCGCTCTTGGTCTTTTCGCCAGCCGGGTTGAAGGCCTGCACAAAGAACCACTTGACAAAGGACGAGCCGTGCGGCATCGGCGAGCGCACATCAATCTTGCACAAATCGTGGCAAAAGTCCTTCATGTCAAACTGTTCATCAACCTCATGATACGCAAACGGCGCATCAATCTTGTCCAACACTGCGCCGTAGCACTCGCTCACATGGCGGAAGAAGACGGTACGCAGAATCTCGTTGCGCTGCACCAGTTCGTTGCAGGCAGCTGTCATCTTTTCCGTGTCAAGCGGCATATCAAAGTACATCATCTCATAGCGGGCCGAGAACCGCGGGAACTGGACGGTACCATCGACAGCAATCTCCTGCAAAGGGCGGGCCGGCAGGATGTCGGTAATCTTCCAACTCTCGTCACGCAGAGACTTTTGCGCCGACGCCATGACAGCCTCCAGCTGGTCCTTGGGAATCAGGGCAAACGGAATAACCTCCTTGACCTTTTCCTCTTCGTTGGTCTGCATCTCCTCCATAGCATTAGCCATGTCGTACAGGGTGCGGCTTTGGAAGACCTTGGCCACAGTCAGCGTGATGCCGGCCAGACGAGCCTCGGAAACCAGCTTCATGGCAGCAATAGAATCACCACCCATCTGGAAGAAGCTGTCGCCCAGGCCAATGTTCTCCTCGGGCATCTTGAGAACACGCGCCCACAGTCCGCGCAGCTTGCGCTGCTTGGCAGAGTTGGCTGACACCGTCTTTCCCTTGGCGGTCACGCGGGTCACAGCCGAAACAGGCGCCCGGGTCTTGTCGCCCTTGAGAGTAATCAGGCCTTCGGCGTTGACAAAAGCCAGCTGGCCCGTCTTGAACACAGTCTTCTGGGCATTGGGGCTCAGGGAAATAATGCACTTGGGAGTGTCAATAGACTCCAATTTGGCATCTTGAGCCTGGGAAGCCTCAATGACTAACTCACCCACACCGCCAGGTGCCAAAATGTGGCTGGTATCAGTAGGGTCCACAATCCAAGCAGCCTCAACACCAGGGTAAGCTAAAGCAATGCTAGAAATAGCACTCTTGCTCAAAGATTTAAGGTCAGCAATGTCCTCCTCCATCAGACACTCAATCTCGCCCACAGGCTTGTCGCACTCCTCGACCATCTGCTTGGCCACATGGGCAAACTGGCGCAGAGCCCGGGCAAGAACCTCGGAGCGCACAGTCTGCTTGTCAAAGCTAGCCATGACCAGGAAGCCCTCAGGGTCCAGCGAGCAGACCAGCATCAGCGAGTACGTGTTGAACTTGAGCGCCTCCTGGGCAGCCTCCGCATCACCGGCAGGAACCAGGCGATCGGCAGGGTACTTGGAGTTGGCCAGATCGATCTCAGAGCCGTCCGTGCTGGGATGCAGAACAATACCGGTGCGTAGCTCACAGGCCTCAAGAGCATCAGGGCTCAGACGGCGAATGTGCTGGAGACCAATGTGCTCGTGGGGAATCTGCTCAACAGTGGTAGCCTGGATGTCCTGGAGGTACTCCATAACAGAAGCTTCAGGCTGGATCTGAATACGAACAGGAACAGTAGTAATCATGGGACCTTCAATGTCTTCAACACCATCGATCGGGGCATTCCGACCAGTCAGGGTCTCACCAAAGACTACATCCAGAGAACCAGAGTAGTAGCTGGCCACCAGAGCCCATGCACCACGAACAACAGTAGCAATCGTAGTCTTGGAGGCTGGCAGTCTGCCCAGAGTAACATACTGCTCCAGCAGCGAGTCAGCCTGCACTTGGTACGACGGGTATGGTAGCGGCGGGAACTGCGGGCCAGTGGCGCCCTCCAGCTGCTCCTTCCAGAATGTCTCGCTAGAGGAACGGTCAATGCTCTGGAGATACGCAATAAAGTCCTTGAAAGAGGCCGGACGTGTCGTCTCCAGGCCGTCAAAGGCACGGTTAATGCGGTCAACAATGATGGGCATAGCCCAACCGTCGTACAGAGCGTGGTGCATTGACAGCACAAAGTGCTTGCGGTCGTTTTCCGTAATCATGGCGTAACGGACTAGAGGCTTGCCAAGGTCCATACTATTGTTACGGTCAGACACCAGGTACTCTTGCAGGTCGTTGCCAATGGTCCACTGGATACCAGTGTTGAGGACAACCTGGACCAGGCCTTCGCCGGGCAGCTGTACGATGCGGGTGCGCAGAATATCGCAGCCCATAGTGGCCTGGTTGAAAGCCTTCATGACCTTGTCAGCCACTTCATCGCTTTCCAGTTCCACCACGCGCTGGGCAACAAAAGCCTCCTTGAACTTGGCAGTCAGTGCCATCAACGCCTCCTGAAGAGGGCTGCACGGGTAAATATCGGCAATCTCATCAATGGCAACATCGCAGAGCTCCGAAGCCTGGAATTGGGCAGTAGCCAGGTCAACCTCAGAGCTAAGCAGAGAGAAAGGCATAATCTCCTTCTTCTCGGTAGCCTCAGCCAGAATAGCCTTGGCCGCCATGTCTTGCAGAACGGGGTTCTGAAACACAACTCCCACGTTCATCTGGATGCCCTGCTCACGAGCCAGACCAACCAGCTTCATGGCCTTGAGCGAGTCACCACCAAGGCTCATGAAGTTGTCTTGCAGACCAATCTCGAGATCCTGGCCCAAAAGAGTCTTCCATAGAGCGTGGAGCTTCTTCTCAACCTCGGTCTGAGGCGCTTCCTTGTTACCACCAGACACGCGAAGACGCGCAAGCTGGTCACGAGTCATGTTGCCACCAATCTCACGCAGCTTCTTGCGATCAACCTTGCCAGAAACTAGCGAGGGCAGAGTGTATAGAGGGATAAAGGCTGCAGGGACCATGTACCGGGGCACATCCGCACCCATGTTCTTCTCGACGTTAGGAATAGACTCAATCAGAAGCTCTGTGAACTCAGAAAAGGGGCTCTCCTCTGACGGCCCACCAGCCCGAGACTCCAAGAAGGCAACCAGAATGGGATCCGCACCGCCAGGCTTAATCACCTCAGCGGCAACCTTGACACCGTGCGGCAAAGCCTTGCGAAGGTGGAACTCAACCTCGGCGAGCTCGACTCTCTGGCCGCGCAGCTTGACTTGCTGGTCCTTGCGGCCAACAAAGACAATCGAACCGTTGTTGATAGGGTCGTACTTGACTAGGTCACCAGTCTTGTACAGTCTGCCGTGACGACCGGGAACATCTAGATAACCGTCTCTGAGCCACTTGGGAGCATCAATAAAGACCTCGGCTGTCTTGCCAGGCTCATCCAGATAACCAATACCCACTACAGGGCCCTCGACAATCAGTTCTCCAACTTCTCCAACAGGCATGAGGTGGTCGTGGTCATTAGGATCGACAATCCACATGGAACCACCAACGCCATAGCCCAGATTGGTGCACTCGGCGTTGACCTTATTGTTGATCGTGCAGCCAACAGTGCATTCTGAAGGACCGTAAGCAATAATGACACTGGTGGATTTGCTCCAGTTAGCAGCATCGTGAGACGAAACAGCCTCACCACCAAGACCCAAAACATCCAGAGAAGGAATAATGTCAGCATCCAGAACACGAGCTACCGACGGAGTCATGTGGGCCATATTGGCTCCCGTCTTGCGGATAGCACCGCTCAGGTCATCCATGCGGTCAGCATCAGTGGGAATGCACAAGCAACCACCAGCAGACAGAGTGCAAATCATGCAGTCGATGCTGACATCGAAAGCGTAGGAAGCAAAGTCAAACACGCGTGAGTGCGCGCGGTAGCCGACCTGGTCAGCACGAGGGATGGCACCACTGGTGAAGTTGACATGAGAGACAACTACTCCCTTGGGCTTACCGGTACTACCCGACGTGAAAATGACGTACATGGGTGCCGTGGGGGGAACAACAGGCAGTTCAATTGGAGTCGAAGGCATTAGCTCAAGACCGCCATCAAGAACGACAACTTTGGCGCCATTGGAAATTTTGGCACAAAGCTCTGCCTGCTTGTGAGAGACAACCAGCTGCTTGGCATTAGTCTGTTCAAAAATGGTACGAAGACGACCCTCAGGCTGGGCGGGGTCAGTCAGAGAAAAAGTCGCACCAGACTTCATAATAGCCAGCACTCCAATGACGGTCCATTTGCACTTTTCAAAGCACAGGGGGATGACATCGCCAACCTTGGCACCGTTGGAAATCAGGACGCCAGCCAGCTTGGTGGACAGAGCATCGATCTGGCTGTACGTCCAGTTTCCGTCCCACGACTCAATGGCAAGAGCATCAGGCTGGGCCTTGGCTCTCTCGCTAATGATATCGTGCATGCAGCGAGGGATGGTCTCGGGCAATAGCGCATTCCAGTACCAGATCAGGTCAAGATCGACAGGGCGGGCCCGGATCGACTGGATAATGGATGTGTCTGCCGCAGAAAACAGGATATCGTCAAGTACATTGGCAAAGACGGTGAGACGGCGAGAGGCAGCCTCAGGGCTCAAGGAGATATCGCGCGAGTGAGAAATAAGCGATATCCGCGGGCCATCAACGCTGGCAGAAATATGGTAAGTCCACTATCACGGATATGTTAGTACTGAATGCAGTAAGCCATATATGGATGAATGCTGTCCAGATGCATGCGTCCCTGCATGAAGCCTGCGGGACGCCCAGACCACCAAAAAAAAGGGTGACAAATCGGGAATGACAAGAAAAGCAACTATCAACCTCATAACACTGCATGATTACATCATGGACACAACATACCTCTGAATCTTTCAACTTGCCGTCCTTGGAAGAGTTTTCAGACAATACCACCGCAGCCGACTCCGGGATTTCAGCGACATCAACACCGTGGTTAATCTTGGGACGGAGTTCTGCCAGGCAGTCGGCGAGCAGCATATCACGGGGGAGATCGACAACAGTTGACGGAAGAGCTCTCTCAAAGCCTGAATTGTCTATCATGGAAGCAATGCCCCATGTGAAGGACGGTAAGGCCGAGTCCTTGTCGAAGCAAAATGCCACAAGCCAGGCCAGCACCAGCTCGGCACGAAGGCCAGTCACCGAGGCACCCACGGGAAGCTGCACCATGAGCTTGGAGCGGTTGACGGCAACAACACCGCCGGAGCCCTCGGTATCACGAAGCTGGACCATTTTTGAGTAAAGAAAAGACGAGGTAGAAATCAACAAGGTATAAAGAGATAAACAGGTTCTGGGGTATGAAAACAAAGAGTGCAATGATATGAACAAAAGACGTCTCGTGAAAATAAAGAAGGAATGAACAAAGATATGCAAGGAAAAGGTCGTGATTGAGCGTCACTCATTAAAGTTTGCGCCTGGAAAGTTCCAGCTGGATGCAAGACGTGGTCGTCACTTTGTAGTATCTCCAGTATTTGACTCTGTGGTTCTGAACTGGACAAAATCTGCTACAGCTACAATGTTGCTGGCAGACACCCTCAAGTGAAAGAAAATCAGAAAAAAGGAAAAGGAAGGAAATGAAGAAAAGCGTCTGAAAGGAGCGGGCGTTGAATAATGAATATTTCGGTAGGGCGGGATGCGCAGAAATGGCTGGACAACAGGCGCAGAGGAAGCTAACCATGTATAGCAAATGCAAGAAATAAAGACGAGAGTGATGGCGTGCTATACAATGCGATAACAGCAACGGCTAAGCATACATGTATGTATTTAGTAGTGGTATAGTATAGTGTGAACCAAGTGGAAGAGGCAAAGAGTGAATGACTGATCACGTCGTTCAAAGTGACAGACGTAGACAGGAACTCGAAGACTGGGATATGTAAGTTGATGGACGCAACGGAATAAAGAAGTAACCTATAGAGGAAAAAGAGAAAAAAGAGGCCGGACGCTCTGTATAAATTCTCAGCGAATTCCTTGTGCCTTGGGCGACAATGGCTCCAGCACAACACTCACTAATAACTGCATCACAACCATGTTTCTTTTTTTCGATTTTTCTGCCGTAATAAGGTGTGCCAACTTACAACGCGTATTGTGACATGAGGATGGATTAGCTGGGCCTACCTGTTTCGTGTGTTGCAAGGTTCTGGCATCTCTTGGCCCTAGTCGACGTACCGGTGCGTGGATCATGACATGGTCCGCACGCTGCCACTTTATGCTATGTATTTCTTTTCTTCCAAGACGTAGTTTGATACATGTATTAAGCCACCTGGTCCGTGGACAATTTCTATAAGAGGCCAGTAAAGCATAAACCCATGCTCTAAACAACGTCAGTGACGAAGCTGGGTGTGCATGTAGGATGATGGCTTTCAGCGCTATATCAGTATTTTGTGGAAACTCACAACGAGAAAGTACTTACGACTGTTCGTTGTCACATTAGTGTGTCGTTTAGAGATTCTAACGTGGCGATTCCAGGCTATTCCGGATATCATGTCTGTGTTTGGTTCGTCCTGGTGTGTCTATTCTGTCTGATAGTGTGTATAAGTACATACATACATTGAGAATCTATGCTAAACTCGGGATGGATTTCCTCTCTTAACTTGCGACCGACTTCGGGGGACGAGGATTTTCCAGGTCTACTGGCTTTTGCTAGCAACAATTTTTATCAGATCTTTTTTTATGTTCTAGTCCTGGCATTATGTCCGGCTATAAAAAGATTCTTTGGATATTGAGAAACAGCATTAACAAGTTTGATTGCTGTCCATTCCCAAGCCAAGATTTTGAAGTCTCCCGAAGTTACTATTGTGTCAATGGGGAGCATCCGTTAACTCGAACCTGCATGCAAATTGAATTCAGCTTAAGCGAATGGACTGCATGTGAAATCGAAACAAGATGGCACCCTTTTAACTGTGTCTCTGGCCACCGAGCGTGCTTCGCACGCAAGTCTGTATAGGATTCAGAGTAAAGTGGTAAAGCCAAAGCTTCACGACCCAAATCCATTGGTAACCAAAACATCAGGAACACCCGTGATGAAGGACTCAAAAGGCAATCCAGGGACTGGGTGATTGGACGTTCGATACCACAGCATGTGCAATCATTGTACATACATAAGTTACTGCAAAATGCCGCATACATGTAGGTCTCTAAGTAGCAAAAGAGAAACCCGCGGCCTTGTTTGCCAAGTTTGTTCAGATTTTAAAGGTTTCCACTTTGCCATGCTTTAAGCCATTGCTCGTCTCAGCTGAGAAAGTCGCCTTTCCATCAGTTGATGGGATTATGTACCGCGAGGCCAGTGGAAGCTTCCGGCTCACACGGACAACAACCTCTTGTTAGGGAAGGTGCTACTCTATGTTGCCATCGCCATGCAACCTTCTTTCTTAATCAGCGCGTAAATGGTCCTAGTGAACATTCTCTTGTTGTTTTTAAGAAAGCCGGCTGCTCGTTTACCCTCTGGTCATACAGAAAGAATCGGCTTCTTTGGCCTTTGTCGGACGTGTAAATGTAACAACAAACTCTGATGGCTCTTTGTTTCCTGGTTTTTTTCGTGGGTATCATGTTTTGGATACCTGGGATTGGAGTCCTTTTCTTCACGTTTTCGTTTTCCACCCATTTCTCCACAAGGTGCAATCCTAGTACACGCTGATCCAGTTAGCGTGGGAACCCCTCATTAGTGCATAGTATGTATGGATATTTTTACTGTCCGCTTGACATTATTACATATGTACATGTATGTATGTTGCTCAACTCTCCAGTAAACGTTGCTTTCTTTGTATACGCGCATACATACATACTTTTTATTTTATTTTTACTTTGGAACTCCAGAAAAGTCACTGAAAATCAAGCGATGCTTGGCAGTTTCCATGACAGTGGATTATGTGGCAACTGACGCCAGGAAGCTCAAGGTCATTGCCAAGAACTGCAGTAACGAAAAAAGCAAACTAACTTTGTGGCTCTTGTCTAGATTGGGAAGCTAATATTCGATATCCCTGGCGCGAGTTTGCGAGCAAAAACTAAAAATGGCGGATATAAGCACGAACTTGAGGATTGGTTTATATTGCAACTGATAGCACATGAAGACACAAACAACGGCTTCAAGTCTTTTCGTATGATTGTATGTACTTGCTTCCAGCATAAACATTAGCCTACTATATATATGTATGGTACATACCAGTATGTACATATGGGAAAGTTCAACTGGCAGCTAAGAATACATATGTACAAGTATTGAGCTTTAAACCAACGACTCATTCATTAATTCGCACCCGTTTTAGTCCCAAAATGGAATGTGGGGTTACTCAAGGACCCACTTAAAGCCCCACCTTAGAGCTTTCCTCTATTAAATACCTGATTATTTATCAACCAGAGATTATCTGATCATCAGATAATTTTCATCAGTTAATCGATTTTATCAATCGCGTCAAATGCCCATCTTGAAATTCGCACCAGTACGACTACTGAAACTGGGATTGCAATTCATTCTTGCATTTCCTCTTTTTTTTTGTGCTTTCAGTTACAACTCAACCGAAATTTCCAACGGCTAAGCCGATTTAATGCCAACTTGTTTGCGACTTTGCTCAAGATTTAAAATCTCTTGTAGGAACAGAGGCCCTGACTTGCCGTTGGCCAATGCGCGGTATTTTCGTTGTAAAGACACACACAAAAACTAGACAATTTTGGCGAGACTTGGCTCGGCCGGCCACGGAGACTACTACATACATATTCCCTTCTTATTCATCGTATCCTTGGTTTCTGCACGAACCAGGGCTAGGTGAAGAGTTTTTTTTATCAGATCTTTTTTCTCCTTGCCACGCCACCCCAATGGATGGGCCAGAGCAGGATCCCCAAACACTTACAACTTAACCTGCAATGGCCAAACCAGTGAACGAAGGGCGTTATGGTAGTGTATTTGATTATTTTATCTCCCAATTTTACTATGCATGAATCTCTGTAGTCGTTTTTATTCATTGGCAGTCTTGGCTTGTAAGTTTTCAGCCATCTAGAAAAGAAATTGAGTTGAAAGAGTCGGACTGTAGAATCCGCCGGCGTTGAGTTGTTGGTTACCCTTATATCCAGTCATCTTCAATCTCGTCTTCGATATAACCACTGCCATTTTTTTTCTTTCTCTTTGGTTTTTAGTTTGTTTTTGCTTCAGAGGCCCAGACTCTTCAGTAATTAGTATCGATCATGGCTACTCAGACCCGCATCGACAGTCCCGTGCCGAGCACGAAGCGCCAAATGCTTTCCATTCTCCACGGTCCCACTGATTCTCCGCTGGTCGATCTGACTCTCGGCGACTT
Organism: Thielaviopsis punctulata; assembly: GCA_036034705.1. Lineage (NCBI taxonomy): Eukaryota > Fungi > Ascomycota > Sordariomycetes > Microascales > Ceratocystidaceae > Thielaviopsis > Thielaviopsis punctulata. The sequence continues at coordinate 1,605,863 of CM069897.1, forward strand.
GCTGGAGCTTCAGAGCCATCAGTACGGCAACAAGGAGTGTCTGGTGATTCCATGGACGGGCGCCCGCTGGACATACAATGATCTCAACCGCCACAGTTATCTGCTGGCGCAGGCGCTGCTAGATATGGGTATTGGCGTTGGTGACCGCGTGGGTATCATGGCAGGAAACTGTGAGCAGTATGCGGCCGTGTTCTTTGCCGCGTGTCGGATTGGAGCAATTCTGGTGATTCTGAACAACACATATACCCCGACGGAAGCCATGTACGGCCTCAACTTTTCTGGTATGTTTCCATATCAAAATGCAAGAAATAGTTGGCTAATAAAATATCAGCCTGCAAGGTTTTTTTCACCACGCGCAAGATTGGCCGTTTGGATAACTCCAAGCTGCTTACAGAGCTGGACAACACCGTGAAGGCACCCAAGGTGGTTCTCTTGAGAGAGGGTGAAAAAGAAAAGTACCCAACATACGACCAGCTCATTGAGGCCAGCAAGACCAAGAGTCATGCTCGGTTGATTCGGGCTACTTCAAAAGTGCTTCCTCATCAGGTCGCCAATTTGCAGTTTACCAGTGGTACGACCGGCCATCCCAAGGCAGCGACTCTCACCCATCAGTAAGTCTTTTCCAAGGATTTTTTTAAGTGCACTTCTAACAGTTCATAGTAATCTGGTCAACAACGCCCGTTTCATCGGTGACCGTATGCGTCTCACCCCCGAAGATGTGCTGTGCTGCCCTCCTCCTCTTTTCCACTGCTTCGGTCTTGTTCTTGGTCTTTTGGCAGTCATTACCCACGGCTCCAAGATTGTGTATCCTGCTGAAATATTTGATCCGCAAGCCACCCTGAAGGCCATCACAGACGAAGAATGCACTGCCATCCACGGTGTTCCTGCCATGTTTGACACACTTTTCTCACTGCCGCTCCCTGAGAACTTCAAGGCCCGGCTCCGTACTGGTATCATTGCCGGTGCTCCTGTTCCGCGTTATCTGATGGAAAAGCTAGTCAACATCTTTGGCATGACTGAATTCACTAGTAGCTACGGCCTGACAGAAGCTTCGCCTACTTGCTTCAACGCGTTTACGGATGACCTTCTAAACCGCCGTTTGACGACTGTTGGTACTTTAATGCCACACGCTATGGCCAAAATTGTTGATCACGAGGGCAAGATTCTGCCCATTGGTCAGCGCGGCGAACTCTGCATTGCCGGCTACCAGCTCCAGGTTGGCTACTGGAACAACTCTGAAAAGACCAATGAATGCATGGTCCGCGATGCAGCGGGTACTCTGTGGCTGCATACTGGTGATGAGGCAGTGTTTGACGAGCACGGCTACTGCACAATTACCGGCCGCTTCAAGGACATTATCATCCGTGGCGGCGAGAACATTTACCCTCTGGAAATCGAGGAGCGTCTGATGGAGCACCCGGCAGTCTCACGAGCCATTGTGGTCGGCCTGAAAGATGAGCACTACGGCGAAGTTGTGGGTGCATTCCTGGAGGCTGCCGAGGGAGAAGAAAAGGCCATTCCATCTTTGAATGAAGTCAGAGAATGGGTGCGCGGTCGACTGGGAAAGCACAAGGCGCCCGCTCATGTGTTTTGGCTGGGGCAGAATGGAATCCCCCGGGAAGTACCGCTGACTGGTAGTGGAAAGGTGCGCAAGTTTGAGATGGCGAAGCTGGGCAACGACCTGATCAAGGGGCCCAAATCGAAGCTGTAATTGGTTTTGATGCTTGAAAATAGTTGTAGATTCTCACAGTAATTGGAAGCATTTCACGCGAAAGTAGAAGTTCAAGTGTGCGTTTAACCCTAAGTGTGTGTCTCAGATGTAAGACAATGTCATTGTAGCTTAGTGCAGATTTAGCGGCGGCTGCCAAGATTTACTGCATGGCAAAGATCTGATAAGATTCTCTAGGCAGGTGGAAGTACTGAAAGTTGTCAGCATCTTCTAAATTTCAGGGTCGTTCAGGTTTAGGCTAAGGAGAGAAATCAAGCAAGAGCTTTCTTCATTGCAACTACCATTTGAGTTTGTTGAAGATACCACCGACTTTCAATCCAGCCGCCCGTTCTGTTTGGGGGGCTCTTTCCCCTCTTTGTCTGTTACCTTGTTTTATTTGTTTGCTGGCTTTGCATTTCCCCTCCTGAATTTCCCAAGCAATGTCGCAGCCCTCAATGTGACTTTTCTCTTCTGCTCACAACTTACCACCTTTATCCCATCATGTCGTTTTATTCTTCCTAGCCATTACTTTATCCTTCATTTTTATCTATTGTTGAAGCGCTGGTTCGAGCGATATGTCAAACACCATTCGCACTCCTGGTGCACCCTCAAGCACAACTCCTCTCTGTCAGGATAACTCCTTGCCGTCGTATGTTAACGTCGAAGCTTTACCATCAGAGACACAGTCTAGCGGAAATGCTCTCCTTCCGGACCCTATGGCTGAGGCCGAGGCCGACACAGCAATTCAAGATGGAGTTGCCGAAGTTGAGGCCGTCACTACAATATGGACACGCCGCGATCTAATTATCGCCTACACCATGATTTGGTTGATTTATTTCATTGATACTTTACAGCAAAGCACCACTGGCAACCTTTTGGCCTGGGTCACGTCCGATTTTGCCGCCCACTCACTAATTGCCACTACTGCTGTTGTCTCATTGCTGTTTGGCGGCTTATCCAAGCTGACGCTGGCCAAAGTCCTAGACATTTGGGGTCGGCCTCAAGGATATCTTGTGTCAGTAGTTATTCTCACCATCGGATTGATAATGATGGCTGCCTGCACGGGAGTCAAGTTGTATGCCGTCGGCCAAGTCTTCTACTGGACTGGGTACAATGGGCTTTCCTACTCGCTGACCATATTTATTGCCGACACATCAGCCCTTAAGAACCGATCTCTGATGTTTGCATTTTCTCTTTCTCCATATCTCATCACCACATGGATCGGTGGCTCTATAGCCGACGCTTTCCTCAAAGGTCCAGGCTGGCGTTGGGCGTATGGATCGTTTTCCATCATTACTCCTATTGTTACTATGCCACTATTCTTCGTCATGTGGAAGGGCCGCGAGAAAGCAAAGGCAGCTGGCCTTATCAAACTGCGTTCCTCGGGTCGAACCTGGACACAGAACATCAAATACTACATCTATGAGTTTGACGTAGTGGGCTTAATTCTTATTACTGCCGGACTAGCCCTTTTTCTACTGCCATTCAACATCTACCAACGCCAGGAGCACGGCTGGCGCACACCGTTCATAATCATCATGCTACTTGTTAGTGTGGTTCTTATTGTGGCTTTCGGTGTGTACGAGACCTTTTACGCCCCCGTCAAATACCTGCCATACGAATTATTCACCGACCGAACCATTGTCGGTAGTTTTTGTTTGTCGACCATCTTGTTCATCTGCTTTTACGTCTGGAACTCGTACTTTTCGTCGTTTCTGCAGGTTGTTAATGATCTTGATATTGTGCATACGAACTACGTCAGCAACATTTACACTGTTGGATCGTGCCTCTGGGCAATCGTCACGGGAATCATCATCCGCCGAACCGGTCGCTTCAAGGCTCTGGCTCTTTACTTTGGCGTGCCGTTTACTATTCTAGGAGTGGCACTGATGATCAGATTTCGCCAGCCTGGAGTATATCTGGGCTATGTCTGTATGTGCCAGATTCTTATTGCGTTTGCTGGCGGCACGCTTGGTATTGCCTCGGAAATTGCAGTCATGGCAGTAGTTTCGCATCAGCATATCGCTGTGGTTCTGGCAGTATTGGCCATGTGTTCCAGTATCGGCGGGGCCATTGGATCAACGATTGCTTCTGCAATTTGGCAAGGCGTTTTTCCAACTCATTTACTCAGATATCTGCCAGCAGATCACAAGAAAGACTTGGCTGAGATCGTCGGAAGCATCGCAGTGCAAAAGAGCTACGCAGTTGGCACCCCAGTCCGAATAGCCATTGAAAAGGCTTATGGCGAGTAAGTATACCTTTTATTTTTGTCTTTTTCCATTCTTCTTTTGCTGACAATCTAGTGCACAACGCATCATGTTGATTGCTTCATCGGTAATTCTCACGGGTGCAATTGTTTGTGTCACTGTTTGGCGGGACTACAATGTGAAGGAACGAAAGCAAGTGACTGGAACAGTGGTATAAGTCAGTAGGGTTAAATAACCCTGAAGTTAAGCTAAGATAATACAAACAGTCTTTTTCTAAGCGGATCTATATTAAAAAGAAGAAGCCCGGCAAATCCTGTGCATATTTATTCAAGCTTAGTACATACATAATACATATATTTGTGCTCATCCAATTTGTACTGCAATTTTTTGAGAGTACAAAAACGGGCAAAAGCGGGAAAGAAAAGGAGAAAAGAGATGAAAAAAAAACTTTTCATTGCTTCTTCACGCCAAGCCAGGCTTGAAGTGGGCTGCCCCACATTGGACTGGAAATGTCCTGATTGATAAAAAAAAAGAAAAAAACCCTTTAGTGGGTCAGCAGGTGTGAAATCCGATGGAGACAAGTGTGAATAAGCTACACGCTTAACACAGGCCCGTACTTGAACTGGTATACTACATAAGTACAATACATACATATACAACATACTATGTAATATATTTTATATTTTTATCTTCAGGGAACGGGGATGTAGGTTAAAAATTAGTAGAGTAGCTTGAGCTGTTAGTTGAAATAGATCAAGGCAATAAATCATGAGCAAGTGCATATGTACATACATACTATATAGAAGCTTCCACTATATTTGCCGACCCCGGCGCAGGGGGCTTGGGAAATCCACGGTAGAGAGGTTGCTCGGTCCTACTAAGAGTAGTGCGTAGTAGTGAATTTGTATTTTTTTTTTCTTTCCTTTTCCTTTTCTTTTTGCTCAACTTATCAATCTATCATAAGATCTTATCAGATTGTATGTCAACCGTATTCTAAAAGTCACCTTAGAGGTCCAACTAACTCACTTACACAGCATCATGGCTCCTCCCGCCCAACAACTCTCGGCCGTCTCTCTTGACGTGCCTGTTATTGCCCTCCCGCACCCGTATCTGTCGGCATACTCTCTCCAAAAGTCCGGCGACCTCTTCTCTATCGTCGAAACCACCGCCCCCAAAACTGCTCTGCCCACTCCTATGACACGCCCGGACATCCGCCTCGCCGACTTCTCTGTGCTTGCCAGCAGCGACACGCCCATCGGCTCCAACAACTCCCCGTGGGCACGCGCCCGCCGCTCTCCTTTGACCACCATCTCGTGGACCGATGCCAGCGCACCGTCTCTTGCCCAGGCCTGGCTCGCTCTGTACGTGCTTTTCTCCGTGCGCCCGGCCGTCGAGCATTTCCGTCTTGGTCTTGTGGGCGCAGGCGCCGACGCGCTTGCCGCGCAGCTCAAGGCCGTGGCGGTCGCCGTCGCACACCCGCTGCGGCCTGGCGAGACGGCCGTGGTGCCCGAGGACGTGGCGGATGGCGGCAGCCTGGTGGTGCTGCGCAGCATGTTCTGGCAAGGCGCGGGGTCGCCATTTGGCTCGCGGCCCGTGTGGATGCCGCAAGAGAGTCCCGCGGCGCTGCAGGCGGCTGGGCTGTCGTTGAGCAGCTTCCCTGTCACACCGCTGCAACACACAATGACGGTGGCGCCGGCAGGCGACCCGTTCAATGCGCAGCGGTATCAACAGTCGTGGCATCCGATTCGGCCAGCTAAGCCTGCGCCGGGCGCGGTGATTTACTCTCGGTTCATTCCGCATCTGGGAGAGAACTTTAGCATGGTGGCTATCGACTACCACAATGAGGAGCATCTGAAGCTGTTCCACGAGTGGCAGAACGACCCGCGTGTGTCGCAGGGCTGGAACGAGACGGGCACGCTGGATGAGCACAGAGAGTATCTGCGCCGCATTGACGAAGACCCTCACCAGTTTTCTGTGTTGGCACGGTTCGATGAGACTTTCTTTGCCTATTTTGAGATTTACTGGGGCAAGGTATGTAGATTGCAGTACGACCTGAAAGAAGTACGGTACTAACAAGAAAAATAGGAAGACCGCCTGGGCGCTTACTACGATGCCGATGACTACGACCGTGGCCGCCACTCGCTGGTTGGTGACGTTCGCTTCCGTGGCCCTCACCGTGTTAGTGCCTGGTGGAGTTCGCTAATGCACTTCTTATTCCTGGATGATGTGCGCACGCGCTTCGTTGTGGGAGAGCCCAAGGAGACCAACAATACGGTGGTGGCGTACGACTTTATGCACGGCTTTGGTCTGGATAAATTTGTCGACCTGCCGCACAAGCGTAGTGCTTTTGTGCGTTGCTCACGGGAGCGTTTCTTCCAGCTGTGCCCGTTGGGAGATAATGAAAAGGTTGTTGGAGGCATGCGCATTGGTCTCGTGCCGAAGCTGTAGATGATAGATTACATTGGTTTTTGTTGTATTATGTTTTATTTGATTTTCATTTTAATTATTCAATACTTCGAGATGTCCTGTTTACCCTCTATATTTCTTTTACTTTCTCTCCTTGTCCTTCCGGCCACCCATGCCGATATAGTTCCAGCAGATATCAAACCCAAGATCATCCCGGAAGTACGCAGCCATAACATCCTCGCCAACCTTGACATCATCCGGTCCGCCCGTGGCCATTGCCTTCCTTCCCACAGCCAGACCCATTACAGGTGGGAATTCGTCTAGCAGGTTAAACTCGGGCTTGTAATCCGGCACTGCCTCCGCCAGCATCAGCTGGTGGATGTTATGCGCCGCATAGCCGCCCATGTGCATCGCCCCTCCACAGCGCTTGATTCCTGACCACTGTGCCAAGTCGCCTAGCGCAAAATGCGTGTTGTGGTTCGGTGTGCCTTCAGCAAACTGCAGTGTCGGCCGGATCTTGACGTAACCCGCCTCGTTAACTGCACTTGCCGGCAGATATCCTGCTGTAGTCTTGGGGCTAGACAGTGCCATGATGACTTCACTCACGTCTAGAGTGTTGCCATTAGTAAACACCACGTGCTTCTTGACGGAGCCGTCAGGGAGCGTCTCATCCGTGACGCTCTGTAGACGGTGCTCCATCAGCGGCTCAACGCCAGACTCACGCACAAGCTCAAGAGCCGCGTCCTTAGCAGCATCGCCGAGGTCCTCGGCCGAGAGTAGCTTGGAGCGTGAATGCGCCAGCCACACCTTGACTTGTGGCTCGACCGTTTTAAGCTCTGCAGCCATCTCGATACCCACAGCACCGCCGCCTACGACAAGGACACCCAGAGGGGCATTTATCGAGCGGTCTATTTGCGTCTGGGCTTCGGCAAGGTAGGCTTCACGGGTCAGACTCAGCGGCACGCTGGGGAATGTGCGGCGCAGGCCAGATGTGCACACGAGGTAGTCGTAGTCTTGGTGTCGGGGAGCAGTAGCTAGGTGTTCGAGAATAGTGGCACGCTTGGCACTAGGATCAATGTGTTTGAGGCTGCCGTGGATGAAGTTGACGTTGGGCCGCTGGACGTCAGGAATGTCCTGGAACTTAACCCAGAACTTCTCGGCAAACTTGGTTGAAGCAAAGGCGAGAGGGGCGCCAATCAGGTGGACTACAAAACAGTTAGCACGCATTAGAAACAAGTAATGTACAGGAAACGTACAGAAGCCGTCGCGCTCATCGACTATGGTGATCTCCACCGGCAGAGTGGTGGCCTGGGGGTGGTGTTTGTAGGGAGAGTGGCCAATGCGCGGTTGCAAGCCACTGGTCAAGTCCAGGAGGTTGAGGGCAGCCGATAGACCTGCATAAGAGCAACCGACAACCAAAACGCGAGGGGCACAGCTAATACGAGCAGGCATGGTAGTAAATACGTATGTGTTTGTATAAGTAGAAAGTGGGTGTATAAAAGAGGAAGAAAGAAAAGGAACGAGAAAAAGTGCTTGAATTAGAATTGATGCGGCGGACTTAGCGAGTGTACGGTTCGAAAGTTGAAGCTGCTATAATAGGAAACTGAGAAGAACAAGGACAAGAGGGGGTTTTAATCGCGAGGCCACAAAAGTAAGTTCGTGGAATTTTGGTGGGGTTATATTCAAGCCTATACGAGAGCCTCAAGATTGATATCTACGACTGATACATACATACAAGTATGTATGTATGTACATATGTATTAAAATATACACAAGTTTGTATCGGAATCTACCGTGTCTGCGTTGGCCTTGGACCATAAGTCAAATGGCGCAAATCCTGCCATGCTCCAAATTACTGTTCTGTTCACCGAGTTCTCCGAAGCCATTGACCCCACAAGTCAGTAAAAGCCTGGAAGCCTACATAGTAAATTTTTTATGAATTACATTAGCTTCGGTCTTGGCTCGCTCTCTAAAAGAAATAGGTTTGTAATTGCTGAACCTTTGGACTCGTGATCTCTTTTGTTATCAGATTGTCCATCTTCAACGGCGGCGACCGAGCAGGCTACGAGCCGAATAAGGTGCGGTTTCAGTAACTCTACCATTGTTGGCTGGTTGGGGCTCATGTGTCTCGTCCCTTTTTTCCATTTCCGATATATTTATTTGTATGTACACAAACGGCGATGACATGTCAGAAATAGACGCAACGACGAATTTCTTGCATGAATCAAAAAGTTATCAGATCCTCTTGCTGTTGTGACGCGCAACTTAAAGGCGGGGCACCAAGCTAGCCTTAGGCCCGTTTCAGGCCAATAGCCTCTAGAGGCTAGTTAAAGCCTCCTGTAAACTGCCTCTTGGCAGTTCAAGGTGGCGGGTGTCTTTTGTATGGAAGCCATGTGTAGGATCAATGACACCCTGGCTTAGTTTATACCTAATTTGGCTCTTTTTCTGCTTGTCCGGCTTTGCAACACATGCCAGCCCACTTTATTTTTCCATTTTTATCATAAATTTAATCAGATTTTCTCACTTTTTTTTTTTTTTTTTTTAG
>CM069897.1:1614751-1654301 GCA_036034705.1 Thielaviopsis punctulata
TTTTTTTTTTTTTTTTTTTTAGTACTTTCACTCCCGCAAGACACAGAACAAGAAACAAAACCTGCCAATGGCATTTATCTGATCAAAATCCCAGCCCATAAAAGTTTATTTTTTCTCAGAATCTGATTACCCGTCGGCATCACGCAATAAAAAAAAATCATGTCCTCACCGATGTCGGCTAAACTTTGGAAATCAAACGCAGAGTTTTCACCCCCATCCTCATCCCAAGCCCGGCTGCCCTTGCCTTGAATTGCACTCTGCTCTTTTGGCCAAGACAAGCCAACGCAACAAAAGGTCATGAGTTGATATTGGTTGCTCTTTTGAATTTGAGTTCCCAACTGCAATATGTAACACCACCACGCCAAGAAGCTTCCGTAGGAGAATTACAAATTACATATTCTAAATGGAATTGGCTCTTTGTCCATATACAATGCGCGGGGCTGTAAATACACGGTCTACAAAGTACATAAAAGTACAAATTCAACAATTCAAAAACAAGAGTAATGAAAAAAAGTGCAAACTCCACTACAAATGTAGGAGCCAAGGCTTACAAAATGCATACCCATAAATTAGGCGTTACGATATGATTTATCTATTTGCCTTTGTACGTCCGCCGTTACTCGAGATCCTTCATGGTTATGCTGGATACACCTTGCTTATTGTCCCAGTAGATAGAACGGCAGTTTGCCAGTATGTATGTATATATGTATGTAACAAAAAACAACCGGCCCTTGGTGAATATCGTTATAACTTGATGAAACAAGAAGCACCGCTCTATTAGAAGAATACTATATGCATTTAGTGTTTACATACATACTGAAATTGACAACCAAGAAAGTCAACGGCTTGGACCAGGGGTTGGACTTTACTCAATTTTCATCCACCTCGTCCCTACAAGCAAGTTGTGGCTCCTTTTGGTATAATTTCAGTAACACTTCCCGTCTCTTTTTTTGTTCCTTCTTTCTTTCTTTCTTTCTCTCTTTCCTTTTCTCTTTTTCTCCCTCTTCTCTTGCCAGCCCTTCCACCTTCCTGGTTTTTTTTTTTCTTTTTCCCAGAAGATCTGATAGCGCTCGCGAAATAAAGAAAGAGATCAGATAAGAAAAAGGAAGAATTTTTTGTTTGGTCTTCTTATAAAACGTTATCACATACATAGCTCAGCTTGCTACAAAAAGCCCAAAAAAAATTCACACACACACACACACACACAAATGGCTTCCGGCCAGGCTGAAAAGCCGGCGACTGACGTCGAACAGGCCGCTGCCCCAGAACAGGTACGTGTTAAGTTGGCTTGGCTGACTTACACCCACTCTGCTGCTTATTCTAACGTCTCACCACCTCTACAGCCCGCAGCCAAGAAAACATCGCTTGGCGTGTCCTACTTCCGTCTGCTCTTCTACTCCAACCCCACCTGGTTCGATGTCTTTCTCCTGTTCCTCGGCACCTTCAGCTCCATCGCCGCCGGCGTTCCCATGCCGCTAATGGCTATTCTCTTTGGCCAGCTGGTCGATGACATGAGCGACGTCACGTGCGCCAACGAAGCCTCCCTCAACTCGTCTGTGCTCGCCTCCGCCAAGCACAAGTACGAGCACCAGGTCAACGACAAGGTTAAGCTGCTGCTCTATGCTGCAGCAGCTGGCTTTGTCCTCGTCTACGTCTACGCTGTGTCCTGGTCGCTCTTTAGCCAACGCCTATCGCACCGCATCCGCGACCGTTACTTTGCTGCTCTTCTACGCAAAGATGCTGCCTTTTTCGACACCCGCCCTGCCGGCGAAGTCTCGGCCAAGCTCAACAACGACATCCAGACCATCCAGACGGGCACGTGCGAAAAAGTTGGCCTGTTCCTTGGCAGCTTTGCCTTTTTCGTGGCCGCCTATGTTGTGGCGTTTACGCGCGATGCCCAGATTGCGGGTATGCTGGTATCTGCACTGCCGGCCTTTTTGATCATGGGATATTTTGGCTCGCTGTACACGCAAAAGTTTGCTATTGCCATGTCTGAGGCTCTGGCCAAGGCATCGTCCATTGCCTCTGAGGCTCTTGCTCATGTTGGTGTGGTCCAGGCTTTTGGCGCTGCTACGCGCCTGGAGAACAAGTTTGCCCAGAGCACTCTGGTCGCGCAAAAGGCCGGTATCAAAAAGGCTATTACGGCTGCTATCCAGGCTGGCGCGCTGTACTTCATCGCCTACTCGGCCAATGCTCTTGCCTTCTGGCAGGGCTCCATGAAGATTGCTGACACTGTGGCTGGAATCTCAAAGGGCTCGTCGGTCGGCCAAATCTACTCGGTCGTCTTCATCCTGGTTGACGCCTGCATTGTCCTCGGCCAAATCGCCCCTCTGCTGCCCGTCTTTGGTGCTGCCGCCGGTGCCTTTGAGCGCCTGTCTGAAGACATTGATTACAAGTGCGATATTGACGTCGACGACAGCGCGCTACCAATGCTTCCCGCTGATACCGAAGGAACACTGCAGTTCACCGACCTGGTCTTTGCTTACCCTTCGCGTCCCGAGCACCCGGCTCTGCGCGGCGTCACTCTGACTTGTCCTGCCGGCAAGCACACGGCCATCGTCGGACCTTCTGGCAGTGGCAAATCTTCACTAGTCGGCTTGATTGCCCGTTTGTACGATCCGACCAGCGGTACAGCCTCGATTGACGGCCGCGATCTCAAGTCCATTAATGTGCAGAGCCTGCGCAGCATGTACAGTCTAGTGCAGCAGGAGCCATCGCTTCTGGACCGCTCGATTCTAGAGAACATTGCCCTTGGTCTGATCAATTCACCCAAGCCCGAGCACCAGGCCCTCCAGGAAACCCTTATGGGTACTCAATTGCAGGAGCTGGCGCAAAAAGTTACTGATGGCCAGGACATGATTGCTGCCAGTATTTCCTTGGGAGAAAACGTTGCCACTATTGCCCGTCTGATCAAGGACGCCACCGATATGGCTGACGCTTCCGCTTTCATTGGCCGCCTACAGCACAATTATGGTACCAATGTTGGTTCTGAAGGTGGTCTTGTGTCTGGGGGTCAGCGCCAGCGTCTTGCTCTTGCCCGTGCTCTGATCCGGGACCCCAAGATTCTGATTCTTGATGAAGCCACTGCCTCTCTGGACTCTGCCTCTGAGCAGCGCATCCAGGAGTCTATTGAGCGCGTGTCGCAGGGCCGCACCATGATTTCCATTGCTCACCGTCTGTCCACCATCAAGAACGCCCACAACATTGTCTTCCTCAAGGAGGGCCAGATCCAGGAGCAGGGCACACACGCTGAGCTCATGGCTCTGGATGGTCTGTATGCCAACATGGTTCGTCTGCAAGATCTTGGCCGCAAGTCTGAGAATGAGTCTGACGACGACTCCATTGCCAAAAGCCCTACCGAGGTCAAGGTCAACCCGGTGGATGGCGGTGAGGATGCCGGGCTAGAACGTAGCGCTACTCGTGCCTCAGTAAAGACTGAAGCTGAAATGGAAGAGGAGATTGTCGAGAAGCTCAAGCTGGGTGGCGATTTGTCCTTTGGCACTGTTCTCAAGCGCATCATGAGCCTGATCCGCCCTAACCTTGTCTGGCTGATTGTTGCCTTCCTGGCTGCTGTTATCGTCGGTAGCGTTTTCTCTGGCGCTGGCATTATCTTTGGTAACACTGTCGGCCGTTTGAGTCCTTGCCGTGAGCCGAGCTACATTAGACACACCGGCCGTTTGTTTGGTGGCATGATGTTTATGCTGGCCTGTGTCGAGTTCTTTGCCAATCTGGTTTCGTGGTCGGCCTTTGGCTATGTTGCCGAGAAGCTACTATTCCGCGTGCGTGTCCTGGCCTTCCGCTCACTCTTTGAACAGGGCATGGAGTTCCACGAGTCCGAAGACCGGTCGCCGTCGACGCTTCTGTCGTTGATTACCAAGGATACGGCGGCTTTGGGTGGCTTCAGCGGTTCCATCATGGGCCAGGGCTTTGCCGTGATAGTTAACCTCATCTTTGCCATCATTCTTTCACATGTGGTTAACTGGCGTATCGCCATTGTCTGTCTGGTTGTCATTCCCATCATGCTGGGCGCTGGTATCATGCAGTTCCGCGAGTTGTCCAAGTACGAGTCTCGCTATTCGAGTGCCTTTAGCAAGGCTGTCGGTATCTCTATCGAGGCTGTCAACTCCATCAAGACCGTATCTGCGCTGTCTCTGGATCGTGAGATTCTCGGAAACTACCGCCGTGCCTTGGAGGAGCCTCGCAAGGGCATCTTTGCTGCTGCTGCTTTTGCCAACATCTGGCTGGCTGTGGCTAACTCAATTGGCAACGTCATCTACGCTTTTGCCTACTGGTGGGGTGCCAAGCAAATTATTGATGGCCATGCCACGCAGACTGAATTCTTTATGATTCTGATTGCCATGCTTGTCGGTGCCCAGCTATGGGGTCAGATGTTTGGTCTGGCTCCTGAAGTTTCGCGTGCCCGATCGGCGGCTTCCCGTCTCATCAAGATCATCGACCTTGGTTCCACCGACACCAAGTCTGCCCGCACTCTGGATTACGATCTCAAGGAAAAGAACGCCCGGGGCCAGCGTGACGAGGAGTCTTCTGCATCGACCACTGCTTCTGAAAAAGCTTCGGCCCGCACTGGCGTCAGTGTCGAGTTCAAGGATGTCTCCTTTTCGTACCCTGCCCGCCCAGATATCAAGATTCTTAACGGCACGTCGTTCCGTCTTGAGGCTGGTCAATTCTGCGGTCTGGTTGGTCCCTCGGGTGCTGGAAAGTCGACCATCATGTCTCTGGTTCAGCGCATGTACTTCCCCACTTCTGGAAGCATAACCATCGATGGCAAAGAGATTGGCAACGGCGACAACGTGGCATTCCGCGACGAGATTGCCGTTGTTCCACAGGACCCCACGCTTTTTGATGGCACTGTCCGCTTCAACGTCGGTATCGGTGCCAAGCCCAGCGAGGAAGCCAGCGAGGAAGAAATCATCGCTGCCTGCAAGCTGGCTAACATGCACGAGACCATCATGGCCCTTCCTGAGGGTTATGATACCGAGTGCGGTCCCAACGGCTCTCGTCTATCAGGTGGTCAGAGACAGCGTCTGGCAATTGCCCGTGCACTAGTCCGCAAGCCGCGCCTGCTTTTGCTCGACGAATCGACGTCTGCTCTGGATGCCGAGAGTGAGCGGATTCTTCAGGAAAGTATCGACAAGGCTGCGGCTGGCATCACCGTCATGGCCATCACTCACCGCCTGCACACTGTGCGGTCGGCTGATGTTATTCTGATGATCGAGGGCGGCCAGGTTGTTGACTGTGGCACTCACGATGAACTGATGGTCCGTAACGAGTCGTACCGTGCCAATGCTACTCACCAGATGCTGGGGGCATAAGCGGGTAGGCAGTTTAAGATTTGTTGGCCGGCAATAAGGGTCGGCGATATGGCAGTATCTGTACTGTGTCTCCTTTGCTTTCTTTCTTCCTTTCGTTTCGATCTTTTGTTCGTTGGCATCGATTGAGTTTGTGCGTTTGTGCAACTGGCCGATTGCGTTTTTTTACTATAATTCTTTGCATAATCAGTTTAGCTTCAGCATTGCATTGCATTTTGCTACCATATAGAAATGGCACGTCTTGTTGGAAAAGCGGCCATGGTGATACCCCAAAAAAGAGATTGAAGATTTATTATTGAATTGTGTTTCACTTGGTGATGTAATTGATGCTGCTGCTAATCATCCGCACGTGACTTTTGGTCTGTTATGATATACCGCATTCTTGGTTATTACTCAATTGTTGCATTCGTCATATTCTGTACGTACTAGTATCTCACGGGCACCCGGATGTCCTTAACAAAACGCTTTTACTGTACATACTCCGTAGTAAAACGCGGTTTCACTTGTTCTCAGGCTTAATCAGCCATGTTCAACTCCCCTGTGGCCCGCCACTAAGCCACATGCCCCACAGCGTGGCGCATGATTGGTCTGTCGCGAAGTTCAAAGCCCAGATCTCCGCCAAGTTTATGTGCTTCTGTATACATACTCTGTAGACGAAGAATAGAAAGCTAGCGTTTTAGTGTGATTTGACGGGCTGACCTTTTAGCGACCACACAAATCAAGCCAACCAAGGTCCTCAAACCCGAACCCAAACTCGCACTAGGGAACTCCTCGCCGCACCAACGCCCCGACTTTTTGTTTTTCGCCCCTCGTCATCAATGAGTCTAATCTAGTGGTACATAGTGCTGGGCTGCCCTGGTTTTTCTCCTTTCCATCTCCCTTTTTTTACTCTTTCTTTTCCTCTTCATAACATCCACCATTTCGTCTCACTTGCGCCAGTCTGGCCCCTCCTCTGTATCTCGTTCGTCCAACACTCTAAAGAAGCTGTCCGATTCCATCCTGTCGCCTTCAGCTTCACATCTTCCTGGGGGAGGGAGCACTTTGATTCCAGATTCTCAGTTGTACACTGAGACAGTCGAGCTTACACCGCTCAATACCCATTCTCGTGATCCTGTTCGCGCTGCCCGTTACCAACAAAAGCGACGCGACAAGAAGCAGCGTCTTCTTAAACTTGACGAAATGCGGTTCTCTCACAGCATCCAGTTTAACGCGGTGCCCGACTGGAGTAGCCATTACATTGCCTATAGCAATCTCAAGAAGCTGTGCGTTTGTTTGTTTCTGTGCTCGTTTAGCTAATCGCGCTGACTATTTCTATTAGCATCTACTCTCTCGAAAAAGCCTCACACCAAGCTGCTGGCGGCGATGCCGAGTCGCGTCCGCTGATCAACAATGACGACCCAGAAACGGTGTTTTCTCGCAGTCTCGACCTCGAGCTCGAAAAGATTTCGTCCTTCTTTGTCGCTAAAGAAGGCGAGCTTGCGGACGAAATGGCCCAGGTTCTCAATGACGCCGACAACTACGACCAAGAGGCTGCCGAACAACTTGACGCTGCTCGGACCTCGGGCGAGTTTGACCGTCGCCGCCCGCGCTCTGGTAGTATGAGCAGCGCCCGCTCTGCCGAGGACGATGGCGGCGAGGAATCCGACGAGCGCGACTCGGAAGATGAGACAACCGGGTTGACCAAGAGCCGTCTTAGTGCGCCTCGTCGTCGCCATGCAGGAGGCTCCAACCCCATGCAATCGTCAATGCACACGGCTACCGACATGACGGCGTCGACGGAATTTACCCGCTCGTGGCGGCGCATGAGCAACACCATGAATGACTTTAACGAGCAAAGCTTTTTGTACTCGTCGGGTATTCTGTTAAAAAAGCGCATCATTACTCTGTATGTGCAGCTGTGTGAGCTCAAGTCGTACGTGCAGCTCAACAAGACGGGTTTCCGCAAGGTCCTCAAAAAGTTTGACAAGATCCTTGACAAGAACTTGCGCGAAAAGTACATGACTGCGAATGTAGAACCGGCTTACCCATTTCGCCCCGAGGCAATGGATGCGCTTGAGACGCGCATTCATCGCATGGAAGAAGCATATGCCGAGATTGTGACCAAGGGAGACATTGACTTGGCGCGCAAAGATCTGCGCTCGCACCTGCGCGAGCATGTTGTATGGGAACGCAACACTGTCTGGAGAGACATGATTGGTATGGAGCGTCGTGCTGAGGCGGCTAGCCTGGGCAAGACATTGCTCGGGTCAAGTCCTACGGCTAAGCGTCTGCAGGGTGACGATGATAAGCTCCCGTCTAAGAAGCAGGTCAGTACGCCATTTGGCCAGTACAATCTGCCGGCATGGTTGGTTAGCAGCACAATGGTCACTCTGGTGTTTTCAGTCATACTCTTTTGCGTGCTGCTGGTGACTCCCATCATGGAGAAGCCGGAGCAGCAGAACTGCTTGGCCATGCTAGTGTTTGTGTCTCTTTTGTGGGCTACCGAAGCCATTCCGCTGTTTGTCACATCGCTCATGATTCCCTTTATGTGTGTATTGCTGCGCGTCGTTCTGTCTGATGACAACGAACACCGCCGCCTGTCGTCGAAGGAGACTACTTCGTACATATTTTCCGCTATGTGGACACCTGTCATTATGCTGTTGCTTGGTGGCTTTGCTCTGGCTGCCGCGCTGTCCAAGTGCGCCATCGACAAGCGCCTGGCCACGTTTGTTTTGAGCAAGGCCGGTACCAAGCCCAGCACCGTTCTGCTGGCCAACATGCTTGTGGCTGCGTTTGCGTCGATGCTGATTAGCAATGTAGCTGCTCCCGTGCTGTGCTTTTCTATTATTGAACCGATGCTACGCACGCTGCCGTCAGACTCCAACATGTCCAAGGCGGTGATTATGGGTATTGCGCTGTCGTCCAACATTGGCGGTATGTTGTCTCCGATCGCGTCGCCACAAAACGTGGTGGCCATGGGCATTATGCAGCCGGCTCCAACGTGGATTCAATGGTTCATTATCGTTATTCCCGTGGGCATCATGTCGATCGTTCTCATCTGGCTGCTGCTGATTGTCACGTTCAACCCTGGCAAGAACACTACTATTAGCCCGATTCGGTCTGTCCGCGAAGATTTCACTGGCCTGCAGTGGTTTGTTTCGATTGTGACCATTGCAACAATCTGCCTGTGGTGCGCCAGCAAGACCCTTGAGCCGGTTTTTGGTGATATGGGCGTGATTGCCATCATCCCGATTGTGCTCTTCTTTGGCATTGGTATCCTGACCAAGGAAGACTTTAACAACTTTCCGTGGACCATTATCATCCTGGCAGCCGGTGGTCTCTCCCTGGGAAAGGCCGTCAAGTCGTCTGGCCTGCTGGATACTGTTGCCCAGATTGTCTCTATGCGCGTGGAAGGCATGAGTCTGTACGGAGTGCTGACGGTGTTTTCGACGCTAATTCTGATTATCGCCACATTTATCAGCCACACTGTTGCGGCGCTTATTGTGTTGCCTCTAGTGTTTGACGTGGGTAACAAGATGGAGACTCCGGCGGCTAATCTGCTCGTTATGGCGGGTGTGTTGATGTGCAGTGCTGCTATGGGTCTGCCGACCAGCGGTTTCCCCAACATGAGTAAGTTTTCATCCCACAAAACATCAATGAAGATACCTTGTCTAACAGACTATAGCTGCCATTATGAAGGAGGACCCAACTGGCCAGCGGTACCTGCAGGTCAAGCACTTCATCAGCAGAGGTGTGCCCAGCTCGATTCTGACACTGCTGGTTGTGCTGACATTGGGTTATGGTCTGATGAATGTGGCTGCTCTGGATTAAATTTCTAGTTTCGATACTATAGACTTAAATGCAAGTCCGCAAGATATGTGGCGTGTATAGGTTTTGGGTATAAGCATTCATATACAAGTACTATTTTTTGATGATTTTCATGTATTTATCATGGTGCTGTAACCCTAGACAGTCCGCTCCGATGTAACCCTGGCCGCGATCTGTCGTCACTTTGAAGCGAATCCACCTTTGAACACATTCAGCCTTGCGTGAGCGGCTTCAGCTCTTGTCTTTCATACTTGATTGCTTATCAGTCCGCCACCTCACCCTTTTTCCTCTCTTGGGTTTCCTGACCATTTGTCTCATAGTGCTAGGATAGAGCTTGGCCACCTGCGGTTTCAGAACGCATTTTACAGAGCTCTATTTTGATCCTGACTTTTATAGCAATGGTGTCTGTGAGTCTCCTTCTTTAATCTAGCCCTTTTTTTTGCCCTTATTGTGCTCGCCAACTATCGCAACTCTATATAGTCAGATTCATGTCTGACTTTCTTTCCGCTTTTCTCCTACTTAGCACGGAGTTGCCCGTACGGTGCGCATCAGAACAGATGAACAGCGTCAACAGGATCTTGTGAAGATCGAAAAATACCGTCAGTTGGATCAAGAGGTCCAAGCAAGGGTAAGTTTGTACTTGGTCATCATTATTTGTTTACGTCATTCCTCCATTACTCGTTTGTCCCTTAGAAGATCACAAGCAAGCAATTCGCGAATCGGTTCAAGCGGCATGCCAACGATTGAACTTTGTTGTTTTTTTTTTTCCCTCGTTCCGTGATTTGTTTCGCGACTGGTTATGTAGAAATAGCCTTACTTTATTACTGCAAGTACAACGCTGATGAATCTTGCGTCACTTTGCTGCCGCCCGCCCTTGCTTCTGATGCCTGTTAATTGATGATGACGTGGGAGTTTTTTCCTCGCGTTATTTGTCACTTTCCCTTGTCGTTTTTCTCTCTGAATTTCTTAAATACTCACACTCTTCCACCCAGGCCAAATCAAGTGACTTTTCTCCGGAAACCTTTGAACTCTCCACCCGTCTTCTCCGCCTCAACCCCGAATACTACACAATATGGAACGTACGCCGACGATGCATAATCTCGCACTCATTATCCGCTCTCTCGCCTGGCTCTTGCTGCTTGATGGCGTCGCGGAGTTCATCGCAGACACCCACAACATCTCTCTCTACCGCCGACTCCTCCAAGCAGTCCTGCCACGAGACCCCATGCAGCCCGAAATGCCCTCCGACTGGGAAGCCTGGTACAACAGCTGAAGACGATGCCAAAATTTCTGCGCCTACGGCCAGCCAGACCCAAGATCTGCAGGTTCTCAAGAATGAGCTGCTCTTTACGATTCCCCTGCTCATGGAGTTTCCCAAGTGCTACTGGATCTGGGACCATCGCGTCTGGGCGCTGGAGCAAACCATTACCCGTCTGCCGGCACAAATGGCCCGCGCTGTGTGGGAAGAGGAACTGGGTCTCGATAGCAAAATGCTGATGCGCGACCGTCGCAACTTTCACGCGTGGGGATACCGCCAGAAACTGACGGCCCGTCTGGAGAGCGCACAGCTGGGTGGTACGAGCATGGCAGAGTCGGAGTTTGAGTATACGACGCGCATGATTCAGAGCGATTTGTCAAATTTTTCGGCGTGGCATCGCAGAGCGATGCTGATTCCGCGGATCTTGAGCGAGCGCAAGACAAATGAATCTGGGCGCAAATCATTTTTTGAGGGTGGTTAGTTTTTTTTAGTTTTTTTTTTTTTAAAAAAGACAAAGTGTCAACAGACCGCTAACATTAGACACACACAAACAGAAATGGAGCTCGTGCACAATGCCCTCAATGTAGGCCCAGAGGATCAATCGCTGTGGTACTACCACCAGTTCCTTATGCTCAGCATTGTTTCAACCGACCCCAAGAAGTCATTCTTGCCAAATGCCTCGTTGGAATACAGATGCAAGATTATCGACGAAGAGTCCGAGTTTATCAACGATCTGCTCGAGGACTATGACGACGTCAAGTGGATTTACGAGGCGCTTCTTGAGTACGCACCGTATAAGCAGCGCATTGAAGGGCGCAGTCTGACTGATGAGGAAAAGTCGACTATTGGAGATCTTGTATGCAAGTTGGAGAAGCTGGATCCTATGCGCAACGGTCGCTGGAAGGATGTCAGAAAGACGTATGGTTTGTGATCTATTGCTTCTATATAGTGAGGTGTATCCAAGGTAACGTTATAATATATGAACTATTACACAGTTTCCTCTGCCTTTTTTCTTCTCCCCTTTCAGACAACTTCCCCTGCCCTTTGCTTCTCATAGTCGGCATCCTCAAAGTTGGGGTAACCTAAATACGCCCATGTGTGCTGGACATCAAGGGCTTCGTCGTTATTGTTGCTTCTAAAGAGCATTTCCGTTGTGCCATCAGAGAAGTACACGACTGCCTTCTTCTATTCAGCCATTTACGTTAATACTGATTCTCACGTGCCCATACAGAAAAAGACTCATACTGAAGAGCACTTACCAGTCCAAGAGTCAGCTTGATCAATGCATCTCCCCAATGCGGCTTGTACAACACGCCTGGCTCCTTTCCGTCCAGCGCCATAGCGATATTGTCAGCAACGACATCGGCCTGTTTCATTGCAGTGCGTGAGTTGGTATTGCGGAGAGAGCACTCTGCTACATCGCCGCAAGCATAAACGTTAGGGAGGTTATCGTCGTCGATCTGCATCGTGGGCTTGACGAGGATACGGCCGTGTGGCGGAATGGCTTTAGGGGAGAAGGATGGGCCGAGAAAGGCAGTGGTCGGCTTTTGGCCGGCACAGTTGACCTGTGATTAAGTTAGAACTAACTATTACTTAGTTTGAATAGAGATAGGAAGAATACCAAGAGATCGCAGGGTAGCACCTTGCCTGATTTCAGTGTGACTGTCATGTCGTCCTTGTTTTCCTGAACCAGTCGGTCTTCCAGGATAACTTCCACTCCCAGACTCTGGAGGCCGCGCAAGGCTTCCATCTGGAGTCCCAGGCCAAAGCGGTTCATCACGCCGGCCCGCGAATGCACCAAGGTCACACTCTTGTTGGGATACTTCTCCTTTGCATCAGCCGCAAACTCCACGCCAGCTGCGCCACCGCCTGCCACAACCACACGACGCGCTTTTCCCACTGCAGCTTGCATGTCGCGCAGCCTCTCCACACCGTTAATCTTGTCCTCTGTCCCAACGCGCGAAGGCAGTGCATCGCCTGCGCCCGCGCCCGTGGCCAGGACTAGAAAGTCATATCGGATAGCCCCATCGGGCCCGGCGTCCTGCAGCTGCACATGGGTTGATGTGACGCCCACGACGCGGTCGTGGACATATGTGACGAGATGACGCGCATGCTCTGGCACATGAGCACCATATGGAATAAAAGCCTTGTCCTCGTACCCCGAAACGACACAGAAGCGCGGCAATACCCAGGTGAACTGGAAGTGGCTATTGGGCTCAACGAGGATGATGCGGTGCGGCGTGTTGGGCGGTAGAGACGTGGCGAGACTGCGGGCCGCAGAGTGACCTGCAAACGAGCCGCCGACGATGACGACGGTGAGCGGTTTGGTGCTGGCGAGGAGCATAGGAGAGATGGGCGGAGCGCGGGCGCGGGTTCGGCGCCAGTAGGCGTAGAATATGGAGACATTGTATCCGACGATGCGGAAAAAGAAGGAGGCACTGCGGAGGACGGACGACATATTTGATTGATCTGATAAGAGAAATGCTACTGCTAAGGTAAAGAGATGCTAGGGAAAGATCTGATAACTTTTTTTCAGCCCTTTATTATGCGTTCCTGTTGCTCTATTTCCTGGACATCCATCCGTCGGACCAGTTTTGTGCGTCCCTCGGAATTAAGGCAACGCTGTAGCCAGACTCTTTTATATATATATATATATATATATATATATATAGCCTTTCTTCGTTACGTATGAACTGGGCAACATTTGCTGTTTCCTTGTCATTTCTTGGCATCGCTTAGAGCGACCTGACTAACAAAAATGCCACGAGGTACTTTTTTGCTTTGCACGTTGAGAAAATTACTTATCAGATCATCTGATAAGATTACATGGATCCCTAGGAGAAAAGAAGAGCCAATTTTTAGGAAAAAACAGGGACAGAAAGAAAAAGAAAAAAAACATTAGATCAGGAAAGAAGGATAGGATAGCTGATAAAATGTGGTCCATCTAAAATCCTACTCTGGATAAAGTAACATCTATTTTACATGTACATACATATATAAATACGTACAGAGACGTTGAATCGATCAAAATGCCAAGAATAGGAAGGTAGATCTCCTCTCTGATTGCTGACATGCTTTACACACATGCATTTGGTAAAGTAAAGTATATGTATGTTGTATGTATGTATGTAGTATGTATCTTTACAGCTTTGATTGGACACTGACTTCCCGTGACCGGACAGACGTCTTCTCAGTGTTTTCTTCCTTCTTAGTTGTCTCGATCCTGTGGAAAAGAAGAAAAAAAAAAACCAATTAGCTCACTTATTAGCCAAAGAGGAAGATTTAGCTTTAATGTTTAGACTTCGTGTTGATCCCCCTTCCCCACAACCGGACATGGCCATGTCCCTGTAAAGAACTGAAAACCACAGAAAAAAGCTTCTCAACCTTTGCTGTCGTCTAACTTACTTGCGATAATCCGGGAATCCCGCCCGATGCCACTCCTTGAAACTCATTCCCGCCTTTTTAGGCATCAGCACCATTAGCGGAACTGAAATATCATTCGTTGTACCAAGGACCTCGGCCTTGTGTACAATTGGCTCGTCGAGCAGCTCGTAGCCCATTTTCTCATACAGCTTCCACGTCGATGGCGATGCTTCAAAATACAGCGGCACGCCTGCGCCCTCGGCAAAGTCCTTGCCAAACTGGCAAATTGTGGCACCGGCTTTGCGGCCTTGGTGTGTGGGATCGACGCCGATGACATGGCAGTCTTTGAAGTCGTCTCGTGTTAGCTTCACCGCAGCATGAACGATGATGAGAGTGATTGCCGTGTACTTACAAATATGCGGCTGTCCGCCAATGTATTTTTCCCTCGCCTTCCACAACGGCTTGAGGATCTTTTCTGCGCGCTCCCGATGCTCGCCCTCCAGCCAGGGAATACCGGCAAACTTTCTCTCCTCCTCTGAGCGCCCGTGGACGTACCAGTCCGCCATGACCATGCCAACAATCTCACCAGAGTCCGTGTCAACGCACTTGAAGTTGTACTGGCTTGTACTGTGGGTGAGCCATTCCAGTGTTGCCTGGGCGTGGCCAGCGCGCACTTCGTCAGTGATGCCTCCGGGATAGAGAACATCGAGCATTATTGAGCCCATGACATCGTTGGCGAAAGAGGCGATGTAAATATCGAAGCAGCGCGGAATATCCGGCAGAAGCATAGGAGCAATGTGGAAGCCCATTGTATGTATTGAGATATCTGGAAAGCAAATTTTGAGGTATAAGGTAATGGATGATCAAGATCAAGCAAAGGAAACCAGGTGAGGGCCAGAATCTCTTATACTTTTTCCTACCTCTGTCTAGCCCGCCAACTTCAAGTCGAATCCAAGTGCACTTCCTCGCCCAATAACAGTAATAATTAGTCTATAGCCTCTGTACTATGTTAATGTGTACAAGTATACGGTATATACAAGCATTGTCCCATGTTTAAACTTCACCCCAACCAATCATCCTAACTAGCAAAACTTTACTGTATAGCACGTTCTATAGCGTTGATTTGGCCAAATAAGTCAATATCTTGCAATCTAGTAAGTCGCCTCCCAACCCAGTCCCCACCTCGACATGGAACCATTTCTTGGTTCATCACAAGGACAAGATTTCCTAGTTTTCTCACTAAGAAAATCGGAGCTAATTCTTTTCGTTCATTTTTTACCTTTATTGTTTTATAAATTTACCCAGATTCCTCAGGTTTAACTTATTTGCTAGCTTTGATGCCCACTTGAGTCAAATATCCGGCGTTAACTTATGTACATACTAGGACTGGTCCCCTTGTCATATATATCACCTGCCTATTTTGGACAATAGCAAGAAGGTTAAGAGTTATATACTATGGTATGTATGTACTGGTATGTATGTATGTGCAACAATTGGATCAGATAAATCAGCTCCGCGATCAATCTGTGGCAATTTAACATTCTGGTATATAGCTCTCCAAATAACCTCTCGTAGTAAATAGTAAAAGTCTTGTCGATCACGCAAGTCAGGTTCTAGGGTTTAAGCTGGTTATTTTAGGGTCTGTGTTTGTGCTACATTGCCTAATATGGAAATTGGGAACCACAACTAACCACAGCCATTTATTTCTATATTCGGCTGCTGTGGTGTTTGGATATATTAATATGAGGCATACATCAGTTCTCAGTTTCAAATATAAGTTCTGTCGACAGTGACTCACTATTGCCAAAGTTTGCCTTCTTTTTTTTCTTCGTTAATCTGCCTGGCCAGGTCGTCTCTATATAGCATCACTCCACATCTTCGTTTTCCTTTTTGATTGATACAACTTGCATTCCATTGCACCCCAAGATTACACTGCTTGAGACTATCAGCTCACTTTTATATTTATTCATAACCGCCAACCCAAAATGCAGCGGATCTCGTCTCCAAAACTCCCAGAGCAAATGTCTCGCCGCCTTCACCGTCTCAAAGGAAAATACATCGAAATTCGACGAGGCATTGAACTCACCATCTTCACCCAAAAGTTCCTTGACAAGTGTGCCAACGAATACAACCTCCATATTCTACACATATTCGATTCGTGTAGGCTACACAATTGCCACCAGCTGTCAGGATCCACGACATGCACTGACGAGTGTCTTGAGCGCGCCGGGTTTGGAAACTGGATGGGTGTACGCGCTAGTATCGTGGTGCAAATTTATGAGGCGTTGCAAGATTACCGAGATCTCCTGATGCTCATGGGCCGGATAAAAGTCTTGGTGCGAAGGTTTTTTAAGCGTACAGCAATCATGACAACAAAAAAGATAGGCTGCCACGGATGAAAATGGGCGTCATTGATAAGATCAGTCTCACATTGGCCACGGCAAGAGGAGTACTAATGTCAGGCTAGTCTAGATATATACATTCCTTCGAACGAGAGTGGAAGTTAATCTATAATTGATTGATTTTAGCCCAATCCTTGATTAGTGTTTGCGTTTGTTCTGTTACTGTTTTCCACATGATTTTGTCCCATATTGGAGGGCTGGGGGGGGGACTTGAGACATATTATGGTAGTCGATGGTAGTCGTTTACCACGATTCGATCTTTATCCTTTACGATCATGAACACATAATCTTCCCAATAGGCATGAAACAGGTATTACCGTCTTCTCTAAATATTATCCTACCGTAATTCTTTGATTTTGAACTGCATACGAACATGGGCTTTTTTTTTGTAGCCCTTCTTAAAAGTTCCTATATCTACACTTTTGAGATTTCAAACTTGATAACTTAATAGCTTTGTGCGTTTCCTGAAGTAATTCTCGAAGCTCGAATTCTTGTCTTAAAATGCATCCGGCTGTCGTCTTTGTCGATCAGGAAGCATAAGAACAATAGAAACTCTGCACCATAAAAGTCAAGCCTAATTTCAGTGTTCAAGTATCAATTCTCTTGGTTACTTGGTTACCTTTTTGCGGATCCTTCTTCCCCGTCCATCGAGGCATTCCCTTCAACTATCTCAAGATGTCACGGTTCTTTGCTCACATAAAAACCTCCCAATCTGCATCGTCAGTAAACCATATCCATGCTCTAGTCGGACTAACACACCCCCTAAAGAAATCGATAAGATAAAATAAATTTACGTCTCCATGATTTGCTGTTTGCGGTCCATCGTTGATTCCAACAATGATTTAATAGATAGCCTATTGGTTTATATGTAGCACCAGGATGCTGTTAAAATGAATCTCATCTACTATACGGCCTCCGTAGAGTCCATTCTAACCGACACCCCTCTAGGTTCCTAGTGTCCTATCCGGAACACGAAAAAGAAAATGAAGCGCAACATGATGCAGTAAGTCCTGGCTCTGGTGGTTTTCTCAAGGTGCTTTTTGTTACATTAATGCAAAGCTACGAGAGTTTGTTACTTCTTTGGTTTTTCTCGGCATGGTGCGCACCCTCAAACAGGTGCCATGGTAACTCGTTCTGAGCCAAGCCAGAGGACGATATCAAAGGATTATAATAGTACAAGTCTGGGGGTTTCCGCTTTTGGAGCTATATGCCAACTGTTTCTTTTTTTTTTTTCTTTGGAAAAGTTTCGAGCTGAAAATGAAAGCCCAGAAGCTGATCCAGAGGTTGAGTTTTTGTTGTAGCAAAGCACGGGCAAGCTCAGTCAAGAAAACATCGAGAATCTCAATGTCGATTTGGAGCTTTCTGATACATCTTTAAGAACTATTCATCAACTCTGTTTTGTGATTTTACTCCATCTTGCAATGCTTCATGTCTATGATACAATGATATTAAGAACTGACGTGCTCAAAGACCCTGACACTTAATTAGGGTTATACTACAGGGATGCGGCTATTCGGGATAGCATCCGATAACCCCCAACCCTAGATCCGTTTTCCAAAAATCGACTTCTTCTAAGTAACATGTCAACCGATTCTTCCGTTGCTTAAATTACAAGTAAAGGTTAAACTGTTGCAGTAAACTAAATCTAGAAGTCGATGTTCTATTTCTCCGGCCAATGTAACGCACCTTTTATGCGCCACTACGCTTCATTGCGCATACAAACGAAGCATGTCACACTAACCGGGACCACGGGACGCTTATCCACAGCAACTTACATACATACATACAATATACGGAAAAGCAGCCAAGTCAGAACATTTCAGGCTAAAGAGCTCTCTGGAAGATTGTATAAAACACCCGGCACAGCCAATCGCACGTAAATACTTGTATGGCCAAGTAGGTTAATAAAGATCTTATTCTTTAAAGCAACTCCACGAAATACCCCAGTCCCACGCAAAAGAAGATGCCTCCTCCTGTGGTCGTCCTAGCCACAGATGCGATTTCGGACTCCTCCAGTGTTTGCAAGCCCAACACACTGGACCAGTGCCTGCCAAATCCTGCTCTCACTTCCCACCAAGTCCGTGAAAAGCGCAGTCGTTTGTACCCCGCATCACCATCATCATCAGCAACAGCAGCCGAGCGCCTTGACAAGCACCGCCATATTCACCAACAGCGCCGCGCAAATAAGCTGAAAACCCGCCAAGACCCCGGCATGCCCGGCTCCACCCGCACCGTTCCAAGTCCCGCCCTCGACCCGCCGGTAACCTCCTACTGGGGCGTCGAGCCTCTACCCCTCCCATCTCGCATTGCGCACATCAAGCAGGCTCTCGTCAATGGTCATGAAGCTGCTCTGCGCACCTCGTGGACCCGGCTAATTGCCGCCCTACGCGCCGAGGTTGACCACATCGAGGGCCTCGGAATGCACCTCATCCCATCTATCGACTTTGCCGACATGCACAACGCTAACCAGGCCGGGCGCTTCGGCGATGCGCTGAAGCGCTACGGCGTCGCCGTAGTCCGCGGTGTGATTGCCCGTGACGAAGCAGAAGCCGGCGTCGCTGCCACGCTGGAGTATGCGCTCGGCAAGACGGCGCGCGCTACGCTTTCGGACCCCACGTGCTACGACTTGTTCTGGTCGCCGGCGCAGATCCGCATGCGCGCCCATCCGCGCGTGCTGGCTGCGCAGCGCTTCATGATGGGCTTGTGGGAGACGCCCGAGGAAGCGCAGCTGGTGCCGCAGTATCCGATTGCGTATGCGGACCGCATCAGACTACACGGCGCGGAACCGTCGTTGAAGCCGGAAACGCCGCATGCGTCGCGCCAGGCAAAGTCTGCAGATGACTGGCTGGCACAGTTGCATTCGTCGGGCGGCCTAATTGTGCAGGTTGACAATGGCTCGCTGGAGCGCTGGGAGCCCGATGGCTATCACTGCTCTAATGCTAACGCTCGCAATGCTGCTCACATGGGAACCTACGATTCTGTGTTCCGTGGCAACTGGGAAGCCTACGATCCGTGGGAATGTGCAAGTCGCGTTAGTGCTACTCCCGACTTGTACAATGGGCATGGCGCCTGTAGCATGTTTCGCATGTACCAAGGCATGCTTGCTCTCTCGACAATTGAGCCAGGAATCATCCGCTTTCTACCATCGCCAAAACTCGCTGTGGCATATTTCCTACTACGGCCCTTCTTCAGTCCAAAGTCACCGCCACCCGCTGTCCGTGAGGGCCCTGCATGGGATGCCTTCCTTGCACCTGAGAACTGGGAATTAGACTCGACCCAGACTTCCATCATCCACGGAGCCGTTCCAGGACACGCACAGCGGCTTACAGAGCTGTGGCACCCGCACTTGCATTTGCGACGTAGCGTGGTGACACTTCCCACGCTACAAGCCGGTGACTACATATTCTGGCACCCAGATGTGGCGTATCACGTCAACGCCAACTTTGGCCGGGGAGCCGACGACGTCAGCGTAATGGTATACGTGCCAGCCGCCCCTCTAACGCAAACGAATGCGTTATACCTGGCGCGCCAGCGCAAGGCGTTTCAACGGGGCTTGGCGGCGCCAGATTTCGATTGTAGCGGCAGCCGCTTGGGCAGTGAGGCACCCGATGGGTCGCGGCCGATGGAGGAAGATATAGCGGCATTCGGGCCGACGGCATTGCAGGCTATGGGATTGGCGCCGTGGGATGTGCCAGAGAGTAAGGCAGAAGCTACGGGTGATTCGGATACAAAAAGGCTGTCAAGAGCGGAGACTGAAGTTATCCGGCTAGCCAACATTATTTTGTTTCCGGATACGTGTATGTAAATGCGATTACAGGTAGATTTAGTAGCGTTTTATTTCGTGTTTGATGTCTGTACAAGAACATGTTTACATGTGTATGTATGTATGTATTTTATGTATGTACGTACATATAACATCATATCACTATAGCCACAGTTGACTATATGCATGTAAGCGGGTCCTACGTTTTAACTGTTCGGGAGAGCATCGGTTAATGACTAAACAAGCGCCTTTTTCCGCTAGCCTCAGTTACATAACTCACAGAATTAAGGTGGGGCACATCAATTGGCGGCGTATTTGCTACAACATTAAGATAGCACTCACAACTTCACTTCTCAACTTCACAAAAAGTCTTCTTTTTTTTTCCGCATTACTCCTTCGCGTTGGTAACTTAGCTTCAACTGCTCGCAAGTGAGAAATGGCTTTTATTACTGTGGCCGCGGCGACGCTGCCGAGTGTTCCTCTCGATTTCGGCGTAAGTCCCCCGCATCTTTTCATGCTCATCTCAACTAACAAACAAAATATAGGGGAACCGGGATCGTATTCTCGAGTCGATTCGTATCGCCAAGGAAAAGGGCGCTCTTTTACGTACCGGTCCGGAACTTGTACGTCTGCTTGGTCAATCTTGACATGCAGAGTGCTAACATGATACAGGAAGTTCCCGGTTATGGCTGTCTGGACCACCATCTCGAGGTACGTGCTTGATGTCTGGAATCGAGTTCAAAGACTAACTCGTGATCTAGGGTGATACGTTTCTGCACAGTTGGGAGGTTGTTGCGGACATTATCTCGGACCCTATCTGCAAGGACATGCTGATTGATCTTGGTCTGGGGGTCCGCCACCGCAATGTGTATGGTTTTCTCTTTTTTACCTTTGAAACTACTCTAACGTCTTTGCAGCCGCTATAACTGCCGTGTGTTTTGTACATACAAGAAAATCTTCTTGATTCGTCCCAAGATGTCGTTGGCCAATGATGGCTTGTACCGCGAAACCCGCCATTTTACTGCCTGGGTCAAGCCCCGGACCACCGAGACGTACTATCTAGAGAAGATTATCCGTGAAGTCACTGGACAGATGAGTGTGCCTATCGGTGATGTTGTCCTTTCCACTCCGGACACTGCCATTGGCTGCGAGACTTGTGAAGAACTGTTTACAGTAAGTTAATTGATGATATCCAAGCACAAAAGCTAACAAAAATAGCCTTTGAACCCCTCGACTTACATGGGCCTCAACGGTGTTGAAATTATTCTCAACTCCAGTGCTTCTCATGCTGAACTTCGCAAGCTGGAAACTCGTTTGAACCTCATTACCAACTCTACCCGGAAGCTTGGTGGTGTTTACGTTTATGCCAACGCTTCGGGTGTCGGTTAGTTACCTTGGCATGTCTGCAACGCACACTTGTGTTAACCTCTTTAGATGGCGATGCCCGCATGATGTTTGATGGTTCGTCCATGGTCATCTGCAACGGTGGCGTCCTGGCTCAAAGCGATCAGTACTCTCTGGTAAGCCTAGCATATCAACCGTTTGTTAATATCTGCTAACTCCGCAGCGTCCTGTTGACGTCATCACCGCCACTATCGACATTGAAGAAGTCCGCAGCTTCCGCGCCAGTTGCTCTCGCAATGTCCAGGGTGCCGAACAGCCCGACATTCCCCGTGTCGAGTGTGACCTCAACCTGGCCCGTCACGCCGATGAGGTTTACCTGTCAGATAACCTCGAAAAGTCTCACGCTCGTCCCCTGCGCCTTCTGGATCCTATGGAAGAAATGCACATGGCAGAGGCTGTGTATCTGTGGCAGTACATGACGCGCACCAACTCTCCCGGCTACTTCCTTGCACTTTCTGGGGGTTTAGATAGTGCTACTGTTGCACTCTATGTATATGGTATGGCCAAGGTCGTCTTGAAGAGTATCAACAATGGAGAAAAAACGACTCTGGCAGACCTCAGACGCGTCACAGGTGAGCCTGAGTTTATGCCCAAGACGCCGCAAGAGATTGTGTCTAGACTACTACACACGTGTTACATGGGAACCCAACACAGCAGCGATGAAACGCGTGGCAGAGCAAAGCGCTTGGCTGAGTCTATTGGCTGCATCCACTCGGAGATCAAAATTGACTCTGCTGTGGCTGCGCATGAGGACATTATCCACCAGGCACTGGACTTTACACCCAAGTTTCAGGTGCATGGTGGTACCAGAGCTGTAAGTTCTTCTGCTCATCTGCTACAAGGAGTTACAGATTCTAACTGAAGTAGGAAAACCTAGCCAAGCAAAACATCCAGGCTCGTAACCGCATGATTGTGGCCTACGAACTGGCGGCTCTGTCAACCACAGCAAGAAAGACGCCCCGTGCTGGCGCCAGCATGCTGGTTCTCAGCTCGGCCAACGTCGATGAGGCTCTCCGTGGCTATTTGACTAAGTACGACTGCTCGTCTGCTGATATCTCGCCTCTTGGGAGTGTGTCCAAGAACGATGCCAAGGCCTTCCTGCGCTGGGCCGAGGCCACCTGGGAGCTTCCCCTGGCCAGAGTATGTTCTTTTTTTCTTTTCTCTTTTGTACCAGAACCTTCACTAACATTCTCTAGGAATTCCTCGAGGCTACTCCCAGCGCCGAGCTTTTACCGTTGTCCGCTGGTGTTCAAGACGACGAGTCCGAGGGCGAAATGGGTCTGACGTACGCAGAACTTAGCGTCTTTGGCATCATGCGCAATGTGCACAAGCTGGGCCCGTGGAGCTGCTACCTGCGCCTCTTGAGCGAGTGGAAAGAGCGACCCGGCTTTGGCCCACGCCAGATTGCTGACCGTGTGCTCCGGTTCTACCGCTTCTATGCCATGAATCGTCACAAAGCAACGATCCTGACACCCAGCGTTCACTTGTCGTCGTACAACCCTGATGATAACAGACATGACTTGCGACCGTTCTTGTATGTGGTCAGCTGGCCGTGGCAGACGCGCAAGATTGAGGCGCATGTTGCTGAACTAGAAAAGAAGTTGGCGCAGAAGGAGAAGGTATAGGCTTGTATGTTTAGAGATTTTAAGGGTTACTTCAAGTCAATATCACGTGACTCATGCGGTGTAAGTCAACGCATAAAGTTACCAGCATGTCATAATCCCCGAGCCAACCAAAACACAAAAACACAATGTTTGGAGATTTATTGAACCCCTGTTCAGCCAATCTCACATTAAGTTACATTCACGTGGTTCCAAAAACTGAAGTGATTATCAAGAATATTATTATTACATAGAGTGGCCGGCTTCAACCACCAAATTATTCCCATTGACGTAAACCCAGATGCAACCCCGGTTCTTAGACCTGCATCATACATACACATGAAATATAAACAAAAGAAAACAAAGATGTGAAAGAAAAGAAACAAGGCGGTGTTTAAGAAGCCATGTCCTCCTTCAGAGCAGCAACAGCCGGCTTGGGCTGGAAGTCGTCATTGAACAGAACAGCACCCGAGCGCCAGGCATCGGCGTCACTGACACCCCAGATGGTGATGCCAACGCACTTGGGGACAGCCAGGCAGCCGTTGA
Organism: Thielaviopsis punctulata; assembly: GCA_036034705.1. Lineage (NCBI taxonomy): Eukaryota > Fungi > Ascomycota > Sordariomycetes > Microascales > Ceratocystidaceae > Thielaviopsis > Thielaviopsis punctulata. The sequence continues at coordinate 1,638,226 of CM069897.1, forward strand.
AAACGGTGACATAGTCGGCAGAAGCAGCGCCCGAAATGTCCATTTCTGTCAGACCAATCTCCTCAACGCCAGTGTCGGCCAGAGCCTGAATGGCGGCGGGCACAGTGCTGACTTCGCCGCCAATCAGGTGCGACTGCGAGCCGATGCCGTCGATCGGGATACCCTCAGCCAGCCACTGCTTCATCTTGGGAACCATTCCGTTGACCAACTTGGCGGCGTCGGGGCTGTCCAGGCCGTACTCGTTAATGTACAGCTTGGCATTGGGGTCGGCAGCGCGGGCGGCGTTGAAAGCAATCGAGACGTATTCCTCGCCAATAACGTTGTAGAAGACGGTCTGACGCATGGTGCCGTCGTAGTTGAAGATCTCGTTGAGCACGTCCCAGGAGTAAACCTTGCCCTTGTAGTGCTTCATGACAGTGGTAATGTGGTTGACCATGACCTCCTTGAGAGTGTCCTTGTCGGTGATGTTGCTGACGTAGTCGGGCAGCTGCTCGTGCCAGACCAGCGTGTGGCCGCGGACAATCATGTTGTTGGACTCGGCGTACGCGACGGTGTAGTCGGCAGCGGAAAAATCAAAGTTGTTTAGGGTGGGCTCAATGGCGTCCCACTTCATGCTGTTCTCGGGAGTAATTTGGCCGTACTCGGACTGCAGCACCGACTTTTCCTTTTCACCGTACTGGATGAGCAGGTTCTCGTCGGTGGCAGCACCGACGTACAGGTGGCCGTGGGCCTTCCACAGGTCGTTGAGGCTCATGTTGGTGGACAACGGGGTAGACGCCGACTTCGTAGCAGAGGCAGTGCTAGAGGGGGCCGCCACAGAAGAAGAATCAGCAGCAGTAGGAGCAGCCGACTCAGCAGCGGAAGTAACAGAAGGAACCACGGAAGAAAGCAGCGTGGTGGCAGCAGCGGAAGAAGCACTGCTAGAGGGAGTGGGAACAAGAGACAGGGTGGACAGCAGAGGCGTCACAGTCAAAGTGCGCGAGACACTGGATGCATCGGCGGTAGGAGTAGCCACGGCGCTAGACAAGACAGAAGAGGCCTTGCAGCTGCGGCGGTGGTGACGGTGGCGGGCGTCAACGGCACCAGACGTGGCCAGAAGACCGAGCAGAGCGTTGATAGCAACAGACTTCATTGTGATTGTGTGAAATAAAGAAAGAAGGAGTGTAGAAGAAGCGAAGAGAGTTTGCTTTGGAGTTGCACAGTTGGATGAAAGTAGGGCAAGCCTTAGATGAATGAGTGACGATGGGTCTAGCCCTGGACTATGAGAATCAAGATACTATGTAATTTGTAAAGAAAGAAAAAAAATGAATGAAAGAATGGTGAGTGCAAAACAAGACAAAGTGAAAGGTCACAAGAAGACAAGAACAGTCGCTGTTGAAGAAGAGAGGAAGAGACCAAGCAACAAGAGAAGTGCCGGCCGGTATGGGTCAGACGAGCATCTTTATATTCATTTTGCTCCTTGAACTTGCAAGATCCTCTCTCGCTTCCCAAAAGAAATCACACGGTCCATCATTCACAGCAATCTTCTTTTTTGTTTTTGCTCGTTATCTAAAATAACATTGTTTTGGTGTAAATTACTGTATTGTTAGCAAGTAGAAACAACAGACCCTAAGCAGGCTGGTCCAGGGGGAGAAAGGTAACAGGCAAAACCCCCGGTCACTAAGACCAAGACCTTCTCATAATCCCACTCTAGGTCCATTCTCTTGACATATCCAGGCCATTATGTGTCGCTTTTTTTGGTTCCTTTTTATTAATTTACAAAATACAGCCGTTCGAATGCAACATCAATCACCTCACAGCCCACCGGATCTTGTTTCAGGGTTCTCTCACCAAAACACTGAGAAGGAAAAAAGGAAAAGCACACAAAGAAAAGATAAATAAGAAAGCATAGATCACCTCGTTTCTTTCTCTCCTACATATAAACTCGCTTACCTAACCCAAAGGGGCCACCTCATTACAAGATGGCGCAAGGCCTTTTATACGACCCCTCTGTTATGCAGTACCCTTCTCTTTATTGTCAAGAGCACTTATCAAGTTCCCTGTTGTTGCTCGACTGTACAAGCCATAAGACTCACCGCCTCAGATATGCTATCATGAGTTTTTTTTTTTTTTTTTTGCTTGCCTTCCTTGTCCTTGTTTAGTCCCTTGATTTTTCAAAGTCAAAGAGCTAACAGATGGGCATATATTGATACCAAAAAGCGTATAGCGTGTAGTCTTTCTTTTCACCTGTCAACTTGGGCGTACATAGTATCCATTACCATAGCCAGACCTAGAATTCATAGTGTGCCCCGAAGCTCTACCTTTGGCAAGCTTCATCGCCACACAAAGTCAGTCTGATTCAATGAATGCTACCAACTCCAAAGTGGCTTCAGGGGTTCGTTATTGGCATGTCTGTCGACTCGATTTCGTTCATTGTCTAAGAATTGTCATCCCCTATCCCATTAACCATTTTGGTTGGCAATTAATAATTACAAGTACAGAAAACTACCCAGGCATTGCACTTAGTGGTCTCGTTCGGCCCAAAGCACCTTTTACCTAAGTAGATACTAGATACCTGTATGTTTCCGTATACGTATGTACATATGTATGTATGTACATGTACGTACATACCAGTACATACATACATACTGGTATACAGATGGTACCTGCATTAGCACGCTTCAACCACATTAACAGTGGTTCCTTTGTAACAAGACTTGTCAAAGCAAAATCCCTCCAAAAAAAGCATTGGTTGAATCTACTGGTCCTGGCGTTTAAGCAGATGCAAAAAGAGGAACAGCAAAAGCCTCGTTTCAGTTCTGCTGTCACTGGTTGATCGCTGGCGGATAAACTGGCGTTTATTGTTAGTTTCATACGTATATGGTACATACACTTCTAATCGATGTACGCACTACAAAAAAGCGGTACTGGCAAATCCTGTGCAAGCTACAAACATGGATGCATGCATATGCATGCATGAATACAGAGATATGTTAGTACACTATGTAGTACATAACATTCGGAGTAGTACATACATATGTATACATACATACGTACTTGTAATATTTCAGTCTTGTAATTCGTCATTAAGCTTGCATAGTACATACATGGTTGCCACGCCTGAAGCTGTGAAACAAAAAAAAAGCATCATATCATGGCATGACCGCAGAACAGGCGAAGGAAGGTGCGAGTATAAAAGTTATGCGCAAAGGTGAAGAGAAAATCTCTTTCCTTGCCTCCAAGTCTCAGCTGCCATAAATTCTCCGCGCCACGCTGGAAGGGATTTAGAAAAGGCTCGGGAATAGGGATAAAAGACCCTTACGGCTAAGATATGCAAAGGCAAGTTGTTCCCGCAGCAAGAACTACCATGCATGCATGTATGTACAATATGGTATGTACTTCTACGAGTACAAAAGGCTAAAGGAGCCGAAATCCCTGGGACACGAAAAAATAGAGAGCTTCTAGGCCGATCAGACTTACTCTTTATGCTTTAAAAAAAATACACCGGCTGGTAACTTTCTTAGCGAAATGCCCTGGACTCGTATCCCTACCCATACACAGGAGTTCATGATAGCTTCTAGGGGCATATTGCCAGAAGAAGTCGTGGCTACCAAGAACTTGTCGTAATCTAGGTTATTAGTAACTACTTACATATACATACTACTTGTACGTATTCATACGCTCATTCAACATCAACAACACCAAACCTGATGGACGAATTTCTCGGCCAACCTCCCGCTGGCGAAACGACCTCTCAATTTTCAATAAGCTCATGATTTTACTTTCTCTATGGGATGTTGTAGTCTATATAATCCTTACAAGTTTTTGGACCTCTAACCATCATTCTGTGATGATCTATTTTCTCTACAAATAGTCTATTGGGAAACAGAATCTCCACATTGAATGAAAATTAGATGATAAACAAGATGCATAATTAAACCATATTCTAAATCTTATGAATGTTCATGACAATGTGTCCGCGATTTATTAAGATAATGTGCGCTCTGTGCACGCGAGATTAGAAAGCGCTACAATGTGTTGCATGGAACCAGTCTTTTATGGTTTCTTCTTAGGAAAACTCTATGACCTAGTCGCCAACCAATTATAAAAGGCTCGTGTTTCGCACGCAAAATCGACGTCAGTAAAAATTCTGGCTTGGCCCCCAATAGCTGATTCTGCCAAGCTCGTTCCGGGAAATTGCAGCAGAGTTTGATTTACATAGTATATTGTATTTGTCCTAGAGTGGTGATGTTGGTCCAAGCCCGCGATGGATCGTTAGGGCTAGCTAGGGTTAAAACTAATATCACAACAATCTTGAATAAACGAAAATATCAAGTGGTCAAAACCTGCACGTATCTTAGGGTTATCACACATACTTAACCCCAATTGAGCGCCTCAATGACGTAGTTTCTGCCCCGCTTTTTAACCCCAGCTCAAAACTAGGGTTGGTTAAGAATGGGGGGCTAGGGGACAAGCCCTTAATCATGGACTCCACTGATGTACTTGTATGTTACTACATGAATTGTTGTGTATATTAGCTATAGTGACGCAATTCAACAATGAGCACGACTATCGAGCATGTCTGCAAGCAAATGTATGCGGCTGGGTTGCAACTTGTGATTACTCTCTTCTGTTATACTCATCAGGCTATGTTGCAATGGCCGACAAAACTGCCTCGCAACGGGCGTATTTGGCCGGCCTCCTGCAGCTATCTTTTTCTCAATTTACAAAAACTACCTTGACGATGTAAATCAACGGCCACTCGCAGCTAATGGCTTCTTGTTTTCGTACCATTGGCATCTCAGAAGCAACACAAGTATGCCTTATAGTGTGACTGCGAGAGGCTCGTCACAGCGCTAAGTAAACTGTTGATACAACTAACCTCTCTATAAATATCCATCTTATGTCGCGTTCCTCTCGTTTTTCATCACCTCAATAGCAACCACACACTTCTCATTACTACCTCACTCTTTTATACTGACACTTCATCATGATTGACTTCATGCAAAGCAAAAACTCCTCATTCAGCGCCTGCTTCTTGAATATCATCGACAGATTAAGATCTCAAAACCTACAAAACGACATCAGTCTCCCTCAAATTATCGTCTGTGGCGACCAATCCTGCGGCAAAAGCTCAGTACTTGAAGCCATCTCCAGCATTGGATTCCCTGTTGATGGCATTCTCTGCACACGCTTTCCCATTGAACTTGTTCTTCGCCGTGACACAGTGGAACATGTCAAAATCTCCATTGTCCCTATGGACAACCATGGAGGGGCCGACCGCAACCGGCTTCAGAGTTTCCTGCATACCCCGACCGTGGAAGCATTCCCTTCAAAGTTCAAGACCATTATCAAGGAAGCTGAAATGTCCATAGGCGTGCACCGGGGACAGCCTTTCTCGTCCAACATTTTGCGCGTTGAGATATCCGGGCCAACCCAGCGCCCGCTGACACTGGTTGACCTTCCGGGCTTTTATAACGCGGGTAGCAGCAGCCATCCTGAAAATGGCATGAAAATCGTCCGCAAGATCAACGAGACGTATATGAAGAACCCACGCAGCATCATTCTCGCTGTGGTCATGGCGCCCAACGACCCCGTCAACCAGGAAGTCACGCAGCTTGCGCGCAAGTACGACCCCAGTGGCGCTCGCACAATGGGCTTGATTACCAAGCCCGACCTCCTGATTGACACCACACCGCTGCAGGAACTCTTTGTCAGTCTTGCCATGAACGAGGAAATTCGCTTCGAGCTCGGCTGGCATGTGCTCAAGAACCGCCACTGGGAAATCAAAGATGAGGACCTGGCAACACGCAACGATTCTGAGAAGAGCTTTTTTCAGAAGGTGCCGTGGCGCCGTCTGGACCCGGAACAGCTGGGCATCGAGGCGCTGCGTGAGAGGCTCGCGCAGATGCTGGATAAGCAGGTTGTCAAACAGCTGCCCGGCCTGCACCGCGACATCAAGGCGAATCTTGACAGAACTTTGGAAGAGCTTAATCAACTGGGTATGGAGCACGTTACGACGTCGAGTAAGCGAGTGCATCTGCGTGACGCAGCAAAGAAGTTTGACCGCCTAGTCACAGATGCGAGCGACGGCTATTATGGCGACCATTCGTTTTTCGACAACGAGAACGCTCACAAGACCAGACTGTACATGACTGTCCACAAAGCGGTTGATAAGTTTAAAAAGAAGATCAAGATTGACAACATGCGGTACCACATTGTCGACAACGAAGAGTACAAGAATGAAGCCATGAAACGAGAGACTCAGTCGAAACAGGGCGCAGAGGACGACAATGCGGATGGTCTAAGAGACGACGAAGAAGAACAGCTGCAAAAAGCAAAGATAGTCTCGCGCTCAGAGTTTATCCAGTACGTCAAGAAACTGGCCAACAGCCACACTGGCCGTCAACTGCCTGGGCAGTTCCCTCCATCTATAATTCCGCATTTGTACTGGGAACAGTGTTGGTTGTGGCCAAGGCTCACGTTTACCCTTGTCGACACCATTATCAGTCTGGCGCGCGAGCATGTTTTTTATGCGCTTAACACGATTCTCATGGCGGACATATCTGGGCGCGTGATGACGGAGATTGTCAACGGCAAGATGGAAAAAATCCGCCAGACGATGATGGCCCATGCAAATGAGCAGCTGAAGCAGCACATGGGTACTCCCTTTACAAACAGCCAAGAATTTCTCAAAAAAGTGAAGGAGCTGTCGTCGAAGCGCCGCCGAAAACTCATGGCCGATGGAATCCAGAATTACACGCCGCGTCGACCGAGCATGAGTACCGACTTTGAAGGGTCTGTAACGATCACGTTGGCTGCCATGGACTCGCTGGTGCGCTCGGTAGATGAGATGCTGATGGAGGATGCCAGCGAGTCTGAGGCTGTTGATTATTTGACAGTGTACTACGACATGGCGGCAACCCGCTACGTGGATGCAATCTTTATGGATGTAGTGGACGCATGCATGATGCAGAAGCTGCCACAGCTGTTTAACGTCGAAACAGTGCTGGAGTTGTCGGATGATCAAGTGAATAAGCTAATGAACGAGACGGTGGAGAAGATTCACCAGCGCAAGAGATTGACGGAGCGTCGAAACGGGCTGGAGTCTGCGCTGTCGGATTTGCGGCCGTTGATGGACAAGTTGTTGGTGAGGGCTGGTGAGTATTAATTTTTCAGCGTTGCCGATGGGCCAAGGATAGTGCTAACCGATTTGTAATAGAAAACACTCACTCGGAAGAACTTCGTGCGGTCGGTCTTGTTGCCGACAAGACTCAAAGCGAAGCCCCGAAAAACAGAAAAGTACCGCTGTCGGTGCGGAGCAGCAGCGGGAGCACTTCACGTTCCGCATTCCGGGAACTGTACCGGGAATCGAATATATACGAGAAAGAGAATCCAGATGAGGTCAAGAGAGAGAAGCCACAGCATATGAACCGATGGATAGCTGGGAACTACGATACAGGGGATACCAGGTTGCAAGCTACAGTTGCCGATAAGCAATCGGCAAACTCGGATGATGACTGCGAAAATTATTGCGACTACGACTCGGACTGTACAGAGTAGATAGAGGATGAGGGCTTTTATTATTATTTATTATTATTTTTTTTATATATGTGATTTTTTGGGTTATACTTGAGCGAGCAAGTTCTTTATCATATGAGTATTCATTCATTTCAAGAAAGGTACTATATACCAGTATGTATGTAATACTACTACTCTTGTACATGCTGTGAGTCGAGTAGTAATAGAGGCTCAAGTTTTGTGCCCATAACCCGCCTTTGCAACGGCTTACGGGAATAAACACCAAGTAAGAAGAAATGCCAAGCACTGTACAAGTATCCTATGGCTTGTAAAGCCTGGTTCGGGAATAGATACCTTTTCTTGGCTGACGCGTGGCTGGGTTACATGTTAGGGTTTCTTGGCTCGTGCAGCAACCCAACGGGAATCCTTTGACTTTGTTTGGAGTTTGGAGTGAAGTGAATTTAAAAGAAACAAACGAAAACAGGCATGACGTCAATCGGAATGGAGTGCGCCAAAAGAAAACTTAGCGCGGCATTTCTGGTTCTCAGCTTCTTGATTCAGTTAGGGGTTGGGAAAGAAATACATACATCCATACATACATATACTTGTATAATTGGACATTAAAAGCCCACCCTTGGCTTTCTAGGGATCATCCAATTGTATGATAATGCCAGGAACATCATGAACTTTTAAGCTTTATACTTGGGATCTGGGAAAAAAAAGAAACTGTTACATACATATGTACATACATGTGGAAGATAACAAGACTTAAGATTCACGTCAAAGTGAATATATACATAGTGATTGACGACAGCTATCCAGGCCGGGTTTAGCAAGGAAATAACTGCTTGATTTGCTTTTGTTGTGTACATACATACATACCATACATACATACATATGTATGTGCATTCATGCGCCTTTGCGTAGCACAGACAACATAATATAGTAAGGAGCTGAATGTGATCTGTCTGGTTTGTTCTCGTGTACAAGTAATCAACTCACAAGGACGCATCTCCAACTGGGAATAATTGGTATCTTGCTTGGACTCACTTGGTGAAGGTAGCCTTTATCGTCTCTAAACAAACAAGACACATTTCTTTTTCTACCAGACACTATTTCTTTGATTGGATTTCCTTTTGACGTAGCCCCTTGCAGTACCAAAGTACTCGGTACATCTGCATGAAGCAAGCCATATGCGTAATGTTGTTGGTGACCTTATGATTCTTTGGAACAGTTGGCAATTCTTGGCTTAGTTTGAGTCTTTGTCTTGTACTTGCATACTACACATACTACGTACTACATACATATTTGTCGGCTTCACACTTTTCCGTGTCTCTGGTACATGATATGCAATAGTATTTGAGGGTGTCATTGGACTATACATACAATACGTACGTGGTATTCCACGTTCAGTAGTATATTTCTTGAGAATCGCCAAGAATTCTGGCGATCCGATTTGTATATTTTAATGAGCCATGATTCAACGTTTTCTTTTTGCCCTTTGACTTACTTGGATTGTGTGTTCTTTGTCTCTCTTCTTAAAGAACAAATGACATAAAAGGGAAAGCCTTGCTGGCCGATGCCGTCCGAACACCGAGAATTCCCCCAATTAAACCGGATTAGGAATTTGCAGGAGAGAACCAAATTTAGCCAAGATAAAATTTTTATCAGATTTCTTCTCAGTTAGTTGCATTATAGTACAAGTGCAAGTGTACATATGTAGATAACTCAACTTCATGGTAATGCAACTAACTGTCAAAAAAAGACATCATGGGCTCAGAATTTGGAGTAAAAGTTGCTGATATTCTTGAAGCACGACTCCACTTGTCAATCATGGTTAATGCTCCTTGGACAACGCGAGTTATCAACTGTATGTATACGCATACTACGTACGGGTTATTGACCCAGGGTTGATGGCTAGGGTTAGTATCAGGCCAGATCCTTTGAAGCTAGGACAAATGGAAGTTTGGACGGGCTCACATACATACAATACATACATACATACCAGTATGTACGTATACATGCCATATATTTGCATACTACGCATATAAGACATGCCATAGCCCAGCATTAGTTTTGACGCATGTCTCGTGACAAGTACAAGTATAGGTTTTCCATGTGCTAAACAAGGAAAAACACCCAAGGCACAGCAACGTATTTCTATATGTAGACGTACATACATGGGACTTTTCGCTTGCACCTGTTGATTTTGGACTTCATAAGAGACAATAAAATTGAGGCCATATGAGAATTTATGAGATGAGAAAACAGGAAAGTGCAAAAAGAACTTTGCCGATCAGGCCTCAAACGCCAACTCGGTCCGACATGACACAAAATTGACCATTGAGTGAATCAATTCTAGACAGTTCCTGAGTGAATAACTGGATCACTGCATACATACAATGTGTGCTTTATCGCACCTCAGGGATCAGCGAAATCGCATGAGTCGAATGGGCCTGGGTTGATCTGTCATTGCCGTTGGTAACATGGATGTGCTTATACCCGGGATCAGGAGGACGCGTCTGTGTTGTATGCAGAATGCAGATTGTCTTTTATGATTGTTCATGCCAGCCTGTAGGCGTGGTATCGGGGATTAACCAATGTATGTATGTATTGTAGAAAACCAACGGGGCAGCGTTGTGTTTTTGGAGAAGGTGTTGACGTCCGGCGGACTAGATTTATATAGTTTTCAGGCTTGAGCATCTGTCCGACAACGTTGACAAGATAACAAAAAGCTGAGTGAAAAATTTCTCACGGTAGCATATTAGAAGTTAGTCTATCTGCATGCATGTCTCACAGGCTGTTTGATGATGGGAATATGAGCGTGGTAGATGTGGTGATTTGATTCCAAAGAGAGTCAAATATGGATGTACTACAACTACACACTCGAAGTGCACATATTTGACAGGAGAATTACGCGTCTAAGTTTTCCCGTTTACATGCACTCAATCAAACTATGCATCCACAAGATTCTTGATGCCATGTTTTTAATTAAAATCAGTGCTCAACAGGCAAGCTGCGCTAAAGTTGGATGGGCGGACAACAGCCGGAGCTATTCTGGAGACGCGGAATATTCGGTGATTCTTGTATGGGAGCTTGATTGGAGCTTAATTACTTTTATAAAGAAAAAGATGGCGTTATTCCCGAAGAGGTAATGAAGCAGAACAAAGATTTGTACACCCATGGCCAGTACCATGCATGGTATGTATGTATACTTACATACGCACATACATACGTACATTGTTTTTATTCCTTCTTCTTCCTCCCGTAATCTCTTTACTTCTTTTCTTCAGCTGATTTACCCTTAACCCAAATTCGCCTGATGAAAGAGGAGAGAAAGCAAAGAATCGCAGACAGCCAAGAAAGTTGTACAGAGTCATAAGAGATAGAAAAGAAGCCTCTAGCATCTTCTGTCCAAACAGTACATATATACGTATATGTACAAGTACTTGTATAGAAACAGGGGAAACTTAAAGTTGCCGAAGTCCAGATTCCAGATTCCTGTAAGCGCGGGTTTCTTCAGTGTGTGTCTGCTTTTTTATTCCCATGCAAAAGCCGAAAGTTTATTTATTCGAATTTATCACCCGACTTATATAAAATACGCACGGGGATCTAGGCCCTCTTTGGAGATTGTGAGCGTGTAACCCAGCCTGTATCAACCCCCAACTCGGTAGCTTTATACGTCAAAAGTAAGCTTCAATTTATTCGTGGATTTATCGTTTTCCAAGACACGAGAAGCCAAAGAAGGCCCGCTGCTTCACCGATCGCCACACTGTGTCCGGTTGAGTAAAACTTTTGGGTGTATATATATATATATATATATACTGGCCTTGTGCCGTTTCTCTTGTGACTCTGTTTTTCTTTTGTCATCAGCTCATCCATCCAAGTAGCTTAGGTCTTCAGTCTTTCTCTAGTTGGGCCCTTTTTATTAGAAGCTCTCTTACTAGCTACCGCTGCTTATCGGGCCCAGAGCCTCTTTCTTTATTCCCTTTCTCTATCCCAACATACCCATTCTCTATTCCTTATACCCCTACCTCTAATCCATAATGAGCCATCTTTACGAAGAGGCCGAGCCTACGGGCAACGAGGAGGCCGAAGCCGCCGACTTTGCCCCCATCAACACAGCCCCCTCCCGTCTCTCGCGGACCATGTCCCGGGCCTCGCGCGTCTCGCGCGTTTCCGTCCGCTCCAGCGCCACGCGTGAAGCCTACGACCCCAACAACGACCCCAACTTGCCGTACCGCACAGTCTCAGCCCAGGCCAATCTCGACGAGTACCTGCGCGAGGTGCCCACGGGCCAGATTCAAGGACCACCGATCCCCGGCGAGCAGGGCAAGCACTACAAGCTGGTGGCTTTTGAGCCGAATGACCCGGAGAATCCCAAGAATTGGAGCAAGTTGTTCAAGTGGTACTGCACCATGGTTGTGGCAGTGACGTGCTTCGTGGTTGCGTTTGCGTCATCGGTCATTACGCCAGGTATCACGGGAGTGTCAGAGAGGTTTAATGTGAGTGATGAGGTTTCCCTGCTCACCATCACTGTGTTTGTGGTTGGCTTTGGTGTTGGTAAGTCATCCCCTTGTAGACTTCAGTCTACCTCACATGTTGAGACAATGTCACTAACAAAATCCAGGCCCCATGGTTTTTGCTCCGCTATCTGAAATTTACGGCCGTCGTCCTGTGTAGTAAGTTCATTTCTTGTTTATATTTTAGTTTAAGTCACTAACCCTCACGCAGTGGCGCCACTCTCTTCCTCGCCGTCGTCTTCATCATCCCCTGTGCCGTAGCCAAAAATATTGGTACTTTGATTGTCTGCCGTGCCATTGACGGCATCGCCTTCTCTGCTCCCATGACCCTTGTCGGCGGCACTCTTGCCGATCTCTGGGCCAACGAAGAGCGTGCCGTTCCCATGGCTGCCTTCTCCGCCGCTCCTTTCCTGGGTCCTGCCATCGGTCCCCTTGTTGGTGGCTACCTCTTCGACGCCACTGGCTGGCGCTGGCTGTACTACATCCAGATTATCCTGGCCGGCATCGTCTGGTTCCTTATCACGTTCACCGTCCCTGAGACATACACACCCACGATTTTGGCCCGCCGGGCTGCCAAGCTACGCAAGGATACGGGCAGTTCAGAGTGGGTGACAGAACAGGACCTGGACCGTCGGCCGCTTGGCGAGACCCTGGTGATCTTCATCCTGCGGCCCTTCCGTCTGCTGTTTGGCGAGCTGATTGTGCTGCTGATTTCGCTGTACATGTCGGTGCTGTACGGCCTGCTGTACATGTTCTTTGTGGCGTTCCCCATCATCTTCGGCGAGGGCAAGCATTACTCCAACGGCACGACAGGTCTGATGTTTATTCCTCTGGCTGTTGGCGTGCTGTGCTCGGCATTTTGCTCACCGTTTATCAACAAGCACTACTTGAAGCTGGCCAAGAAGCACAATGGCCGCCCGCCGGCTGAAATCCGCCTGATTCCCATGATGGGCTCGTGTTGGTTTATTCCTATTGGCTTGTTCATCTTTGCATGGTCGTCGTACCCGCGGCTGACATGGGTGGGTCCTGCTCTGGGCGGGTTCCCCGTTGGCTTTGGCTTCATCTTCCTGTACAACGCCGCCAACAACTACCTGGTCGACTCATACCAGCACCAGGCTGCCTCGGTGCTGGCCGCCAAGACCTTTATCCGGTCCATTTGGGGTGCTGGCTGCGTGCTCTTTACGACGCAAATGTACCACCGCCTGGGCTACCAGTGGGCCTCGACTCTGCTGGCGTTTATTGCTCTGGCGTGCTGCTTCATTCCCTTCCTCTTCTGGGTGTACGGCGCGCGGATCCGTGCTCGCTCCAAGTATGCGTACATTGCAGAAGACGAGATCCACTCGGACGAAGAGGAAAAGGTTGGTGATGATGTGCCTGCTCCCGCGTCACAATACGTGCAGCGTGAAGCACCGGAGAGCATGCGCTCGGCTTCGGGTGCGGCTTCGACTGTTGTTGAAGAGCACCACTCTAGCCCTGGGTCGCCGAAGCGTGAGAACAAGGAGGAGGCCAGTGTTCCCCACTGAACTTTTCCTTGTTCATAGCCGACTTGATTCTGTTTCTGTCCTGGAGTTCTTTTAGAGCTATACCTTTTTCTTTTTTTCTTTTTGCCTTTTGCGTCTCTTTTTCTTTTCCTTTTGACTGCCTTTCTCTACTTATAGCTGTGATGTCTCCCGGCCTTTATTCCCCTTGTTTTCTTTGCTTGATTTCTTGCTTTTACAACCCAAAAGTGTTTTTGCTTATTATTGCTGTTTAGACTTATGGTTAGTTCCTTTGTTTTCCGCCGAGAGACTCGCACATCTTTTAGACAGTTTTGTTATTTGACTTTTCTTTTAGTCCATAGACTTTATTAATATCTCGCTTTGACATGATGCTTGTTCAATGGCAGTGTAAAGTGACGTGATATGTGCCTCTAGTTGTTATATTCAGCGGAGCCACCGTTGAAGTATCGCCACACCCTCCTTAAAATGGCCACAGTACAGGTCTCCTTTGTAATTCCATGAAAAGTCCGCTGAAATGCGAGTTTCCTTGTTGGTAGCGTGGCGAGTGACAGGGATAAGATTCCCTCAATTTAATCTGTACCACTCAGTTTCATGTGATTTTATACTTGTAACATATCACCTTTATGTGCACATCATATCGGGATCGACCCAGATTCTTCAGATTTGGGTGTCGGCAGAAATGCCCCCAGTTGAAGGGGCAGGTAGTAAACATGCGATCTATCAACAGTGCAACTTGCAGACAAATACGGAATATAACTACTCTGTACTTCTGTAAGTACTTACTACTGTGTAGACAAAAAAGGTCCACGTCCTGAACCTTGCAATAGCCTGGTATATAAACTACCCAGAGACTTCCATCTATGTATAGTAGCTTTCCAGTTGTTGTTTTGTAATTAGTTGCCGCATCTGCAATTACTTGTCAAAGTCACTTTGTCAGAGCCTTAAAGACCCCTGCATACCATCCCCGATCTTTTACCGGGAACGTCCGCTCAATTTAACGGCCTGGAACTTGCCAAGGACAGAGTTTTCAGACCAGGTATAACCGTAACTCAAAGAATCATGGAACATACTACTTATCATTCATAGTTCGATCTACTACACTTGGTAGTTTTGCTACCAAGTACTTACATACACTGAAGCTTCTTTTCATAAACTCAAGTCATTCATTCCAGTCCCGTAGCCGTAGTATATGACTTTCCTTCAAGTTCTGCCACTCTCTCTGCCGCTCTTCCTGCTTTTCGTCTTTACCAAAAGCTCATTGGCTCTGTGAAGCTTTGATAATGGCCTGTTGGGATATCGCCGCGCTTAGTGCAGGTCACTCTCATGGCCCAAAGTGTCTTTCCTGTTCAATACACGACGATGGTGCTGTTGAAAGAGAGTCTGAGAACATGTAGTAGCTGCGGTATATACAACAAGCGATCGATACCGCAAGTCGCCATATGAATTTGGAACGTAAAGGTGACGCGGCAATGCAAGATCTGTGTTTAAGCTACAAAAAAACAGCGGAAAAGGAAGAAAATCAATTACAGCCACGAAACATCCCTACATTGAATGGATTTCCAGCTTTTGTTGCTTAGCCTAGTTTTATGTCCTCGAGAGATATAGTTCAATGTGGTTACAGATAAAAATCAATCGGAGAATAAAGGGGAGGAAAGCTTCAATTCAGAATCATAGTACAGCCGCAAGAAGTGGTGTAGCAGGTAGTGGGAGACTAGTACACTCAGAGGAAATCCATCATGCATTCTTTTTCATCACATGGTATAAAGACAGGATCGCGGTATGTAGTTGCCAGGTTTCAAGATGAGACACTAACCTGTAAGTATCTGGCTCTGATTCATCAAGCAATTATAAATAAGGGTTGATTGCAGTTGAATATCATTAGTCATGATCCAACAGTGGTCCAATCCTAGACCTCAACCATCTATGATTGGGGCCGTTTTTGATTTGAGGCTTTATTATCCTGTCTACGCGTAGCCTAATGCTACATACGGCAGCTTTTCTGAACTAAATTTTATATACAAAGAGATGGCACGTACAGGGCCTCATCAAACAAAGCCATGCATACGTCCCTACTCCATAACGTGCCCAGCGCGAGGCTGTCCTTCCTGAAGTAGAAATAAAAATGGCCTTCCAACAAGGCTCGTAGCACCAATCCCGCAAACAAAACGACAAACACGAAACAAACAGAAACAAAAACAAGGGGGGCAACACATAGAGAAGACGAGAGAGATCACGAGGGCCTGGACTCGTCAGTGGCTTGCGCATCATGGTTAGGCGCTTTGCGGCGGTGCATGAGCAACCGCGGAGGGGACTTGGCAACTTTCTTCGCCAGAAAGTTTATACCCTTCTTCGTCACCACGAGCTTCTGGAAGAGGCTCGGGTGGATTCGCTGGGGGTTGTGTCGGCAGACCCAGATGTGCTCCGGGGAGGTATCTGAGCTGCAGAGGGGGCAGGTGAGGACCGCGTCTTCGTGGCCAAAGCGAGTGTGGTAGGCTGCGAAGTCACCATGTCCGGAGAGAGCGGTAAGTACTGCTCTCGCATGGTTCCTAGGCAC
>CM069897.1:1659828-1679642 GCA_036034705.1 Thielaviopsis punctulata
GCCGTTGAAGTGCCTTGTTGTGTTGAATTTTTTGTTTTTTTAGGTACATGCCTAGAGTTTCCGTTGTAACAGATAGAGAGCAGTCCTCCACAAGATCTTTCAGGCCGATAAAGGGATCCTTTGTAATAGTCCGGAAAACTCTTCTTAGGTCTCTGTCTATAAGGGAGGGTGGCCTACCGGGCCTATATCTGTCGGCACTTCATTGGAGTAGTTGTAGTTGTCAAAGATGCCTCTTGCGCGTCGTGCTGAAATAGATTCTAGCTTGCCGATCTTAGGGTATGAGAAACCCTGCGACCGATAAGCTAAAATTCTATTTCTTTGTGCAACTGATGATTGCTTCATGACATTATTAAACACAAAATGAAGAAGTTGTGGTTGATTGAAGTTGGTGAAGGTGTGTAAGAAGGAGAAAAAGTTTTTGTGGATGTTGTGTGAAAAAGCGCAATTCTTTCCTCGGAGTCACTGTATGTACTCTTGGGGCACATGTAGCACATACAATTCTGAGACACGCATATTTGTTGTATACGTATGTATGTACATATCACATATGCAAGTATGATGGTACCCCGCTATGTACTATGTACATACATGGCGTCGACTTTGTCCACGGAGAATATTTCACTTACAGCAAGGCTGCACGTGTACTTATGTACATTCTCCAATGCGACTTGTAGTATTTGTGTATAACTACAATACTAGATATTTCTTGGCGCACAACATTATATGAACGTTCCATATGAAGACGTCCAATTGTATAATCTGCTTCTAGAATCACATATGTACATCCACTCAACTCCACCACACCTCTTAGTTCAAACTTTATTCTATTTCCTCTTCTGCAAGTTGGGGCCAGGTTTTCTGGGACACAATAACATCTGTTGAAGAGGCACGACAAGTAGACCCCAAGGTCTGATTTCGCTAAGTCCGAGATACTAGTACTGCATACATTCATAGTAAATTCATAGTACGTTCATCTATATGTCATAGTTGGACTTTTCTGATGCTCGCTTAAGTCTCTTCTCATGAAATTTTTGTTGTTTTTAACATATGTGTGTCTACATAGTTTTATGTTGTTAAAGCCACACTCGCCCGATGTCCCATTTGGAGCTTAGCCGACGGACGGATGAGTATCCAAGTGTTGATACTGCCAACACAGAAGGGATAAAGGTAATTTGACATGGCTTATGTGGTCCTGTCGTCTGTCAATGGCTATGCTCATCAAGCGGCATTAGCAACAATGAACCAGGGTCTAAAGTTTTGAAGCGAAAGCTTAAACCCTGTTCTTGTTTGTCTTTTGTCTCTTGAATGTACATAGTATGTTGTCTGCTGTCACCCATCTTTTTGTCTGACCTTGGTATCCTTTTGTGAGAGGATATAGGATATTCACAAAGAAAAACACTCATGGTTTTATTCATCCTTCCCTTCACTGTTTCTCCTTCATTTAGACTTTGTTGGCTGAGCTTGAATCTTAGCTCATCCGCAATCTTCGTCTGTTGCCGTTTGTACCTTTAAATACCTGAAGCCCTGGCAGTGCATCTTGAAATCGTCGTCTATTTTTGATTCTGGTTTTACCATTTTATCTATGTATGTGCTTGGTTCTCTCTGACTCTTTGTTGCTCATACTGCAACCATTGTTTTGTTTGCTTTTTCGGCTGTTCTGGTCCCTTGTCGTAGCTTAGCTTCTTTAGTGCTACAGGCTATATTTAGCATAGACTTGCCTGCCTCTCTTCTCTCTCTTTCTCTTTCCTTGCTTTATTTTGTAACCCAAGCTTCTATTCAAATTCGACCTACCCAGGCGCTGATCAGCAACCAAACGAGACGAAACGACGCCTTGCTAACTGCTAGCATTTAATGGCCTGTCCTATAATATAGCGGGGTCCCTTTATTATAGCATTACACCACCCCAAGCTTCTGCGTATTTTGCATAGCTTTCTCCATTTTGCTCTGTAATAATTCCTCCGCTGCGCCTGGTCTGAGCCAGCTTTTGCTTTCCGCGCCTCCGAATTCCTTCTACATACATATGTACTTGTAGGTGCATACATATATATATATATATATCTACGTTCATATCTATGTACGACCTGTCTCGTCTCCGAATTCGAACATTTACATCTTCAATCCGCGCTCTTTCATTTTTTCCTTCTCTTCTTTGCTTGCAACCTGATCTTATCTGTCAGTCCACCCACCCTAGCCTTGGACTTGACCCAAACCTTACTTTATTACCTACCTACCGCGCTCCCCCTTCGACAAGCGAACTCTCTTTTCTCCAAGTTCACGGCCAAATCTCTCAAATCATCGTCATTGTATGCGCCTTTGTACTGCGCTACGCAATCACCCAACCTGTCAAGGTTCCAGTTGCCACGTCCCTTTGCTTTCTTGACATCGTGAAACGCAGGGCGCCTATAATTCGATTTTCTTTATATACATTCCTTTCTATCGTTTCTCTCTTTGTTGTCAAAGTGGTCCAAGTTTGACTCTACTGCAGCCGTGTGCTGCCCTAATCAGCACCCGTTTTACCTTCAAAATGGACGTCACGTTTATGACTATCAATGGTGAGTTTGACGCCTAGCTTCATCGGCCAATTCTCCGCTCTTCTTGGCTAACATGTTTTCAAAACTCCGTTAGATCTCAGCGACGATGCAAAAATCCTCTTTGTGTCTGACTCGGTCCAGGATATTCTGGGCTTTAAGCCGACGGATGTAAAGAATGTACCGGCCTTTGACTTTTTCCACCCCAACGAAGTGGAAAAGGCACGCAAGGTTCACAAGCGCGGCATCTTATTAGATAAGGCTGCTGTGCTTCATACTGTCCATTTGCGATCACGAAACGGCAGCTATATCAAATGTGAATGCTCGTTTACGATTGTGCAAGATGCGCTGGTTGCTTGTATCGGCAAGTTTAATCCCGGCTACAAGAGTGAACGTAAGTGTCTTCACATGCCAATCATTCACACACTTGTACACTCATTCACTGATGTGGATTAAGGTTGGGCTGAGCCAGTACACATGTACTAACATTAATCAGGTAGAGCAAATGAAGCGCCACGCATCCGTCAACTCTTCAAATGTTCCAACAAAGACCCCATGTATCACATGCTCGAGGATCTCTCACCAAAGTATCAAAGGCCACCCATGGTGCGAGAGCCGCGTGCCATTCTCATTCTGAACCGCTTTACCCGCACTTTATCCATAATGTATGCCAGCGACTCTGTGATGACAGTTCTCGGCATATCCTCTTCGGAAATCATGAGCCGAAGCTTCTATGAACTTATCCAGCAATCATGTCTGGCCGAGTCTATAGCCTGTCTTGAAAGTGCCAAGGCGAACGACTCTATTGCGTATCTGCGCTTCTGGTACCGAGATATCAATGCTAGCGAGAATGACGAACTTAGCGATGACGATGATGATGACGACGACGAGTACGAAAATGAACATGAGATAGCGTCTCGTGTGGATAGTGAAGAACTCGAAACACCTCGGATCAAGGCCGAATCTCCATCGTCCATGAAGCGGCGCCGAATTGGAGCCGCTAATCGTCGCCCTGCTGCTTCGTACCCACCACCGACATCAATCGACCCTTCTTCGGCGATTCCAGAAGTTCTCGATGCCATGGAGGCTCAGGGCGAACCGGGATGTCTACGCCGCCGCACTCGACGGAATGTGCGGTCGTACCAAGTTGAGGTGGAGGCAGTGATTTCGTGTACCTCTGACGGAGTTGTTGTCGTCATTCGTCAGGCCCGTCCGCCTATTCCAGCTTTCAACTCATTTTAGTTGACGGTTATTGATCAGAGCAGAACAAGCAGGAGATGCAACATTATCGCCTTGCCAGCGTTGCTTTTGTCGCATCTCTACTGTGATGAAGAATTACTAGATGTCGGCATAAAGCCACACAGCTATGCTGAGCCCAAGGTTGTCAATGCTGGACGTTTCCATGATAGGAAAGTCTTCTTTCACCGCTTTCGCCGCTGCTGCTTAGACTATACGACTGAAACGACCAATACCTTGGTAAGCCCTAGAACTTACATAACACTGGCTGGAATGGCAGTGATGAGGCAGAAAGTCAAAGTACGGCGTTGAGATTGGGGGAGCTTGGCTATAAACAGAACCCAGACAAATTTATAAACCCACTGTAGGCTTTTGTCTTGAGGGCACGGAATGAAATTATAAACCCAGCGGTCTTTGGGACCTAATCATTTTGCGGAACATTTACATTTTACATACACTACTACCACATACATTATCTGATACCCTTAATATACAAGTTTTTTAAATTCTGGATATTTCTATTGTACATTTTACGATGGCTCTGCGGTGGAAACCTTGGCCGTTAAGGAAAACGACGAGACAAATGCAGGGTGTATTGTTTTGTTCCCTATATGTTTTTTCAATATGTAGTGCGCTAACTTTTGGGGGGCATTTCACTTGTTTTTCGTACGTTTATGCTTACATTGTTGTCATTTCTTTCTTTCTTTCTTTACGCTGTTGTAGCTCTTGATACTCTGATTCCGCCCCCCAAAGCTCTTTAGGCTACAAATCTGTTACAGGCAGCATTTGACGGACTCTAGCTTAGCTCAGCCCACTAAAGACTGACCCCCAATTCCGACAAAAAAGGCGTAATCCGCTAGGCTGGCAACGTCACCTCTTCAAAGCTAAGCTCCGGACTTTGAAAAGTGCCGAGCAGCAATTCAACAACGGCCGCCGTAGCCGTACCTCTTCTTTTTGCGAGCGTATCACCACATGCTTGATACATGATACATCTTCTTTTTCCAACTATCGATTAAATTTCATTGTTTCCACATTGTTCAATTAGCTGCAATTGCCAACACCATGGCATCTTCCGCCAATAACAGCAAACTCTACGATGAGCCTATGCTCGACGACGACGACATCATTGATCCCGATGACGGTACGCTTTTTTGTTTCTAGCAAATCTCTACCGCTTCTTTGCAGGACCCTCTAACACTGGTACTCCAATTATAGCCGCCGATCTCAACGACTTTGACGATCCCCTCGACACCCGCCCTCTTACCGGAAAGATTGGCTCCTCCCCCAGCCCAGCTGCCGGCTCCTCGTCCCGCGCCGCTGGCGGTGGCAGCAGCAGCAACATTACCAGCGCTGCTACTGAGAGCTACCTGACGTCACGCATCCCAGGTGAGGACCGTCACGCAACGCAGAGCACAATTGATGAGACGGTGTGGGCCACGCTGCGCCGCGACCTGCTGGCCATCTGGAGCAAGATGCGCGAGGTGCTGTGGCCGCGATACATTCTCGGCGGCACCATGTTTGAATCGGCCGAGGGCTTGCGCGGGGCGTATGCAAATTTGCGTGAGGCCGGAATTGCAGGTGCGCGCGAGGAATTTGCCAATCTGGCCGGCAGGGTCATGGATACCGAGTCGCTGGTGGCGGCGAATCACATGACACCGGGCCTGCGCGACTGGGATCTATGGGGACCGTTGATCTTTTGTCTAGCGCTGAGTGTGTTGCTCAGCATCCATGCTCGGCCGGAGCAAAAGGATGCCGTGTTTAGTGGTATCTTTGCCATGGTGTGGGTTGGCGAGGCGGTTGTCACGCTGCAAATTCGTCTTTTGGGGGGAAGCATGTGAGTTTTTTCATCATTTGCTGCAGCTGAAAACAATCTTGAAGGGATCTTGCTAACAGTGTCTACAGATCGTTTGCCCAGAGCGTCTGCGTCATTGGCTACACGCTGTTCCCGCTTGTTATTGCCGCGCTGCTGTCTGCGTTCCGTCTGTACTGGATCGCGCGTATCCCGGTTTACATTGCGCTTGTTCTATGGTCAATGGCTGCTGGAATAAGTATCTTGGCTGGATCAGGCGTGGTCAAGAACCGGGTTGCTCTGGCTGTTTATCCGTTGCTGGTGTTTTACATTGGCATTGGCTGCCTGTGCTTTATCAGCTAGAGACAGCCACCGACTACCAGGCTCAGAATACCGCAGGATTTCTTTTCTAACAAATTCAATCTTGTCTGTCGTCGGTGTTTGAGTCGAAGAGAAGAAAAGAGAAAGAAAACTATGTAGTAGCTAGGTTAATTGTTTGTTATGCAAGTTTTCTGTTTGGCCTATGATGAAACCTGTTTGGACAAGTATGAATGGGGATGGGTACTAGGGTATGATTAGGGTTGGTTCACAGATTGTCTTGGAGCAAGCTATACGATTTACTATGTACATAAAAAGCGTCCATTGTACGAATCAAGCCTTTATGCATTCGAAAAGACGGCCCAACTCCTCCGTCTCCAGCTAGCCAAGTACCGGCTTCATGCATTACTTGGGCCCATTGTCCAAAGCGCAAATCATCAGAACATTTTGGCTTGGCGGGTCACGAGGGCGCTAGACTTGTTCGTACATACCAGTATGTATATGCCTGCGTAGGTACATACATATCTGCGGGCCTTTGTTCCTACTTGTACATATGTATGTATAATGAAGGGCAAATTTAATTGTCCTCGTTTGCTCGCTGTCCCAGGGATTTCCGCCAATTCAATTTCCCCTTTGAACTCTATGTACATACATACATAGTACCTATATGTCCCTATACGTACCTATGTACCTGTATTTGTATTTATTTTCCACAAATTTTCCCATTGGCCGGGTCTCTTTGTTCCCACTATCCTGGCTGACTTTTCCTCTTTCTTCCTCTCTCTGCATCAAACCTTGGTTTTTCTCTCTTCAACTCCACCTCTATCTGAAAGAAAGAAAGTCTTACCTTTTCCAAGGTTTTAGATTCACTTGCCCCTCGAGACCTTTTGTGTCTTTCTTAGTAATCATCCTCACTCATTGAGATCGTCGATTTCTTGCATCATCAACATCGTCACTTCATTGTCTCTCGACTTGTTCTTTTTCTTCTTCTTCTTCTTCTGAGATTCTCGCCACCAATCCCGTCCTTGTCCTGCCGTCTGTCTGTCCGGCTGTCTATACCATCTTATCTAATCTGACCCTGCCCCCTCTCATTCCACACCATGATTCCTGCTCCGGTCGACAGCCCCGTGAGCGATCGCGTTGACCCTGCCCCCGCGCCTGAGGATGCTACTACCACCGCCGCCCGCAAAGAGCTCAGCAACACCAAGATTTCAGAGTCGGACCGGGAAAAGCCCTCCACTCCTACTACTCCCGGCTCTGACTCGCTCATGACAGAGGTGAAGGCCGACGGCTTGCACGAAAAGCTTGGCTCGCCTAAGAAGAAGCGCGCGCATGACGAAATTGGCGATGGCCTTGACAAGGTTGACACGGCGCAAGAAAGCGGCGAAACTTCCGAGCCTGAGAAAAAGCGCGCCAAAGACGAGGATAACCAGGTAAGATCTTTTTTTTTCTTTGATTGCCCTCTCATAGTAATACGCTTCTGTCTTAAATTTCTACTAACACACATACCCACCAAGACTACATCAGACAAGTCTGCCTCTTCTATAAAGCCTGCCGACGAAAAGCCCCCAGTCACTTCCGCCTCCGCTTTTGCCAAGTCGGGCTTTGCTGCTCGTGCCTCCTCAACTGTGTCTCCCTTTGGCTCTGCCAGTGCTGCATCTGGCACTAGCATCTTTGGTGGCGGCGGCAGTGGTGCCTCGTCTGGCACCTCACCATTCGGCTCGTCCTCGTCTACATCTTGTGCGGCGCCTAAGCTGTCGTTTGGCTCGACTGCTGGCTCTTCGCCCTTTGGGTCTCTTGGCGGCGCGTCTTCTGCGGCGGTGGCAAAGCCCTTTGGATCAGCAATTGGTTCTGCGTCGGTATTTGGCGGTGGCTCGACTGGCTTTGGTGGCATTGGCGGCAGCAAGCTTTCTTCGTTTGCCAAGCCTGGCGACAACTCGCCTTTCGTTACCAAGTCTGCCAAGCCGTTTGGCGCTCCGGACAGCGATGTCGAAGACGACTCTGACGATGACGACAGCAAGTCCAATGAAGATGACGGCAGCGAAGAGAAGAAGGAGGAGAAGGAAGACAAGGAAAAGAAGATTAAGCTTCACAAAAGTAGGTGTTTTCCCTCCTTTTTTCGGTTCCTTTACTTTTACCTCATGGCATTAATGCTAACAACTAAAACAGTCGAAGTCAACGATGGTGAATCTGGCGAAGCTACCATTTTGTCAGTGCGCTCCCGCTTGTATCACCTCGACAAGGACATGGGATGGAAGGAGCGCGGTGCCGGCAACGCCAAGATCAACGTGCCCGAAGCTAGCGTCAGCTTCGACAATAGCGCCAATGTTGTTGCCGGCAGTTTTGACGCTTCGATGCTGCAAAAAATGGAGGCCAGCGGCTCTGGTTTCAGAGGCGTCCGTATCATCATGCGTCAGGATCACACTGGCCGCGTGATTCTCAACACGGTGCTGGTGCCAGCCATGAAGTTTCAGTTGAAGGAAGGATTGAAATCAACGGGTATCACGTTTACCGCCTTTGAAGATGGCAAGCCTGTCAATGTGCATCTAAAGGTTCGTTTTAGAAGGGGGTTGTTTAGTTGGCTATGTGAGAATATGTGCTAACAAAAAAACAGATGACTGCCGCGAACGCAAAGGCATGGATGAGTGAAGTTGAAGTTGTTCAGCGAGAGTTGGCTAGGAACTAGGATGCCTCTCAAACTCGCAGCAACTATGGAACACCCAAGCCGTCTACTACAACAACAACAACAACAACAATCGAAAGTGCCACAAGGAAAACAACGCCGTCTTTGACTAAACCTATTAACGAAACTGACCATGTCCCCACCAAACCACACGAACCATCACTATCGCCATCTTCCGTCCTGTCCGACAACAAGGAGACGCATTTCCAGACTAACCAGCACATCTTGAAAACGACTACAACGACCAGCGCTACAACCATGTCGAAACAAAGTGAAGTTTCGGAAAAGATTTCAAGCGCTGGTGTAAAGATGGAAGGAGGCGATGATTGTGGTGAAACCGTTGCAAACCCAGACGACACTACCAGCTGCTCAAGCGAGGATGATTCTAGCGATGAAGACAGCGAGGACTTGGAGGAGGAGACATTGCTGGCTGTTGCAGAGGAGAAACAGGAGGAGACTCTGCACAATGCAGATGCACCGCAAGACTCGGCGGACTCTGATACCTCTGAGACGAGCTCATCTACCGGTAGTCCTTCAGCCCTCTCTAGTCCTGCTGCTGTTGCTGCTAACGCTCGGAATTCACCTGCTTTGAGCACTGGGGCGTTTCAGGACCTTTCATCTGACGCTACCGCTGAAGCAGATGACAAGAATACCTCGCCTGGAATATCGGCAGGCCAGTCTTGTCCTCAAGTGCCTTCTCCATCTGAACATACATCGGAGTCGGCATCATCACCGCTGTCTGGGCCCCGCTCTTCGGAATTCAAGTCTCCGTCTACTTCGGCTGTGGCTACGGCGATGTAAAGCGGTGGGAATCTAAATTATACGAGGGAGGTGATTGGCTTTCTTTAGGGAGAAGAGTTTGAGATTGGTACACAACGTCATCTTTAATTAAAACAAGTTTGTATAGATTCCAGTTCGTTGCTCTACTTTGCTGGTTCAACTTCGAGTAATAGAATGGGTGAAGACTGTAGAAGGTAATCACCAAGACCGGAACTACGATTTATGTGTGCATGTATATTCAAATGTGTATTGCACCAAGACTGATAACGCAAGTCACGTGCAAACCACACCGCAGGTCTACACTCCCAAGTACCCAACCCTTGCATACCCGGAACAAGTGCAGCCCTGTATGTCCCGTATTTTTCGTCTCTATCCACAGCTTTACACCCCCGGTCTCGGCACCGTCCCCACAATCTGCCGTCTCCCTGCCCCAATGCCCCCGCGATCCGTGCGGTTCAAGTTATCTCCGCCCGTATACCCTGCGAACTGGCTAACATCCCAACGGCCACCAATGCCACCCCCAATGCCCTCGACGCCGTCGCTTGTACGCTTCGCCTTGGATGTCTCCTCTTGCGCATTCTCCCATTCGCGCTGACGCTCACGCTCGCGCTCCATTTCTTTTTCCAGAAGAGACTTGCCGGCAGCTGTCTTAGGCGGGCTCGAATATGCTGCGGGGTTTGGTAGCGGCCGCGCCCCCGTCGTCGTCGTCGCCGACGATGAGCCCGCTAGCGGCGACGGCCCCGGCCCGCTGGACATGACGGTCTGGCTGGATCCCGCAAAGAACTTGGGCGTCTTAGGCGTCGTCAGCACTTCGCGCTGGTCGCGCGACCATGAGTCCTGCCGGCTGGGCGGGCGCGCCGAGCGGCTCTTGGAGCGCGTGCGCGCCTGGTCGTTAGAGGCTGTGATGGGTGCTGCGAGGCCGCCCAGGCGGCTCTGGCGCTCGCGCTCGTACTCCTGTTCGCGCTGGCGCGCAAGCTCGAGTTCGCGCTCAAGCTCCTTGACGCGGCTCTTGTAGTCGATTTCCGGGGCGGGCGGGCTGGCGGCGGCGGCGGGGATGGTGTCGGTGGCGTCATCGGAGCCGCCGTACTGGCTGAGGAAGTGGTCGGTCAGGATGGAGCTCGAGCTGCCGGGGCGAGTGTTGGAGCGCACGCGACGGCGCTCCTCAGCGATGCGCTGCTCGGCTTCTGCCTCGTCCTTTTTGCGCTTTTCCTCTGTCAGTTTCCACTGGCGCTCTTCCTCCTCCCAGCGCTTCTTTTCCTCCTCCTGGCGGCGCCGCTCTTCGTCGCGGGCGCGCTGAGTTTTTTCGGCCCAGCGACGCTCTTCTTCGAGGCGCAGGCGTTCTTCCTCGGCATGGCGCTCAGCCTGGCGGCGTTTTGTTTCTTCCTCCATTTCGCGCTTCTGGCGCTCTTCTTCCTCGGCCTTCTTCTTGCGCAGACTCTCGCGCTGTTGCAGCGAGGGAGAACTAGGCCCGGACGCTGTAATCTGGCGTCTGCCGCCAAAAGCAATGCCGAGGTTGCCCTGGCTGGCGCCGCCAATGTAGCCGTACTGGGCGATATTCCAGGCGGGCGAGGTCGAGCCTTCTTCGTGTTTCTTTGACCATGCCGAGACTTTGCGGCTCGGGTCAGGTGAGACAGGACTCAGGCGGTCAGAGGTCGAGGTCGCGGTAGCAGTCAGGGCAACGGATGGGCGTGAGGCATTGGATGAAGCGTTGCTTGAGTTGGAAAAGGCGCGGGCGCGAGTAGTCGGGGTTCCGGTGGGCTGGGGGCTGATGGCGCCGGCAGGGCGGGCCTTGACGGGCGGACCGATGGAGGTAGGGATCTTGGACGGGTCGAGAAGGTGGGCGGCGCGACTAAAGGAGCTGATGCACTGTAACACCTGAGCGGGATCCTTTTGCTCGTACAAGTCGACGGTGAGAAACATGTCGTGCTCGGGCAGACTGATGGGCGGCGACTGGCAGGCCTTGAGAAAGAGGGAGATGTTTTCCATTTGGACAAAGGGCATGGCAGACTTTTTGAAGCGGAGGCCGGGCGGCGGAAGAACGAGGTTTGCAAGTCTGTGGCGTTAGGTGATGTGTGTCTTAGAGCACTGAGGGAAGAAAGAATATGGCTTACTTGCAGAGAGCAACGCCGTCTCTCAGTGACCCCAAAAGATCGCCAGATGACAATTTTTCGCCCAAAACGGTTTCGATCCACGAGCGCACTTCGTTGGCACTAGTTGCCGTGTATTTTTCAAGGCGCAGGCGGCGCAAGTCCTTGTCCAAGGACGACACTGAAGCCATGATTGATTAGATAGAGTGTCTGTAGTAGCGATTAAGAAGAGACTTTGCGGTGGTGTGTGGGAGTTGGAAGATTTAACGGGCGATGGGGATGGACGAGCGGATGTAGCGGGATCTAAGGCTGAGCAAAAAACAATGCCAAATTAGAGAAACGTTGAGATGAAAAAAAAAATCAAGGGAAAGGACGATGGCGATTCAGATGGAGATGAGATGAAGAAGTTGGAGAAGAAGAGAAGAAAGAAAAGCGAAATGGCAATGACGGAAAACTCGAGTCGAGGTCAGAGAAAAGAATAAAAGGAAGTTGTAAGCTGGAATAATAATTTACAGTAATAACCCGGCTTGAGATTATGATTGGGTTATTGCGGGTTGGCTCGACAGGGCGGGGCAATCAAATTGATTGATTGTTGGTGAAAGATGGGAAAGAGCTAAAGATCAACAAAAGGAAGGAGCTTTTACAGACGTATGTATGTACTGCTTGTATACATACATACATACATATATACCGTACATATGTACTACACCAGACACATCACACATACATACATAATACAGAGAGTAGAAAAGCATCTACAAAACACTTTCTTTACCTCCAATTAAACTCGCTTGCTCTCCCGAATTCAATAATGATGTGCCAAATGCAGTAAATCAAATGCTAAATCAAATGCTGCCCTGCTTCCCGTTTTTCTCTCTCCCTTCCCATTTCATGCCAAATCGACAAAGCAATAGAAGATTCCCTGCTAAATGACAGAAAGAGCCTCGCCTAGGAAACCTTGTTCTGCCATTTGTAATAGATAGAGCCCAAAGTAGTAAAAAGACCTGGTTTTATAGAACAAAAAAAGAAGGGAAATCGAACATGATGGGGAATAAATTATGTATACCCACGGTTCGTCTAAAAGGGGGACCAGGCCACCCAACAATAACTTGAAAGGAGTGAGCAAATCAAATTGCAAGCTCAGCTTAGATATACATACATGTACGTATGTATATATATATGTACATACATACCAGTATGTTCTTCGGTTCTTTCAAGTAGAGTGGCAAACTGACTAAGCATGCCAGTTACAAGAAGCTTCATTCCAAGGGTTGAGCTGGTTACTTTACTTTGACTCCTTCCTTCTCTTTCCCTTTGCTGCTGTCGACAACCATGCTCGGCTCAGCCCGGATGCTTTTCTTGGGTTTTAGCTTGTTGAGGCCTGGCTGGTACTGGTCTTGCAGAGTACTGCATAAACGTATGTCTGTCTCTGACTCGAACTGAACTTGACGTCAATGTGAAGATGTACCCACTTTACGGTTATACAGCTAGTAATGTGGGTCTTGGCCCAATCACATGTTTGCCTTTTCTGCTTTCGTGTGGCTCTAGATACTACGACTTACTTAGTATAGACTAGATTTACAGCTGTACGGTAGAAGCTTAAGCTTTGAAGCTATTTTCAATCCAATTCACAAAGCAGCCAATCGTCACATAAACAACGGAAATGCAGATAAAATATCCATCGCCGCTACGTCAGGCATGGTATCGCTGGAAGGCACTAGACCTTCCTTGGCGCAAGCGTCGCTTTGTCGGTCCGTTCTCTTCATCCTCCCGTTCTACTGTTACTCAAGCAACTAACCGCTCAACCACATCAGGCTACGACTTCCAAGGCAACACCTTTTGGATCTTCCGGGAAGCCGGCGGCTACATGCCCGTCAACTCGTGGCGCCGAATCGTCCAAGCCCCGTCTCTAACGCACATGTCCGATGTCAAAGTCTCACCACTCTGGCACCAATGGCTGCGGCACGTGCGCAACTCGCCGCCCTCGGTCGACGAACAGGTTGCCGATGTGCACCGCCAGGAAAAGATGCGGCAGCTGGCGCAGATGGCCGATGAGCGCTGGGCCGCGAAACCGCGCTTTGAGGATATGACGGAACAGGAAAAGACGCTGCTGCAGGAGGCGCGCAAGGTACTGGGGCCGGCGACTTTGGTGCGCGAGCGGGCAGGGATTTTCACCAAGGAAGAGGCTCTAGCCAAAGAAGCGGCCAAGAACGGGGTGAAGTCAAAGGCCAAACCAGAGGTAGATGCCAAGCCAGAGGTAGATGCCAAGCCAGAGGAAGACGCCACAGCACAGAAAAAGACCGAGACAGACAAAAGCCCTTACTCCAAGAAACCTCTATCTCCTCACTTAGTCGATCCGTGGATCAGCGCCAAGAACCCCGGCGATAACTGGCAGCCGCAAACTTGGACGCCAACTCCAGGCTCCAAGCGCTCTTAATCTCACCAGACTACAACAGAGCCAACAACAGAGCCAACAACAGAACAGACAGCAACACGGCACACAGCGCCCATGTACTAGTAGTATACTACAGACTTTGTACTCTATAAGAACCAACCTACCAGATTGTACTCATCTAGTCCAAAATATATAAACTCATGCTACACTCTCCCTCACATTGGCCAAAATCATCTTCATCCGCTGCGGCGCGCTCTCCAGCATTTCTCGTGCTGCCGTATCCTTATCCTTTACTCCGCGTGACTGTTTAACCTTTTTCAGCCTCGCGACAACGCCCTTCTCTGCCGCATCTACAAGCTCCTCAGACCACGCCACACTCGCATCCGCATTTAGCGCAATAATGGTCTGCTCGCACAGAAACTGCACCTGCGCGTTATCCCGACACGCCATAGCCGCCGCCGGATACGGCAGAAAACACTGCTCGAGGATGTCCTGTGTGATCCAGCCGTCGGCGGCAGCGCTCTTGTCGACCTTGGCCGGCTTCGTGTGGCTAGGCGGTAGGAGCTGGTAAAACAACTCGCGCATCAGGAATATGTACTGGCTGATGGTGAGCACGGTGCCGGTGAATCTGGTGTAGGCCTGGAACATGGGGAACGGCAGCTGGCGCAGTTCCCGCGCGATTTCTTCGTAAAAGTCATCGACAACGATAAAGTCGCGCCCAAATAGCACTGCCACGTCGGATAGCATGTTGATCAGCTTCAGCCGCATCGGGATGGATTCAATGTACAAGTCAATCTCGTCGCCGCTCAAGTCCAGATCGACAAACGATGGGGGGTCCAGAAGCGATGACTCGATCGGTAACGTCATGGGGTCTGGGATTTCATTGTCGCTACTGCTGTTTCCATCGCTGTCGTAGTCGCCAAACTTGTCATTCTCCAAGTCCATCGCCTCTGAATGTTTGCGCCGGACCTGTTGTCGCGGCGCCTCCTTGGTTTCCTTGGGGAACACTTCCTGGAAGACCGAAGCCGCAGCGGCCTTTCCATCGGCAAACAGCGCCTTTTTGACCCACTTGAAGCAGCTATTTCGGCTCGCTTTATCTGACAAGTAACTCACAATCAACGTATCCTGCATGACAGTCTCGATTGTTTCCGCGTCCATGTCCCTGCTAAACTCGAGATGGTAGGCCCAGTCCGCTCGCAGCACGTCCAGCATAAACTCCAGCCACTCACGCCAGCACTCCCAGCGCACTGGATGCGCCACACTGCAGTTCAGCGCCCACCCAACAACGCCCCAGAAATCAGCGCCGCTAGTCCATAGGTTCGTCTCTCGCGCCACGTGGCCGCCGATGCGGTCGTCATCGTCTGATTCGCTGCCGGCCGTCCATGCCTCGCCGTCTGCAGCGTCGCGCTGGCGTCTGTTGCCAGGCGTCTTGAACTGGAAGGCCTGCTTGAAGCGGCCACCGATCGGGCCAACCATGTGCAGCAGGTTATGGAGGTATCTCTGTGCCATGGTTGCAGCATTGCGCGCTTCAAGAGATTCAGCGCGGGATGTTGTGCGGGGATGGACTATCAGAGTGCAGATGAATGCAATATGTGAGGGGGGAGGTATTAAGCGCGGGACAAAGGGGTATTTTTCAGATGAGGCGCCACTACTGAGAATGTTGGTGAGCAGTGTGAGGGCAAGTGAGTCTGGTCATGTAGAGTTAACATCTTAATATCACGAACTGTTGAAAACAACTTACATAGCTGCTCTTCAAAATAAATCTGCACTTGGTCTTTAAGCTGCCGCGGAATCGGGCGGACTTTGAAATAGTCGGGCGACACGCTGCTTTCTGTTGTCTGGTGTGTTTGAGTGGCGTCCATTTGGTCTTGAGTAATATGTTTCAGCCTCGTTGTATCCGAACTAGTATCTGCTTGAGTTTGTGATCGCAGTGATGGCTCTGCGCCGGTTGGCAAAGAGACTTTTTCCTGAGGCATTCTTGATCTTGGTGAGAATCAAGGAGCAAAAGAAGTCAGGCGGTCCCTAAAGGCGTTGTTAAGCGCCTTTTCCAACGGCAAGAATAACGCACAAAACGACCTGTGGGAACGAAAGTATAGAAGTAAATGAGGCTATCAAAATGCAGTCGGCAGACAAGAGAAGTTTGGAATGGCTAAAGTTTTCAGGTCAAAGAAAAGGCAATTTGAACAAAGTCATAGAGTGCAGGTCGTTTAAAGATCTTGCAAATGAAAGATACAAGGATTGATCCATTCGTCTGTTTGTTGCTAGGGTCTTGCAAGGGTTAGTTTGTCCAACGTCAAAGTTTTTTGAAAAGAAATTAATTATATTAGGAACTAAAAGCGAAAGAAAAGCAGAAAACAGATTCTAGAGGATATCCTCCCCCCCCAGAAAAAGAGCAAGGAGTCTAACTAAGAATAAAGTACCAAAAAGATAGACTGCAGCCAAGCCGCAAAAGGTGGCAGATCAAGCAAACGACGTTGATGATAGAAAGAGAAGAGAAAAAAAGAGATTAAAAAAGTCATAAAAGAAAAAGACGAAAAAGGAGAACCGCATTGACCCCTCTGTGAACGTGGCGAGACTAACAAGGCAATGACGCACCAACAGAAGGGTCAAGATGTGAAGCACATTGTTGTCTAGCAAATCAGTGTGCTTTGTTGGACATATTGATTTACTTGCCGGGCTCTGCAAAAGAAAGTAAGAGAGAAACGTCAGTGATCAAATCAACAGATGAGTTTATGGCGGGCACAAAGTCTTACGAGGGTCGACAGGCTCGCCGTCAGAGTCCGTTGCGGAGGCACCTGAGTTGTTCCCAGTAGGTGTGCTAGCCAGTCTGGTGCCGTAGCTAGAGAGAGTGAACTTGGTAACGGAGGCGGGCATGATGAAAGATGAAGTATGAGGTAAACGTTAAGAGAGATTGTTTGAACAAGTGAGTATAGAGATTCTTCAGTTAATATCTGAGAGATGGCTAATGTGTGTGAGATGGTGATGGTGAAGAGAAGAGCTCATGAGTCAAAACCAAAAGCTCGGGATATCATATCTATTTTATATCGCTACAGACACTCTGTTGTCACTCAAGTGCCCAGGATCTCTGAATCTTGCTAGCAAAATGATGAAAAGTGAAAGAATTACATCCCATATCACAGAGAAAGCCAGCATTTTTGGTTAGCTGTGTGCTTTGGATGATGCAAAACTACATCAGCTGTTCACCGCTCAATATACACTTTTAGTGTTGGCTGCCAAGTAGCACATTCTCAGTGCAAATCTCCAAATGGCAATGGCAGTTTCAAATACATTGCCGTTTTGGATTTGCCTACATCTAACAACAAGATTTGTGTTATGAATAAGGCACGGTTGGACCATTCCTAGAGATTGATACACCTACCATATACCATATGGTTGTTAGTTGTGTCCAGCGCAGCTTGATTTGTAGTTTATCAAATGACAACCGGTTAGATATGAAGTGATATTGTAAGGTTATACACTGACTGTCGTTTTGAAGTTGTGTTTTTGCTGCCACTACGTATTGATATCACAGTATTCAGAACAGTTGGCCAGTTATGATTGAAAGATTGATAGAAATGACAATGGTAGTTACAATGTTCATCCATCCCTCCCAAAGAAGCAACTCGTTGCGTTGGTTACACCTAAAGAAGCAACCCTGTACTGTGCTACAAATGCTTAATCCCAAAATACATAACAGCAAATCAAGTGTATTCAAACAACCTCATGCTGATGTGTCGTCTGAGAAATTGCAATAAACCGAGTCCAACAACTATTGAAGTAGGTAATGAATGCATGTATATTGCAAAACTACAAAAACAAAGTGCAGTTAGGAGTGCTTCCCTCTGTATCCCAGTGCGCTGGAACAGCAGAAACCCAAATGTCTGGATATGCCACGGCAGCCATTATATGCATAATATGATTCATATGTACTTTAGACAAAAACCCATGGCGGCATTTGAAAACTGTTCCCTAACTCAGCACTTATGTCATGAATGCTTGTTTTGTCCCTTTTCCCGTATGGCTCTGCTGCAACACACACGACAGAGCCTCCTTCTACATCCAAATTTAGTCACCTGTTAGTTATCCTAACAGGCAAATCATTGATCCCCGCTATACCATAGAATAGAAAGTCATCGGGGCAAAAAAAAATGTAGGAAAGCCACCGCCATTTTCCAAAAGACGTCACTTTCCTCGACAGCAAGCCTTCCTAACGGATAAGACGCGGCCTAAGAAAAAAAAACGCTCTTGTCCATTTTAAGAAAAATGGAAGACGGTGATATCAATCCAAGGGTTCGACATTTGTTCTGGCATAGTATTTGACCGCTCCTGCGTTGAATATAGATTTGCCTCAGGCGCGGTTGATTTAATCATGCGGAAAAGTGTAAAGAGAAAAAGAAAAATCAAATACATATCAGGAACAAAAGCTTTGCTTATAAACAACAAAGCTTATGTGGGGCACTTGTTTTTAGTGGAGTTACAAATTACGTATGTACTTGGTATGTATGTATGTATGTATGTATGTATACATACTGTCGTTCGTAGGATATAGAATATCACGTGGTCTCCGCTTTTTTTGTCCCCATATAAACTCGAGAAAATTTTGCTCTTTTACAATTCCCTTTCTCTTCCATCAACAAACAGCGAAGCTCACCACCGCTATTTTCTTTTGTTGGCAGCTGATGTCCAGCCTGCCTTTTTCTTTTCTTTTTTATCCATTTTCGTTGGTTCTTCTGTTTCATTTGCAAAATGGCATTGTCACGCGTCACCGTCCAATGTCGTCAGATGGACTTCAACCAGTGGTTTATGCTTGGCTTTCTGCACATCATATAGTCATGGTTTGTGGCTTCAAGTGAAGCAACCAAAAGCAAGGCGGAAATGTGCCTGACTTGTGATCTTCCTGAAACATCAGAAAACCAGTTGTCTCTTGATGGAGAGTCCCTCTTGCCATTGAACCATGAAGGCGATATAGAACACACGTGCATGCCGTCCATGAACCCCCACGAAATGCCTACACCTCGCGATTTTTCTGTTCGCTTGGTTGTTACTTATTCTTTTTCGTTCGTATGTGGGAGAGCAAAACACAGGGTCTAGACAACCCGTCCGTTCCACCCTGATGGCGTAGAGTTACTTTTGATTAGTGCGCCGCTCGGGACTAAAACCGGACAAACATTTTTTCCTATTTTCATCTTGTTTTTCATCATATGCATAGTGGATTTATGCAAAAAACTTAACTTTCGATTTTTTCCTGTCTAGAAGCTCTGCCCAATCGGCATTTTCGCGTTCCCGCAAAAAGTAGAAGTGACCTCCGAAGATGTCTAGCGACGACGCCCACAAAGGCGCACCTGCGGTCGCCGTACCTGCAATACCCTTAATGGACGTAGACGCCAGCGACAACCCCATTGCTTCGAAGGTATCAACACAGGAGAACGTGGCTGGCTCCTGGCCTGCGCACGTCGTTTTCGACACCATGGTCGCGGT
This sequence comes from Thielaviopsis punctulata, assembly GCA_036034705.1. Classification (NCBI taxonomy): domain Eukaryota; kingdom Fungi; phylum Ascomycota; class Sordariomycetes; order Microascales; family Ceratocystidaceae; genus Thielaviopsis; species Thielaviopsis punctulata. The sequence continues at coordinate 1,679,123 of CM069897.1, forward strand.
AGGAATGCCGCGCGAGGCCGCTGCCCAACACCTCGAGACTATTACTCGGGGAGTTGAGCGCCTCCGCCACATTCCCATCGCCAATGGACCGCCCACGGATGCGGAGATGCACCGTTCGGCGAAGGAGAGACGCCTTCGGGCGAAACTCAAGAAGAAAGGTGGAAGATCACGCGGGTCGCCCCTACTTGCTAGGGCAACCCCCCAACACTCACCCGGGGCTATCACCACCCGTGCTGCCAAGACTGTGATGGTGCACACGGGAAAGACCGTAAACCCCAGGGGCGCGGCCGCTCTCCGGAAGATCATCGAGAGCGCGCCACGGGAAAGGGGCGGTGACAGCAAGCCCGTGAAAATGGGTTTTGTTGCTTGTGTTGGTGACGCGTATCGAGTCCCCCTGCGCTGCAAGACCAGCGAGGTCTTGAGCGCCTTTAAGACGGTTGAGGCAGCGTTGGCCTCTATGCCAGAGCCTGCGAAGGCTACCCTACGTGGATGGGATGTCCGCGTCAAGGGACTTTCGCCG
>CM069897.1:1679742-1690221 GCA_036034705.1 Thielaviopsis punctulata
CTCTGTGCGGGCCAGTCGAGCTGTTCGACAGAATTTTGTTCCTTGCAAGCCTGCAAGTGTTTCCCCTTATGCCAAGAGGCATTATCCTCTTGCATATATACCACACCGTCCTCCTTCTCTTTCTGCTCCAGATAAAATGGAAGAAAATGGTCCCGCCATACATTAGCGTAATAGGTTGCTTGAGTTATACGCTGGTTGTATGGAAGTACAACAAGAGGTCCTTTGTATCCACCCACAAAGCAAGCCCATATACAAATAGACACCTAAGCTGTCTTTGATGTGTTCTGTATACAGCCCTGCTTCCATTCTTCCCCGGGTCCTCTTGTTACCCAAAGATCACGGACTAAGCTATTGGCTTTGATGTAACACTCATCTGACCAACAAACTTTGTTCCAATCCATCTTCTTGTGGGCTCTAGCAAAAGCCATTCTCTTTTTCTGGTTCGTGGCACTGACTTCAAATCTTTTCCGAGCTTTTCGGCGCGCAAGGTTCTTCTTTTTCAGCTCTTTTGCAACCGTATCTGCAGACACACCCACCTCTCTCCCAAGCTCTTCCAGGGTCATTGTTCTGTTTCTTGTTGCAAGCCGGATAAGAGCACGGCTGTCTCTAGAAGACAGTAAAGGAGCTCTACCAGCTCTGGGAGCATTTTTTGAAAGGGTTATCAATTCCCTTTGCAATCTTTTTGCGGATGAGTTGGATAGTAGAAGCAATTGTAGATTTTGACAAAGAATAAGAAGAAGCAATCTGGGCATAGGAATTTCCAGACTGTGAAAGTTTCCAAACGTCCTCTCTTCTGGCGGGGGGTAAATCTGAGCCCTTCATTATGAAGATTAAAAAAATGAGTTTGTTGGATAAAGGTTGGAAGTGAATGTCATATCCCCGAGTTTTTTCTGCAAAAGTGGCAAATTTCGTGCTGACACTTCGTCCCCCCCTTTGCACATGCACATATGTACAACAAACATGAACTGTCAAACTTCATTTTCGAGCCGCACTGTTGAGACCCGTGATGTAGTAAAAGCTTTAGGTTACACGGCCTTTTTGAAACTCTGATTCAACAATCTTGAGACGTCATTTTCATTTACATACCATACATAAATGGCCCTCCCACCTTTTTGTCAATGCCACCGATTTCCACGTGCATTTATGCTACTGAATCTTCTTTTTTTTCATCTTTGTCTCTTTTCACTTTTTTTTCCTACCGACTTTGACAGAAATATAAGTCTGCATATAATTTCCCGATACACTCGTTCATCATCGTCATCAATCCAGCTGTATTCCTTGAATTTACAAATCAAAATTGCAAGAAAGTCACATATAAAAAACCGGTGAAGGCATATCTCATCACACAGAAACCTCTGACCCAACCAACACTTGCACAAATTGGGCTACTGACAACAAAACAACTCACCGCAAATCTGTCACCCGCGGTGGTGACTTGGTAATGTACTCTTCATTCACAAACGAGAGCAAGAACTTTGACACCAGGCGCCCGGCATACAAGACATGGACGTCGCGAGGAAACGGCGAGTCTTCCGAGGGCGCAGAAGCGTCTTCTCCTTGAGCCAAGAGGTCTAGCTCGTTGGGCGCCGCTGTAGCTGCATGTTTTAGTCAGGTTAGCTGGTTACTCTCTCATTGTCGTAGAAGAAAACTCACGGAAACGCCTGTAGCTGATAAACATGCGCAAATCCCGCACAAACTCCTGCGCTGGCCGGTCCAGGCTCTCAAAAGTACTTGCTCTGTAGTCTGCCAGCGGATTAAACGGAGCTGTCGATGCATCCTTGCTGTACGTCTGGTACAGGTGGTGAAATTGATAGACAAACTTGCGGAACGGCATGTTCTCAATCTCCTGGTTGGCATCGTAAACCTGCAGACGCGAAATACTCGATGTTGCATTCTTGAGCTTCTGAATCTGCTGCTCGGCCATGACGTACGTCTCGAGCGCGACTTCCACGGCCTCCATAAATAAGCACAGAATCAAAAACGCCGCCAGACATGGCGCCCACTTGTCGCGCGACTTGCGCTTCAGTGCAGCTTCAAAGAGCTTGAAAATACGTGTCAGCTCGTCGCGCATTTGTTGGTCAATGATGCGCTTGACCTGTCGGTTGAGCACGCGCGACGTCACCCATTTTGCTGTGGGAGCTATCGAGATGCCGGCGTGACGCAGGTGATTCAGGCTTGCATCAGTAAGTGAGAGTTGCCGTGACATGACGTACTGCATGCCGTACAGGGTGAGAGCGCTATCTACAAGTTTCGACTTGGTCGACTTGGCGTACCGCTGCACCATGCAGATGATTTGGTGTGATACGTCTGAGTGCTCCATGGTCTGTGTTAATTGGCGTGCAAAGTGCGGCTCGCGGGGGAGCGCTGCTAGGTACTCCTTGACTTTTTTAGCGAGCTCGCTGAGCTGTGCCTTGTTCTTTGGGTCGATGCCGATAGGAACCGCGCTGCGGAGGTCCATTGCAACATTGTAGTCGTTTGAATGAACATGCCAATGCTGTAGGATGTTCTTGTCCTTGGGTGTAAAGATGTGTGTATCAATCACCAGCTGAGTATTAAAATTGCAGCTTGAAGAAAGCGCGATGCTCAGCCCGTACGGCTTGCCATTGAATGTAAAGTCCAGGATATTTTGTGTATAGAAACTGGCGACAGCATCCTCGCGGAAATGCTCACGGACGAATCCCGGAAACAGCGTTGCCACAAAGTCTTCAAACTGCCAGCACATCAGCTGCGGGATCGAGTCATGTAGCTTGACGCAGTTGGAGCATGGCCGCTCCATGCCGCACTTGACTTTACGCAGGCGACAGCAGAAGCACGCGCCTTTGCGCCGCACCTCGAGCGCAGCCTCTTTGGTCTTTGAGTTCAGCGGTCCCTTGCGACCGCGCTGGTTCTGGTTCAGGCCCATTTCCTTGAAGCAATTGTACGAGGCGTAGCTACCGTTGCCGGGATTCATCGTCGAAGGTGTTGCAATGAGAAACTTGGTTTCGGACACGACGGGCGGTTGGGTATGTGAGGTCTTGCGTTTCTTTGTGATACGGGCGTTTTTCACAGTACGCGAGGACGTGACGGGAATGTGGCGCGCGGGCGTATTGATTAGGGTCGTTCCGGATAGGAAGTCAGAGTCGTCGCTGTTGGGCGTGTGCATTGTCGGACTGCTGTTAGAGTTGGAGTTGGATACGATTGACAAGACATCGCAGTGTAGTTGCTGAGAACCAGGTATAAAAAAAAGGTGCTGGTCTGTGCTGGGCCATTGAGCTGTATCTTGTGCAGCCTGAGGATAGATAAAATCAGTTGTTGATGAGTAGTTTTGAGGGTTAGCCAAGCCAACCATGTTTGTCTGCATATTCATGCCCCCAGTTGGAACGGCAGACAAGTTGTTGTCGGTCAACATAGATCCTATGGCGTTGCCTGTGTAAACCGATGCATACATATTAGCTTTGTGTTACCAATGTCATCGGACATGTGAATCCTGCCAGACTTACTAGTTCCCTGTGACCCAAAGGGGCTGGGATCTGTAATGACATACCCCGAGTCTAGGGCATCAAACATTGATAACTGTATATTCTGCGGCAAGGGCTCAGATAAAGCCGAGTGCGGCGAAGACGGAACGTTTACATAGCCGTCGTTGATAGGTGTCAGTGGCCCGCTGAACGGTCCGCCGTTGATTGCCGATTGATGCGGAGATGTTGTGATGTTTTCCCATGATGCGCTGTCATCGCCGGATACTTCACCTAGCGACAGGAGATCTGCCGGTATTTCAGTGTTTTGAATGTTCATTTTCACGTGCTGAAGCCCTGGATCTAAGAAAAGAAGAGGGGAAAATTGATGTTGTCAAGTCAGAAGTCAAAAGGCCAAGAAATCTCAATTGAAGTCAAGCAAAAGTCCGCGTCGTCGTTAATGCCTAACTTTTCTTTGTGGCTGCAATACCAATAACAAACCCAAATTCAAAGAAAAGAAACAGGTGCAAAAAAGTCGCCGTCAACTGACTTTACAAGAGTTTCCGCTACGACATATTTTTGTCTGTGTGCACCTACTTTTTTTGCTTACTTCCTACACAGTGACTATGCAGTTATGCGGTATCGTTCAAGGTTCAGTTCATGTAAGCCTTTGATGCTTTTGTACGCAGTATTGTTGTTTTTGTTGTTTTACCACTAAAATGCCTTTGTTAGTCCCACGTTGTTCACCTAACGCTGAGGCAGAATCTTTGGCTTCTTCCCCACTTCTCGGTGACCAATTAAGGAAATTGACCTTCAGCCACAGCATCGCCGCCACACTTATGTACTTGTACATACATACATATGTATGTCTACAATAGTGTATGTACTGAAAACATCAACATACACATATCGAGTAATTTTTTCTAGTTGTGGTTCTCGAATGTCGGAGGACTCTGGCCGTTGAAATACCCCTTTTTTTCCATTTCTGCACCATGTATGTCTAAAATTAATGGGTATTTCAAGTACCTGTATAACAAGTCACATAACAACAATGTCGTACTAGTACTTGTGCTTCAATTTCTGGTAGGCCGCGTCAAAAAAAAAAAAAAAAAAAAAAAAAAAACTTACTGCGTACATATTATGGTCCATATTTCAAGGCTGTTTACTTCAAGTCATTATTCTTACTGCTATCATGCCAGGGAATAAAGAGTTTACTTCTTCACACAGGGCCACATCATAGCCGTCTATGAAGCAGAGCCATCAATATTTTGCGCAGATACAGCGTCATCAATCAACTGTGCAAAAGATGATTAACCTATATTATGATACCTCAAGCCTGGCTTCTAAACCAAGCTCTGGTAGGTCTTCTGTTATTTCCCTTCCGGAAAGAGACAGATCCATGGAGCAGCTGGGAAAAGCCCAAAATGCTCATGGAAAGTCTTGCAGATAGAGACAGATGTTTCTGTATCGTAAAAACAGCAGTTAAGATGTTAGCAGAGTTTTGAATTCAAAGGATTGTACTTGAGTATAAGAGAGTAAAAGCTACGCTTTTTGTTCCAAGTAGATTCCTGTAAAATGAACAGATGAATGATACTAAATGTGTATCTTTGATTGAAGCTTAAGTTAAAGCTTCGCAATTACACCTTGATACATGACTACTGACTTAGATGAAGTATCCTTTTGATACTCAGCTAATACACATTTTCTTTGGGGTTATCATAAGCCGGTTGAGCGGCTAAGGTCTGATAGTGTAAATGCAAAAGATTGTGTGAACTCTACAATTAACAATATGGGTTTGGAAGAAGGGACAGCTCTACTTTTTGCAAAAGGATTCTGACTCGGATTGTTTCGGCTTTAGTTCTAGAAGCTATATTTGGGCTCTCAATGGAAGCCTACTTGAAATCTGTCAGAGGTACCGAAGCTTTATTCGAGCTGATGCCACAGCCCATAAGAGCAAGAAAAGTCTTTGTTGGTTAAGTTACAAAGATGTCAGCCTTTTTGACTTGGTTCACTGACAGCCCAGATCTCAACCCGGAGAGAACTGCTGGGCTTGTATGAAAGCATATCTAGGTAAAACGTACCTGGAGATTTTCATTTTAGGCGTTGACAAAGAGGATGAAGCTACATCTGAGAGGAGAATAGCAGAGCCGTAGAATGTGATAGTTCCAAGAAGACGTCAATGATAAGAGGCAAAGAAGGGCGTTATATTCAGGCAAAGTACAGATTTATAACCTTATATAGAGCTTTTTTTTTGGTGTGACGGATGTTACTGCTTAATGCTCTGAGCCCTAGTATTAAAATCGTCTCAACTGTAATTGTGAAAGGGAAACATGTAAATGAAACTTTTATACTTTTTATTAACGAATGAGTCTACTTGCTTTTGTCTTTTGCTGGTTAAGCAACGTCATGGGGCTGTAGTACAAACTTTAACTCGTACCACATTGTTAATTACTAACCCTTTATGCACGTATTAACCCTACTGGTATTCTCGCCAACTTCATCACAAGACTTGGTTTTTATAGCTGTTTTTTTCTCTCTCCGAGAAACCAACCTGATTTCCGGATATCATTCGCTATTTCAGTAATGCCAAAGGATTTTCACCAAGGAATTGCAAAGGAACAAGCACGAAAGTGGATAAATAAATAAAAAATACACTAGGACAAAAAAATTGAGGCTCTTTTTAACTTTTGTTTTCCCTTGTTGAGGCCACTTTCACTACCACGTTGTCAAAAGTCGATTCGCTTTTCCAGCTTGTTCTAGGCTGAAGAACACACCTCTTTTGGGTTATGCGTTATTCCTTTATATGAAATACGCATTCTTCTTCCTAGGGACATTTATTTAATTTTTTTTTTTTTGACAACAAAGAAACCCCCGAGAAAAGAGAGAGAAAAAACCAAAAAAACAAGATGAACCTCCGAGAGAGGGGCTGGTCGGGTAGTCGCGGATTCTCGCTCACACTGGAGTTTTGCCTCTTCTTTTTCTCTCTTATTCTTTACCCTTCTCTGCTCTTCTGCCCCATCTTCCTTCACCTTTTGCGTTATCTTTTCTTCTACAAGTATCCCTCCTTCTGCCAAAAAAAAGACCGGTAACGGACGGAAGGAAACCCTTCTCGACTCTCTTTTGTCTTTTATTCTCCATTCTATCTGTCACTCATGTTTCCCAAGAAACCAACTGTCCGACAAATCATATGTATAAACGCAATGTAACGGTCAAAATTCGGCACTACAAAGGAAATGCAATGTTTATTTTCGGCCGTAGACTGATTCAGGCTCACTTGAAAATCCCTCCTGTCTTCTTTTCTCTATCCCTTTTTTTCCCTTTCATCCGAAGAAAAGGAATGGAAAAGAATGAGGCTCTGAGCCTCTTCTTCTCACTCATGCATGAGTGAACAATATTACATGATGAAATGAAAGCAAGAAAAAAAAAAAAAAAAAAGAGCAAGGGTGCATACTCCACTCTGTATCTCACCCTAAGAGTTACATTCGACACTCGCTCATGCAGCCACCAAACGTGCCCGCGCATGTGTTTGTTAGGAACTACTTGTCAGTAAGTAAAGCACGAAAAAGCCTGTACAAGTAGAGAAGAAGGAAAAGGAATTATAGGACCGGTCGACAATTCCAGCGCCGTCTATTTCCTGTTTTCCTGCTTGTTGAGTTACCACTCAAGAGAAAAGAATGTCGCCTTTCTTCACGATGTCTTTATTCATAAAGATCAAGACCGAACTCTTACACAATATTCACACTTTTTTATGAAATGAAAAACAACGAACAAAAACTCTGTGATAGATAATCTATGGTGGTATATATTTTTATTCTCCCCTGTGTTGATATGTAAAGGCGCTCGCGCAGCACCAACTGTATCAAGTTGTTGGGCCGCATTTTATCTTGAGCTGAATCGAAAGAACATCCCGGGAGCGTAAGATGAACCTTCTTCTGGGGCTGGGTTTGCATTTGATATCGTTTTGCATTTGAATATCCAAGGGAAAATGCTGTAAGAAAAGAAACAGTCACGGCTATTTTCTCTCTCTCTTTCTCTCATCTCTTTCTCCAATTGTGCCAGGTACATGGTTGGATTTGATGTGACGCAGTACTTCCAGCCAAAGACAACAAATGGATAAAGAAAAGAAGAGAAAAGAAATCAGGGAAAAAGCGCATGACGTAGGTATAAGCCGAATAACAGAAAAAGACAAGAAAAAACAAAATAATCCAGCGTCACTCGAGACATTAAACTGAGAAACCGAATGTTGTTCTCAAGAAAATGCCTCTCATGCTGAAATCTAAAAATCAGAAGTATCGTAGAAACAAAAACAAGCGACAACTAAAAGAAAGAAAAAGGCCCTGGGACGCCAAGTGTCAGGGTATCGGGGTGACATCTTCATGACAGGCCAATTTGGGGCCAACAAAGGCCACAAAGGAGCTGATCACGAGAGAAACTCCAAGAAACCCATGGCAATGAAGATGAAGCAAAATACGTCATAGAAAATTTGAGCGGGCCATTAGCACCGAAAAAGAAAATAACGAAAAGAAGAAAAAAAGAAGAAAAATAAAAAATCGTGTGTTGTTGATCCCACTCTCGAGAGAAAGCCGATTGAAGCCTCGAGCCCTTTAGGCGACACACAAGGGCCGCAAAAGGGCCGGGAGCATGTTTTGGGAAGAAGTTCTCACGCCCTTCCTTGGCTGCTCTGCAGATAGAGTGCGGCCAAGCAACAAAAAAAATGTATAGCTGTGTCTAATAAATTTCTGTTGCGAATGAAAAAGACTCTGATAGATGAAAGTTGTCCGGAGCTTCGTAAGAAAAAAGAATAGGAAGTAAAAAACAAGACGAATAACAAAAAGAAATGTCTAGCCCCGAAATACTAATAAAAAAAAGAAGAAAAATAAATGGGAACCTTATGTTTGAGCAGCCCATGATCGTTTATCAAAAACGTCGTGGACGATTTGATGCGGCCAGGCACCGTGGTGCTTGGATGTAGTGGGATATCGCTGACGGTATATGAAAACAGATATAAAAAAACAAAAGTGAGAAAAAGAGGGATCATGGATCAACCACGGAAGCGGGAAGCAGCGCGCTCTTGAATCTGCTTCTCGGTCGACACGTAGAGACGATCGAGGTAGTCCATGGCGGAGGCGTCCTTGAGAATTTTGGCCACTTGGATACCAGCAGAGATAAGTTGGAGAATGTTGCGGTCGTCCTTGAGCGGGCGGCTCTGATGCTTGGAGGCATGTCTCATCTCCAGCGAATTCTCGAGAACTGTGACAAATTGCTTGATTTGGCCGTTGTAAAGCACGCGCGCAGGAATACGGCGCTTGGTGGCAAGTCGCTTCAAGAGGTACACCCATTCTGTCCATTCACGATCCTGGGGTCTTTCAACCGGGCGCATGTCGTTGGTTAACGGAATAGGAAACTGGTACTTGGCAACAAAGTCGTAGGCGCACTGAGAAAGACGGTCGTTGACTTGGTTAAGGACATTATCCTGCTCCTGAACCAGCAGGTTGGTGGGGAGGTGTGGCAGTTCGCGCTCCTGGCGCGCGATGTAATCGGCAGGCGGGCGTTGCAGGAACTGGTGGGGTCCGTCAAACTCATCGCGGTTGGACGGCCGGCGCTGGGATCGTTTAGGGGGACCGTTGTTCTTGACGGGAAGAGTAGCGCCTGGACCATTGTCTAGGGCGTAGTCGGACAAGGGAGAAGTAAGAATATCGTCAACACTGTCGGTAGGTGAGTAGCGATCTTGTTCCCACTGGCCAGTCGTCGTAGACTGGAAAGCAAAAGGCGCCGAAGCGGTAAAGGGGGCAGCAGTGGCAGGCGATGGTGTTGCGTAGGCCGGGAAGGTAGGGTAAGCACCCTCTACTCCTCGCGCCATGTGGCTGGGTGTTCCAACAGGAACTGAGTAAACACTACCAGGAGCAACCGCCATACTGAGTGGGTAGAATGTTGTTAGTGGATTGTTCTGTGACGCATGGCTGCTCACATGTGAGAAGCGATACGGTGCCTCGTAAACTCTGTCGCCCTCCATGTGCGTAATAGTACAACAGTTAAAGAAACAGGGAAAGAAGGAAAAGTGAAGGAAGAATGTTGGCAATGGGGATTTAATATGGATTGACGGTGAGAAGAAGAAGGAGAAGAAGAAGGAGAAAAAGAAGAAAGAGGAAAGAAGAGAAGAGGAAATTAAAAGAACGGAAAAGAAAAACTTACTTGTTCTGCCACGGCGTGGGATCAAAGTGATAGGCTTTGTTATCGGCGTAAAGAGGGCTAAGAAAAGATATGTGAGTATAAGTACATACATATAACACACAAGTACATCTTCAAGCAACTAATAGTAACTATGTATATATGCCGGTGGATGGCTGCAGGCTGAGCCAGAACAAGACGCAGTAAAGACGGGTTCAACTTGAACGCCATGGCCTGGTAGGTCGCGTTATGCGATATCATATGCAGGTAGGAAACCATGTATGTATGTATAGCGTATGTTGTAGTTGATGTCATGTACATGTATGCAATATGCATATGCTACTACGATTTCTATTTAGAATATCATAGTATGTAGTAGCTTGGCACAACACGCACGACACGACACGACACGATACAACGCAACAGAGCAAGGCTGATATGACGGTGACGTCGTTGCAACCGTTAAACATACCAGTTCTTAATGAACTAACAAGCTAACTTGCAGCACCACTCACAACAGAGAAGAGACAAGAAAGAACCCAAAGCATAAAGCGTGAAAAAGCAAGGAACAACATACCTTCTCGAGGGGGGAGGGTGACCCCAAGGGTTGCCAACCGCAGTAGGGACTTTTCCGTAGTAGTCAGGCGTCTTCATATCTTTGCGGTTCATATTCATGATGACATATAAATCAAAGAAGGACGGCAAGAAGAGGGAGAAAAAGGAAAAGGAAAAAAGAATTAAGCCTAGAGAATTAGATAGAAATAGAAACAACCAGCTTTAGGGCCGGTAGCAGACAGGCGCAGAAGGTTCAGGACCCTGGAGCGGGCGGCGAGTTTTTGAAATATATGACGAGTAAAAAAAAAAAAAAAAAAAAAAA
>CM069897.1:1698118-1711893 GCA_036034705.1 Thielaviopsis punctulata
TTTTTTTTTTTCGTCTGTCAGTTATGAAATAAAAGGGTACATACATAGTACATATGTACCAGCGACATTTTGACGCTGACCTTTGTCCATGACCACAATTTTCTTGCCTTTTTCTTGAAGCGTCACAAAAAACAGTCTTGATGAATTTGATTCGACGGGAGTCTGTTGTCATGGGCTGCATGAGTGAGTTGGCACTGCATGCTCACCACTCCATCGTAAAGCAACAAGGGTTCTTATAGGTGGACTAGGAGGTAGGCTGCATAACCCCCGCTCCTGAGCTGCAGCCAGCCTCTAAGATGCAGCCTATGAAAGCGCGAGCCTTGCTTGGGAAAACAAAGCATCCTGCGGCCAGTTCCAACGGCCACTATGTAGATAGACTTTTACATAGTATAGTACGTACGTATGTATGTATGTACATAGTTTTTTTTTTGTCAGTACGGCTGGTATGTATTTATGTATGTACAATGTGTTATTTCATTTTTCTGTGTGTCGATATCTGAAATTCAGCTAGATGGCTGGGATGTACATGTATGTAATTTGTCTATTTTTTTTTTTGGCTGTTTATAGTACATACATAATACATACAGAGTCCTTTGATACAGACTCGTTTACGAAAAGGATGTGTGGGTAGTGGTGGGCGACGTGGCGCGGGACATGAAATGACAATGGAAAAAAAAAAAAACAAAAAAAAAACACTGTCGTCATTCTACAGATGGATGTACAAGTACACAATTGAAAAGAAAAACAAGGAGAGAAATATGTGCATGAAGAGAGGAGCACAGCGGCAAGACACGCAGATTCAAACAGCGAAGGAATGGGTGAGGTGAGGTGAGGTGAGGTGAGGTTGAGGACTAGTGATGAAAGGCAGCGTTGCACCTGGGGTAGTAGTACAAATTACAAGGGGTATAGGTAAAGTACAATTTTGCCTCTTTCTTTATATTGTGGCTGTCTTCCCATCGATTTCTTTCTTTTGGTACAAGTCTCATCAGACACCAACAACTTACCACTTTCAGTCACACACACACACACACACCCATATACACTTCTTTGTTCCCGTCTTTTCCTATATAACCGGCTCCCTTCTTCTTTTGCATTTACTTTTTATTCTTCCCTTCTTCTTCTTCTCTTCTCTTTTCCTCAACAATATCCCATTTCCCTTGAGAGTCTTTGACTTTACAAAGCTAAAAGAATCAAACACACTTCCCGCTTCACTCCTGCCCATCCACACATTCACAATGTCTTTCATGTACGACAACTCCATGCCCTTTGGCGATGAGATGTCCACCATCAGGTATATTTTCTGTCTTTCTTCTGTTTTCCTTTTGCTTTTGCTTTGAGTTGCGTTTGATTTTTCTGCTGTGTTTTGTTTTGCTTTGCTTATCTGCCGTCTTGCTTTTCTCCGTTCTGGATCCGACTTCGACCCGTGGATTTTGCTTTGCTTTGCTTTGTTTTGCTTTTTTGCTGTTTCTCCGTTTTGGAACCCGACTTGTCAACCCAAGGATTTTTGTTCTTCAGACCACTCTGGATATCTCCATGCAAAAACGGCCGCCCGGCTCGTCTTTGATGGTGAACAATGTGAATTATGACACTCTGTGTCGAAGCGTCAAAATATGACCTTTTATGCTTCTCTACATGGCAACGCCTTTAACAACCCGTTATGGACTCTCGAACCACTGGACGTTTTGCTTTTTATCTGGACCGTTTCTGTTTTCCATGGACAACAAGCCAGCCCACAGGACCTTTTTCTCCCAAGGATTTTCAATGGACCGTTGCTTTTTCTCTATCATTGCATCTTAGGGTAAGTTTGAAGATGATTTAATTTTGATCATCTCTTTCCAACAGCTTTTCAACTGGACCGTTTTTCTTTTTCTTTTTTTTTTGCCGCCTGGACTCCTTGTGATATTACTGGACCATATCTCTGTTCCTGTTGGGATTTTCTTCGACAAATCCCATTTGTTCCGTTCCTCTTTGACTTTGAATCCTTTGGAATGCTTTCGCATATGCTTTTATATCAAACGACCCTGGACATTACCCTAACCCTAGGGATACTCTTGGATGCCGCCCCATATGGATTTGCTTTTCTGTTTAGCCTGCCCTTGGAACTCTTCGACCCATGGATTGTTTTTGCTTTTCTCCCGGACTTTGCTTTTGCTTTCGTTTTTGCTTTTGATTTCTGTGGTTGGACCCAATCTTTCATGTGAAAGTCTGGCTTGCTCTTTTCAACCTAACTGACTGGTTCGTATCACCCTTTTCCCGGCACTTGGAGCGACAAGGTCTGTCGCAGGTGGAAAGATTTGCTAACTCTCATAGTAGGGACCAAAGTTGTTCCTAGCTAGTTCCAACACGTGTCTCCCTTACATGGAGACATGGACCGTGACAATGACCATATGACCGCGACAAAATACTAACCACTACCATGCAGCTCAATCTACATGGACGCCACCAATGTTTGCGGAGCCTTCCCTAGCCCGTACCAGCAGAGCAACCTGGCCCAGTTCCCTGACTTTACTCAGCCGAGTACGATTTCTGTTGAGGTTGAGGACTTCAATGTTTACCCCTACTCTGCCATGAGCCCCATCAAGAATGAGGACTACGAGCTGAGCCAAAACAACAACCAGATCAAGGCTGTGAAGCCCGCCGTTTGCTCTTCTATGGAGATGCCTTCGTTCAAAAACGAACTTGAGATGAGCCCTATCATGGACCTTGGCCGTATCACCCCGCCCTTTGGTTCTGACATGTTCCTGATTGGTACCGAGGATGCCCCTGCCTCATTCCCTGGTGACATGAATAGCCTGCAGCTGTACCCCGAGCTGGCTGGACCTCTGAACCTGACTCCTCCTGAGTCGCCCATTGACGCCTACTCTCCCCACTCCAACATGACTGAGGAGTTTGATGACCATCACGGCTCTTCGCCTGAGAACAAGTACTTCCACTCCGACATGGAGCAGCTGGAGGTTTCGGAGCCTGAGAGCCCTGTGTCTTCTCATCGCAACACGATTGACAGCGACACTGCTCGCAACCACGCTCTGTACAAGGATGCTACGCCTGCTATTGATGGTCTCTACCACTGTCCGTGGGAGAACCACAGCGACTGCAACCACAAGCCCGAGAAGCTCAAGTGCAACTATGAGTAAGTTTGTACAGAAAAAATTGATACAGATTCTTTATATGCTAACAGCCTACAGCAAGTATGTCGACTCGCACCTGCGCCCTTACCGCTGCAAGATGCCTTCGTGCGAGAACACTCGCTTTTCTTCGACTGCTTGCCTGTTGCGCCACGAGCGCGAGGCTCACCGCATGCACGGCCACCGTGCCCTGCACTGCCGCTACGAGGGCTGTGAGCGCTCGGTCGAGGGCAAGGGCTTCCCCCGTGCCTGGAACCTGCGCGACCACATGCGCCGTGTGCACAATGACAACTCGTACCCCGTGGACATTGTGCAGGAGGTTCCCAAGTCCAAGAACCGCCGCATCAACAAGGACCAGCAGGCCAGCCGCCGCCGGAACAGGGCCACGCTGGCTGCTGCTGCCGCTGCTGCCGCTGCCGCCGCCGCCGAGGCTGATGCGCGCAAGAAGAAGGATGAGGAGTGGCAGAACAGCCTGGTTGAGCTGCGTGGCATTGTGAACGCTATCGGCCAGCGCGGCGACACCAGAAACCCTGAGCAGATCAAGGTGGTTCAGAAGAAGATTGAGAAGATGGCTTCGATGCTGCAGCTCAGCATTCCTTCGTCGATCAAGCCGACCCCATCTGCGCGTCGTGTCTCGCAGACCAACTCTTGCGAGTAAATCCGCCTTTTTAAAAAGGCATACTTTTGAACTCTCTTTGCCACTTTATTCCTAACAGATGGTATGTTTGGGAAAATGTGGTTTTTTCTGTCTTGTTCGCTCTGCTGCTTGGATGACACCGGCACGCTTACTGCTTGAACTGCAGAACACTTGTGTGCGGCGGCTTGGAGCTGTCGTGCTGATACCACGGTATCTTTCCCTTCCCCTCATTCGCCTGGATTTCCGTTATGGAAGAAGCTCGAACGAGCTTCCAGGGCATGTGCGGCGTCTCATCCTTTTGGATGATTGACTTGCATTGTCTCCCAGAGACGTCCCCTCGTTTCTTGTGCTTTATGTGGCCGCTTCCGTTGCGTTGCCCACGTGGAGCATTGTTTGTGCCTTTTGTGGAAGGCCGGACGCCAGCCGCGCTGATGGGCCGGTTCCTGCTGACTTGCAGTCTGAGCAGTCTTGTCTTGTTCTGCGATTTCTCTTTGCCTCTGCGCCTCTTCCATTGTTGTGGATATATTTTGGTGTGAGGTGAGATCCGGCAGTGTCTTGTTGCTTTTCTCGTCTTGTTGAGTGAACTGGAGTGACCGGTTTGCGAGAGCTCGAGATTCAACATGGGCCTGCCACACAGAATCGACACTTGCTCAGGATTGACTCGTCCTTGCAACATGGTCTTGTCTACTTGTGGCAATTTGGGATGTTGACGGCATCGATATGGAACTCGATCTGCCTGTCCTTCCCACCCACGCTCGCTCTCTCTTGTTTTACTTGCTTTGCTTTTCTGCTAGTCCCTGTGTTTTGCATCGATCAAAGTTTATATTTGTTTGAGCGTGTTCTTCCCCCAATTTCCCACCCTGAAGCTTTTCCGTACAGCTTTGCCTGCCGTCTTTCCCTGGCTCTTCGGCTTTGTGTCTTTCTTGGTCTTTTTTACGCCTGAAACGGTGGTTGATGGACGAGAATAGAAGAGAGCAAGCAAATGAGTTATATTGGCAGAGAGCTGGAAGATGCTTCTATTGTTGGTCTTGGCCTTGAAACGCCAGCCAGCACCTTTTAAACCTTTTCTTTGTCGTTGTATTTTTCGTGTTTTTTTTTTGTTTTCTTTGTCTCTGTATTTATTGCTTTATATTTTCCTTGGTCCATGTATTTCTTGCTTGGTTTTGTCACGATAATGATTTATGGTCTTGCTTTTTGTTGCTTTTAAAGAATGGGAATTTCTAGATTTTTTTTGTTTCTGTTAATGTTTTCTTTTGTTCTATGGAATCTGTTTTACACCCAAAAACAAGGAGTTGCAGAGCGTTTATGAGAAATGACGATGATCTGACGAGGGGTAGATCGAATGGTTTTGTTGTATGATTTTTATGGTATATTTTCTGGCGTTTTAAAAAGTCTGAATTTCTTTGCAATTTATTACTGTGAAAACTCAACCTGTAACATAGTTTAGATTTTCCAATCCGCATTTATTTGATATGTATCTTGTTTGTCCCTGGGATCTTCTCACTTGTGGTGTGTAGATTATGACGCCATATTGCAAGATATGTACTGGTATGTATATGTATACGTAGGTATGTACATAGTGGGGGTTAAGTCAATGGCACGAACCCTGTAAATGCGGCGCAACGGACATCCAGATTCGGACAGACGCAACCTCTGTCTTTGTATGGGGAACGGGCAAAAGGTACAAGGTACATAATATATAAGTACAAAGGCCAATGTTACATTTCTCTAAAATTACTCTCTATCCTCGGGCCATTTCAGGGTTCCTCGGCGTTTCTTCTACACGTAGTGTAACCAGAGCCAGCAAAGATCCGGTCCGACCCGTACATAGGGTCTTTGAGGGTTTGTTCAACATGAGAAAAAAAAAAAAGACAATCATGAGATCACTTCAGCCGCAATGTTGGGAGTCTGGTTACTGCGGACATAGCTGTATGTACATAGCACATAGCAGCAAAGACTTTTTATTTAGAAGACAAACTACACTTGATGATAATCAGTCCGATAAGCTCCTACGCCATGATGGAGAGAAAAGTGGCAAGTGTAGGCGCCGGTTTCCTTTTGCTTAGTAGTGCTCCGGCTTTGGAGCTTCAAAACAAAGAACCAGAACTACATACCATACTGTGATAGCGCTGTGAGACAGTAAGGGAGCGTGTAACCAGAACTATGTATGTAAAGAAGAACAGAAGAAATGGAAACAGGAAACTTCAAGGAAGAAAATACCCTACCATAGGAAAAGAGGCTCAGCAGAAAGAGGAAGCTAAAATTACCCCGCTATAAGCCAAGCCAAACCAAAGGCAAAGGCCATCTACATACGTATGGTACAATGCTCCATGGAACCCCTCCACGAAAAATAGAGGGGCCTAGAGTGGAATGATTGCTCGCATGCAATCCTCAGCAGCAATTTTGCTGCTTTGCCTTCTGAAGCGATACTGTATGTATGGTACAAGTACAACTACAAGTACAAGGCCCATAGGTATTGTTTCTTCAATCGATAGCGGCTATAATTACTCTGGATAAGCCCAACTGGTGAGAGAATTTATTTTGCTTCCTTCTTTTCTTTTCTTTCTCTCCTCCTTCTCCCCAAATTCCTCAACGCAACGCTTAATTCTTTTTTCTTTTTGCTTCTTCTTCAAGACTACACTCTCTAAAAATCCGTCAAAATGGCTCGCAAGTTCTTCGTCGGTGGTAACTTCAAGATGTAAGATTTTTTTTTCGTTGTGTGTGTTGGCGCGACTTGCTGCTTTCGGCGTTAGCCCCGCGTCTTAGTCTGCGACATCGCCGCCAGGCTCGAATGTCTGGGCCGGCAGATTTTGTATACACAGAATGAGGAGCTGTCTCGCGTGGAAGACACTCATGGCCAGCAAAGAACTGCACTGACAGAGTAATGATACAGGAACGGCACCAAGTCGTCCATCAAGGAGATTGTTGACAACCTGAACGGTGCTACCCTCGACTCCAACACCGGTACGTTTTGAAGCCATGGCTAATTGTATATATACGTATATATATACGTACCCCCTCTACTCTTCTGATACCAGAGCCGCCGTGAGCCCACCAGAAATGACTAACTCCCTGCAGAGGTCGTCATTGCCCCTCCCGCCCTGTTCCTGCAGTCGGTCCGCGATAGCCTGCGCTCCGAGATCGAGGTTGCTGCCCAGAACGTGTACAACAAGCCCAACGGCGCCTTCACCGGTGAGATCAGCGTGTCGCAGCTCAAGGATTCCAACGTCAACTGGACCATCCTGGGCCACTCTGAGCGTCGCACCATTCTGGGCGAGACCGACGAGACTGTTGCCGCCAAGACCAAGGCTGCCATTGATGGTGGCATCTCGGTCATCTGGTGCTGCGGCGAGTCGCTGGAGGAGCGTGAGGCCGGCACCACCATTGCTGTCGTGTCCAAGCAGCTCGCCGCCCTCAAGGCCGCCATCTCCGAGGCCGACTGGGCCAAGGTTGTCATTGCCTACGAGCCCATCTGGGCCATTGGTACCGGCAAGGTCGCCACTACCCAGCAGGCCCAGGAGGTGCACGTTGCCATCCGTGCCTGGCTCAAGGCCCAGGTCAGCGACAAGGTTGCTGAGGAGACGCGCATTCTGTACGGTGGCTCTGTCTCGGAGAAGAACTGCAAGGACCTGGCCAAGGAGGCTGACATTGACGGTTTCCTGGTTGGTGGTGCTTCGCTGAAGCCTGCCTTTGTCGACATTATCAACGCCAACCTGTAAACGGGGGACGCGATGTAGTGCATGTATAATAATATAAGTAAAATAAAGTATAGTACTATGAACTGTGTGGCTCCTTGGTTGATTTGGATAGTGTGATGTATGTAGTAATATGTAGTGGCTGATAGTAATAATGTCATGATACAAGTTGTTGTACAGTTTTCCCTCTCTTTTTTCCGCTGTGGGTGTCTCTCTTTCTGCGACACTTCTCTCTTCCACACCCCTTCCTCCTCTTCCTCTTCCTCACACTGGGTTTCCATTGCCGTGGTAAGGACTCCAAACACCTCTGACACTCTCCGCAATACTCGTGACGGGCTTGTTGGTGCGCCTATTCTTCTCGCCGCTCGAGTCGCGCAGCATCTGCGCCTTTTTGAGAATCTGGTCCGGCTGCAGGTTGCGCACGCACACGGAGCGCTCCTTGCCGTTCATGTAGTGGCCGATGATGACGGGGTGCTTGCCGGGGCGCGGGGACACTTCGATTTCAATTTCGGGGTTGGCGGCGGCGAACTTGGCGAGTTGGGACTTGATGAAGCCGCTGCAGTAGGGTTAGTTTTCTATGCTGGCAGGAAACAAGATGGCACAGGAGTTTTTTTTTTTTTTTCAAGAGCTGAAGGAGAAGAAGAGACGTACTTCATGCCAACAGAGCTGCCGGCCCAGTCGCAGTAGTGGAAGTTGATTCTCTTGCATTGCAGCACAAAAGCGCCAACACCGTTCTGCCAAAGCCAGTTAGTTTTCACTTCAATTAATTGTGCTGGTGCTATGGCTCAACGCACCTGACCGGTGGAAACGGCCTTGATTGCTCTTATCGTCATTTTTGGACGTGTGGAGTTGTGATTGTCGGTTTACTTCAAGACCCTCCAAATCGGCCTTCAACGTCCGTCGTCCTATGATTTTTCGCCAGGTGAGGTCAATCGTGGGGCTATCACCAGTTGTGGCCCGTGCGCGGCAGATATGCGGGTAATCTTTTCCCTGGCGCATTAGCAATTTGGGAAAAGCACCCCCAAAAAAATGGTGAGTTAGCCAATTAGAACTCAGAATAGCGCGCCTTGAGCGGTCACCTTCTTGTGCTTATTTTGGCGGCAGAAAAGTCAACGACAAGGCTGTGGAATTTTCTTTACTGCTTACTCAGCTAAGCTACTAAAAGTTTCATGCTCCAGCAAGGCTTTGGGACGTACACAACTTATCAAGTACATACGCAACTGATCAAGTATGTACATATGTACACACATATTACGAAGCATCCAAACAACGCGCGCATAATCCGGCTTGCACTCCTTTGCACAAAAAGCGATTTTTGATTATACAGAATCGCGGCCTGACTGATTCAGCGCACGCCCCGGACGTTCTACGATTGCTACAAACGCTCTTTGTCGCCAGACGCTATAGACACTGCTGCTTGCACTCGTTTCACTACATCGCTATTCGTCACCAATTTCACGTTTTCCCAAGTTGACATATCCTTCGCAAACCTTCCCTCCATTCAACAATACCGAGACGCTGAGCTGAGCTGAGCTAGCTCCCGTACTGCCCAGCATGACGGACAAACTCCCCCCGAATTTGTTGATGCTGTTTGCGCCGCGTCCGCCCATCCGCTATCTCCCACCAATTGACCATGCGCCTGCCGAGCGCAAGACCATGCCGATTGACGGCCTGGTCTCGTTCCTCCCTGCGCTGCAGGAGTACAAGGAGACGGACAAGTACGAGGGTACCGAGAGCTGGCTGCAGCGCAAGGATCGGCTGAAGCAGGAGCGGCTGGCGGCGGCCGAGGCGCTCAAGACGGCAACGGGTATGTATTTCCTGGGCGAGGTAGTTGGTTTGTTATTTTGAGTAAGGATGGGTTGCTAACAAGGCTTTTTGATATTAGTCAACCCCAACGATGACCCTAACATTCGTGGCGATGCGTTCAAAACGCTCATTGTAGCGCGTCTTAGCTACGAAGCCACGGAACAGGATATTGAGCACGAGTTTAGCCGCTACGGTCCTATTGAAAGAGTGAGCACAGCACCCACGCCCTGTCATCATAAGTTGGTCTGTCAGTTAGAAAGAAAGACGACTAACAAGTACCAGATCCGTCTAGTCAAGGACACCCATGCCGATGAAAAGCCTGGAAAGAAGAAGAAGCCCCATCGCGGCTACGCCTTTGTCGTCTTTGAACGCGAGCGTGATATGAGAGGTAACTATAGCCCCTTTTCTTGCTTTCCCCTTGAGGAGTACTCAGTTTCCCCCTCTCCCCAGTACTCATGCAGACGACATTGCTTCGACATTTGATCTATGTTATGCTACCGACTCTGGACCCTGATCGACGCGTTGCCATGCGGACTCTAGTTCATGTTTTGCATTCTGGGCTGGACAACGCCCAAACTTTTGTTGTTTGGATTTTTACTCTGATCTTACATCTCTGCTGCTCTGTCGCGCATAGGACGTGATTCAGCACTCGTGGTATCGTGGTAAGATGAAGTCATTGCTAACACCAGCGCCCTGCGCACTTTGGTTTGTAACAGCTGCTCTGGATGCTTGTGACGGTATGAGACTCAAGGGCCGTGCTATCAAGGTCGACGTTGAAAGAGGCAGAACTATCAAGGGCTGGAAGCCACGGAGACTCGGTGGCGGTCTCGGCGGCCGCAACTACACTCGTGCCATGCCTTCCCGTCCCATGGGCGGTGGTGGCTTCCGCGGTTCTGGCGGTGGCTTTCGCGGCGGATTTGACAGCGGCCGTTCCCGGCCCGGCGGTGGTGGCGGCGGTGGTGGTGGTGGCGGTGCAGGTGGCTTCCGCGGTGGCTTCAGAGGCAGTGGCTTCCGCGGCGACCGCAACGGCGGTCCGCCCACTGGACCCAGCAGCGATCGCAATGGCTTTGGCGGACGGGACCGCGGCGACCGTGGCTTTGACTCGCGCGGCGGCGGCGGCCGTTCGTTTGACGACAGACACGGCGGGCGCGACCGCGAACCGCGGCGGTCAGGCAGCAATGCTGAGCCGGTGCGGCCACGGGACAGCGGATACCGTGACAGAGGAGACCGTGACAGGGGAGACCGCGACCGGGACCGCGACCGCGGTGATCGTGATAGAGGCGACTGGGATAGAGGAGATCGTGAGCGGGACCGTGAGCGGGACCGTGGCGACCGCGAGCGGGATCGCGACTATGACCGGGCGAGAGATGATGATCGGAAACGACGCTACGAGGAGCCCAGCAGCTACGATGAACCGAGAAAGCTGCGCCGGTATTAAGCAGTTTTTGTCGTTGTTTCTTTCCCTCGCAGGTGGCCAGAAGACTTGTCGTTGCCAAGCTTGGCTATGACGATCTCTGGCCCAACCCGAGGTAATGATGACGGGAAAAGCCGTCCCCCTCCCTCCCTCCCTCCCCCTCTTTTTTTCCTTTCTTTTGTTCATGGGGTGTCATTCTTCACTTTGGTCAGTCGGTTGTACTGTACGTCCATTCATGGCTGTAGGTATTTTGCACATTTTCTTTTCGGTTTTCGCGTTTTTCTTTTGCTCGTGAGAGGGAAATCAAAATGGTTGAGTATTTCGTTTCTTCATCTTCCCTTTGTCTTTTTCTCGAGTCTGCTTTTTGAATGTTCAGCTTTGTTTCTTTTGGGCTGGGCCTGTTTATTCTCAGAGGTAGTATTATTTCGTTTCAGTTCATTTTCCTTTTTATATTACTTGTCTTGATCATCATGAACTGAATGGGTAAGTCGCGATTATCAGCCAGACGGATGCAACAGGAAATCCCGAGGCGTCAAGAATATCGTGCTTTACAAGTGCCAGTGGAGGAAGAAAGGTAAGGACAGAGGTAAGCTTAAAGCCTGCTGATCCGAGTTGCATTTCTAGATATAGATGCTGCGTATTTGGTATTGTGAAGGTGAGTTGCTGTATCACCACAATATTTATGAATGCTGCTATGCTATGTATGTACATACATACATACTATGTACTTGTGCATGTGTATGCACAACAAAGGCGGTGAGCCGGTTGTTTTTTTCCCTACTGCTCCGCGCTTATCGATAAGCAACCAACTCCCCGCTAAAAAAAAATCAAGTTGTCTTTTGGAAATTTTTCTGCCGCTTTTCATTGAAAAATAAGACTGGAATTAATTAGTAGATAGATGTACAATATACTCTTTTCCATCTCTCAAGATAGTTGAATCCGGCTCCTTTTCTCTTGTCTTGCTGTAGTTTCTGCGATTTCTCCCTTCTTGCAGTCGCGTACTTTTGTTTCCTCTTTGTCAACTTGTGAAGCTCGCTCGTTCTCTTTCTTCCTCTTTCTCGACATCACCAACAAACCCACTACAAACAGAGTCTCACCCATCTCTATCCTCCATCGATTGCTTCTTCTCCTCCTCTGCCCTACGGACCTCCATAGACCACCCCAGGCCGCAAGATACAAACCCCCTCCTCCTCCAACAACAACAACAACAATAACAACAAAAATGCCCAAGTCTCGGCGCAACAAGAACGTTTCCCTGACGCAGGTTGACAAGAAGGGCCGCGAACACAAGGACAAGCTGTTTAGCAATGTGCGCGAGGCTGTCAATGAGTACCAGCACTGCTTTGTGTTTAGCGTCGACAACTCGCGCAACAACTATCTCAAGACGGTCCGCCAGGAGCTGAGTGACAGCGCGTGAGTCTTCCGTTGCTTCCCTTTGACCCGAGATGTTTCTTTTTGACTCTCTCCGGTCGACACTCCGTCCTCAGCCTCATACTGACCTATCCCCTGCTCTAGCATCTTCTTTGGCAAGTCCAAGCTCATGGCCAAGGCCCTCGGCCTGACCCCCGAGGAGGCCCAGGCCCCGAGCCTCGAGCTCCTCACCCCGCACATCCGCGGCCAAGTCGGACTGCTCTTCACTTCGCGCCCTGCCGCCGACGTGCTTTCCTACCTGTCGTCCATTGTCGAAGCCGACTTTGCGCGCGCCGGCACCGTGGCCTCACGCGACTTTGTCGTCCCCGCTGGCATCGTCTACTCGACGGGCGGCGAGGTGCCGCCCGAGCACGACGTCATCATGGAGCACACGCTTGACCCGGAGCTGCGCAAGCTCGGCGTGCCTACGCGCATGGTCCGTGGTAAAATTGTGCTGGGCGAGGAGGACGGCTCTGGCGAGGGGTACACTGTTTGCAAGAAGGGCCAGGTGCTGGACTCGCGCCAGACGAGACTGCTCAAGCTGTTTTCCGTGCCCATCAGCCAGTTCCGCATTCGTGTGCTTGCGTAAGTTTCTCTCTCTCTCTCTCTCTTTCCTACAATCTATCCCATCACAACACACAACCAGCTAACAACCTCTCTATAGTTACTGGAGCTCGGCCACCAGCAAAGTCACCGAAGTCGAGCCTTTTGCCGATGGTGAAGTTATCGAGGCCGAAGAGTAAAACCCCCCCCCCCCCCCCCCCCCAAAAAAAAAAATAAGGCGTCTTTTGGTTCTTTTTTATCTTTTCATATCTTGTTCTGCTTCTTCTTTTCTCCTGTATTTCATCTCTGTTCTTCTTCTACGACTTCGTTACTGCTTTTTACACAATTGTATTGATATATATCATGACTTTACACCTTTTCTTCCTGTATTTTCCTGCCTGCATCACCACTCGGAACAAAAATATGTCTGTATATATGTATGTATATAATAAATGAGCGGACTTGATATCATGCGAACTAAAAGAAGAAAAATAGACAAAAAAATGAACCCAAGATTAATAAGCTTCCCCCCTTCCCCTACTTCAACTGTCAAAGGTCCCTTCATTTATCAACGGCGCATCCGTCAAGGCGTTAATTTCCGACATAATCGACTCATCCGTAGCCATGCTGGTCATCACTTGTTCATGTGACAATCCCATCCAGAAGCCCGGCAGTTCTGCCTGCGTCTTCTTGCTGCGGTAAATCTCCTGCGCCACGCCGCGCACTTGGCCACACGCCATACTAGCAGCCTTCCACACGCCCGATAACTGGTTGAGCGCGCCAATGTTGAGGCGAATCTGCTGCCGCAGGTCGTCGTCATCGTGAGGGACAAAGTATAGTGCCCACTTGCTCAGATGTACAATGGATGAGAGCGTCACGACACAGGTAAAAAAGTGCGTGTGGGAAAGCAGCGATACGCGCTGGGTAATCATCTTGCTAATGTCGTTGGCAGAGCTGATGGTGTGGCGCGTGTGGGCGTTGAAGTTATCACCAGCAGCGATTGGCTGGTGGTCGGAGCAGGAAGTGACGTTGCGCGTAGCCGAGGAGTCGAGCTGAGAAAAGGGTTGGTGGAGCATGATGGAGATACTATATATAGGGTTAGGGGTTAGCATGTATAAGAGACAATGTTCTTTTTAGAAATTTCT
>CM069897.1:1726096-1738337 GCA_036034705.1 Thielaviopsis punctulata
TTTTTTTTCCCCTATTTCGCACATACAACCCTACTTAACCCTAAACACTTACACGACCCACTTACAACCTACAAAACAAACAAATCCCCTGATATCACAATGGCGCCTTCGTCGCACCACATTTTGTCGGCTTCGTCCGTTATCCTCTCTTTGGCTTCGGCTGTGGCTGCTAATCCTGGCAGCGCCGCTTCCTTTACTGATCCTACTTCCGGCATTGTTTTCCAAAAGTATGTCGGTTCATCCGGCACTAGCGTCGGTATGGCCCTTCCCGCGGCCACTACCGACGACAGCTTCATTGGTCAGATCTCGGTGCCGCTCAAGAACGGCTCCGGCTGGGGTGCTCTAGCCCTCGATGGAACAGTCCAGAGCGGCCTCTTTGTCGCTGCTTACCCGGATGGCAAGGGCGGCGTAACTGCCTCCCTGCGCAATGCTGACCAGACCGAGGTCACGGGTAGCTACAGCATCAACACCATCAGCCAGTCGACAAACGTTGATCAGAACTCTCTCATGTACACCTTCCTCTGCCAGAACTGTCTGGACCCTGAGCTGGGTAGCAGCCTGAGCAGCAAGAACGGCCCTGTCATCATGGGCTTTGGCCTGAGCAGTGCCAATGTGTCCAGCACTTCTGCTGCCGTTGCTCTGGGTGCTGCTACTTCGGGCAATGGAACTTTTTCTCTCAACACGACCGCTGCTCGCAACTCTGAGTTCCCCACCTGGTCTGCCCTGGCTTCGCCCTCGCTGTCTTCTGAGCTGAGAAAGAGAGGTCTGGGTGACTTTTTGAATAGCCTCTTTGGTGGTGGCGACGACAGCAACGACAACAATGACAACAACGACGCTGGCAACGATGCTGGCAACGATGCAAGCAACGGTGGTGATAGCCTGCTGGACAAGATTGGCGAGCTGATTCAAGGCAGCGGAGCTAGTGATTCCAACGGCCTGCTAGGTAATATTAGCCAGCTTATCGAGGGTGCTAGCAACTCTTCGAGCGGTGGTATTCTCAGTGAAATTGGTCAGCTGATTGAGAAGAACGGTGGAAATGCTTCGAATGGTTTGCTGGAAAAGCTGGGCCAGCTGTTTGGAGACAACAACAATGACGACGACAACAGCAACAACGATGACAATACTACTGCCAGTGTTAGCGTCGGTACCACTGCCACTGCTTCTGCCACTGATGTTGAGGATGCATTGGAGACTGCCACTGCCACTGAGACTGAGATTGCATCTGCTACTGCCACTTCTGAGGCTGAAAATGGTAGCAACGATAAGAACCAGGAGAACCAGGACCAGCAGCAAGAAGAGGAGCAAGAGGAAGAACAGCAGCAAGAGGAAGAACAGCAGCAAGAGGCGGGACAGAACCAGAACCAGAACCAGAACGAGGAAGAGCAGGACCAGAAGAAGCATCAAAAGCGGGGCCTGAAGCTGGAGCGGGCTAGTGGAAACTCGACTAACGCCGGAGCTGCCAGTGAATCCTTCACCACGACCATTGCTGCCGCTACTGCTACTGTTACCTCTAGTGCCAACACTACTGACAAGGGTGCCGTGGAGGACGCCAAGAAGAAGGACGACAAGAAGAAGGACGACAAGAAGAAAGACGACAAGAAGAAGGACGACAAGAAGAAGGACCAGAAGCGGGGCCTGAAGCTGGAGCGGGCTAGTGGAAACTCGACTAACGCTGGAGCTGCCAGTGAATCCTTCACCACGACCATTTCTGCCGCCACTGCTACTGTTACCTCTAGTGCCAACACTACTGACGACAAGAAGAAGGACGACAAGAAGAAAGACGACAAGAAGAAGGACGACAAAAAGAAGGACGACAAGAAGAAGGATGACAAGAAGAAGGATGACAAGAAGAAGAAAGACGACAAGAAGAAGAAGGACGACAACAAGGCCACTGCCTCTGCCACTGCCACCGACGCTACTGTTTCTGCTTCCGCCACTGCCACTGCCGCTGCCGCTGCCAACCGGAAGCGGAGCAACGTGAGCCAGAGCCAGGAGCAGCAGCAGGCGGAGCAGCAGCAGGCAGAGCAGCAGCAGGCGGAGCAGCAACAGGCAGAGCAGCAGCTGGGTAAGAACGGTACTGCCATTGCTACTGCCACTATCACGAATGTTGGAGCCGGAGTTCAGACTGCCACCGAGACCCTTTCGGTTGCTACTACTGTTTCCACTTCTGATATCAACAACGGCAACGGCCAGAACCAGAACCAGGGCCAGGGCGAGAGCCAGCAGCAGCAGGAGCAAGAGCAGGAAGAGGAAGAGCAGCAGCAACAGGAGGAGGAAGAAGAAGAAGAGGAGGAGGAGGAGGAGCAGCAGCAGGAGGAGGGTCAAGGCCAGGGTGAGGGTGAGAACCAGGCCGAGCAAGAAGAGGAAGAGCAGCAGGAAGCGGATCAGGAGATAGCCGACGAGGAGGAGGCTGAAGAGGAAGAAGCCGAGGAGGAGGAGGAGGAGGCCGAAGAGGAGGCTGCGGAGGAGGGCCAGGGCCAGGGCCAGGGCGAGAGCGAGAGCCAACAGGAGGAGGAGGAAGAGGAAGAAGCCGAGGAAGAGCAAGCCGCCGAGGAACAGGCTGCCGAGCAGGGCCAAGGCCAGGGCGCGAACCAGCAGCAGCAAGAGGAAGAGGAGGAGGCTGCTCTGGAACAGCAGCAGCAGCAGCAGGCCCGCCGGGCGAAGCCGGTGTCGCGTGTGCAGGCTGTGCGCCGCTTCATTGAGGGGAAGCTGTAAAGCTTCATATAACGGATGATGATGAGGAGAAGAAGGACAAGGAGAAGGGAGGGGGGTTTTTGACTGTGGCGGTCAAGGCTGCAGGACATGCTTTAATTGTTAGTCAAAGAAATGCAAAATGATTAGTATTATGCCAGATATACAGAGTGTTCTGTATGTATGTATGTGTGTATGTATGTATGTGTGTATGTATGTATGTGTGTATGTATACATGAGAAAGAGAACAGGAAACTCCACTTGTTTCCTTTGTAAAGAACTTTACCGCTCCTTCCTGATGCGTTGATGTATAGATATAAGGTATGTATTCCTCATCAGGAAAAAAAAAAGGAAAAAGAAGGTGGCAGCTACGAACTAGCTCCAACTACGGACTTGATTAGAAAACATTCCGAGTAAGTTGCTTGGCTGTCACACTGGGGAAGGCGCCTATGTATGTAAGTCGCCTGTATTGGAAGTTGCGATAGATTGGATGTAAGCGAGTACTGTTGGAAGTCCACCATAGTCTATGTATGTAGATATGTACCAACACATCAGTAATGTGAGAGTTTGTACATACATCGTTTTCTTTCCCCGATTCCACATCACCCCCGGCTATTCAATCCAGACTGCAAAGGATCCTTCAACTTGGTTTATTCTTTCTTTTTATGTATGTATTCAGTACATGATCCTTTCTTCTCTCCCAAGTCTCTGCCTGTGCCACAAAAATCCTTATATAATCTTACCTTTCCCGTCTTTGACAGTCAGTCAGATAAACTTGTTTCCCTCCATGACATCCCTTTTCATTGTCACACAACATCAACATCATCAACAACCATGTCGACTACTAGTACTACTACATCAATAATGCACGCTCTCCTGTTTCTTCTTGGTCTAGATCCCAAGATTAACTATTCCATGTACTCTGTAAGTTTTATCTATTGTTTTTTTTTTGTTTTTTTCAAGTAAAAAAGAACTAACCGTACCGATAGATCATCATCGCCTTCTTCATCATCTTTGTCACTCAAATCTCCTACATCCAACTCTCCAAGAAACACGCCCTCTTTGACCTTGCCAACCCGCGCAACACTCTGTCCAAAATTTCGCAAGCCGAAACACTTGACCCCGCTGTACGTTCTTCTCTCTTCCCCCCCCTCTCTTATTCAACTCACGCGCACAATACAAACACATACCAAAATATATATATATAGATCAAATCACGCATCCTCCACTTCAAAGCCGCTGCCGACAACGGCTTCGAAACCATCGCCTTATACGCCGCCGCCATCTCCGCCGCCAACGCTGCTGGCGTCGACAAGGATACGCTTAACCTGCTAGCCGCCGCTTACCTCGTGTCGCGCGTGCTGTTTGTCGGCATCTACGTTGACCTGCAGGACAGATTCAGTGGTTTCGCGCCGCTGCGGACAGTAGTTTGGTTTTCAGGGAATGCAGTGACCATGTCGTTGTATGCCATGGCAGCAAAGAAGTGGGCATAGAGGGAAAATCATAGAACATGTTGCAGAAGCTCATAAGCTTGTGGAAAGATTGTATTGAGGCGGTATTGACGAAACATCATGACCTGTTGTTGAATATAAACGCGTTATAATGAGAGAGCGTGTCATGGATAAAAGACTGGAAATTCAAACAGAGAAAACAGAAGACATGACAATACTGTTGCAACAAAAAACCATGTGCATCGTAGGTGAAAATCAACAAATGAAAAAAAAAAGATAACAGAAAATGGCAGCCCCCCTTAGATAAAAACATCAAAAAGAAAACAAAAAGAAGGAGATATAAAACGATATGAGGAAAATGAAAAAAAAAAAGCTTCAGATAAAAGAAAAAGGAAATAGAGAGAGAAAGAGAACATAAAACGATGTCACAAAATAGCTCACCGCAGACTCAGACCGCAGCCTCCTCCTCCGCCTCCCCGGCGCCATCCACCTTGCTCACAGATGCCGTCTCGACCGGTGCATGCTTGACAGACGCCGCATCTTCCGACACTGCCTTGGAATTCTCCGTGTTAACATCGGCGCTGGGCCTGCGTGACAAAACACCCGACTCCTGGTACTCCACGTCGCCGTGAACCTCTGAAGGACCCATCAGGTGCCGCGCTTCAGACTCGACAATGACGTCATTGTCGATGCGATCCTCGAGGGCACCATCGTTAATGCGCGCCACAAACGCTGAGGCAATCAGGACAAACACGCCGCCCAGCGCAAACACATACGACATGCTGTGGTCGCCAGGAGTGCCGCGGGGCTTTTGCCAGTAGTAAAAGATGATGCTGGAGCCAATGTTGGCCACAATTTGCGGCGCTGCAATCGACATGTTGTGGATGCCGAGAATTACTCCGGCGTCGTCATGCTCAGCAGCTTCGTCCATGCCGAGTTCCGGGTTGTGCATGTCGTCGAAGCTACCGAGACCCGACGGCGTGCGGAAGGGGAACCACTGCATGGCGAGTTCCTGCTGCCTCGCCTTGCGAATACGGATCAGGGCGTCGCGACGGCTAATTTCCGCAGAGATAATTGCCCACGGGGCCCAGAGCGTCAGAGCCCAGGTAAAGCCAATCGAGCTGACCAGAATGGTTGCCACCTGGACAGACCGCACAAACATCGTGCCAATCAGCGTGGCAGCAAAGAAGAGCAGCGAAAGGAACCACGCCCGCTTAAGCGTCAAGCCAGGAATGTGCAGGCTCTCGAGAAACGAAGCCGTCTTGGACTGCGACGCTCCACCAACAGGCACCTTGTCGTAAGTAGGCGAGATAAAGAAGGGCAGCAACACATTGGTAGCTAGGGTCACCACAGAGTTGATGAAAAGCGCCAGCGTGCCCACACGTGTCGCTTCTTCATACAGCTTCTCAATCTCCTGATCGCTCATGTTGGGGTTCTCCTCCAGGAAAGGCTGCACGTAGAGATCCCCAATGTACGATGACGTATAAAACAGAAACGGGAACCAGCCAATCCACGAAAACAGCTGCACCAAGCACACGCGCTTAATCTGTACAGGCAAGCGCCGAATAGACCGCAGCAGCTGACCAAAAAACGCCAAAAGGCCAGGACTCGGCTTGGGCGCCTTTCCGGTGGAGCGAGGATCACGCTCAGAAATAACAGCAGTGCTCAAGCAGACGGTGAAGCTAAGAACAATGCTGGCAATCGCACACAGAGCCTGGAACTGTGTGCTTCCCAACCACGGGACAATGCGATGCAGCTCAACATAACCAGCCAGGTAGCCAACAATGTTGCCAAAGCCCGTAATTCGGCTGGCCATGGCGTTGGCGGCCTCTTGCTGGTGAGCCGGCGCACAGTCGACGATAAAGGCGCGGATAGCGGCCTGAACAGTGTTGATGGCAAAATCCAAAACGTACACGCCAACCACAGCCACAACAATCACAGTGTTTTTTGCGCCGTCACTGGCCGAGTCAAAGCCAGCAGCCTCGAGAACAGCAGTGACGATTTCCTTGGTCCAGGCGAGGAACAGAAGCGAAGCAACAGTAGCCAGGGTTCCGCCCAGCATAAACGGCTTGCGACGGCCCCACGACAGGCGGCAGTTGTCACTTAGCATGCCGACATACGGCTGCACAAGAGTACCGCTCAATGGACCAGCAATCCACACGAGCGCCATCAAGGACTTGCTGAGACCCAGCGACAACAGATACGGCGAGCCATTGCTCAGCTCGACTGACCAGGCAATTTGCAAGCCACCGATGCTGATGGTTAGCAGAATCAAGTACCACACGCTCTTGGAGTCGGCATACTCGGCCGACGCCGTGTGCGAGTTGGAGATATCAAACGACGGGCGTGCGCCCAGGGCATCGGCAGCGATCGGGGTAGACAAATCGGGCGAGCGCGATCCGGAGCCATGGTTGGTGTTGGAAGTCGTAGGCGAAAGGAGCGGCGACGATTCGTTGAGCGGATCGGCGTCAAACTGATCAGTCCTTGTGCGGCGAATGCGCACGTGAGGAGAGTTTGCGTCTTGTGAAGACTGAGGTAACGCCATGACGGCAAAAATGGGATGGAATGTTTTTTGTGGGTGTGTAATGATATGGAGGGAAAAATAGAAAGCAAGAAAAAAAAAAAAAACCACTAAAGGAAGAGAGGACCAGGAAGCTCAGTCAAGAGTTCTCGAATGGAGTTACAAAGTTAAAAATCACGGCCAGACGAAAATATCGTAGGGGAGATGGGAAACACAGCGAGGGGGATACCAGTCTCGAAAAGAAAAGAAAGAAAGAAAGAAAGCAAAAGCAGGACAAGCACAGCACAGCACAGCACAGCCGCAGAGATGAAAAGAGGTTATATATATATGGGAGCTAGGCAGAACAGAATGGACGGTTGCAGGGAGGATGGATGAATAGCCAGACTTGACTTATTTTATGTGCATAGTAGAGTGATATATGCATGCACGAGTAGATATGTATGTAATAGTATGTATGTAGCAATATCAATATAGATAGTACATGTGTATGAGTATCCTGTACCATGCAGGTTGTATGTATGAAAGGAGTTTGAAGCTGCAGTGTTTGCGCCGGGATTCTAAATGTATGTATGGTATGGTATGGCTATGACGACGACGATATACTTGTACATACATACAAGTATGTTGTATGTATGTATGTACATATGTAATTAGTATGGTAGTAGGTGGTGAGCTGCTGCTGCTGCTGGTGTTGAAAAAAGGGTTGATAAACTAAATAAATGACAGGCTTCAGATGCTGCCGCAGGAATGACAGGCCTGGACTTTATCAAGTCAAGCTCGCTTTATGCAGAATTCATGCAGCTGCAGCACCAGATTCGATGGATAGGAATAGAGCAGTTTGGAGCTAACAACAAAGACGATAAAAGCGATTTGATGGACGGGGGATAGGATAGGCAAGAGGAATAGATGGTCACGTCACGCGGTCGTTGTTTGGGTCGAGTCGGGCTTTCGAGTTATGTAAGTTTGGGTTTGGGTGGAGGTTTTCTTAATTTATTGTATTTTTTTTTGGTATCAGTTGAAAGTTGGATTAGGCCTCGACGCAAGGCGAGAATTTATCGATTCGATCTGTATGTATGTACTGCCGCAAAAAGAAGAGATGAAAGGCGAGATAAGATTGATGATGGAAAGGGAAAGGATGGTGATGGAATGAATGAATGCAGAGGAGGAGGAGGAGAGGAGAAGACGAGAAGAGAAATTTGACTCTGAAATACAGGTACAAGTAACAAAATAAGCCCCCGTAATAAGTTGGCAGCTGCAGAAGCAATGCACTACAATACTACAAAGTACTTGGTAGTTACATATGTACAGGCCAAGTACATAGTATGGTAACATCAGAGAAAGTACACACTTTTGTGGTGCTTTGGCTGTGGTCAGGCTGTGCTTGTTTTAACTGAATGCGGTAGCGTAGCTGCCTTAGCGGTATTGAAAGGGACTTTTTCGAAGGCCTTGGCTGTATGTATGTATGTATGTATGTATGCATCTTGAGTTGGCATCTCCATTTGTATTATATTGGTCTAGGTTTTTTTTCTGAGCACAAGTTGAAGGAATGAGGAATAAACAAAGAAGGAAGCTTCAGCTCAAGACTTGGACATGTACATACAAGTATCAAGTTTCCCGCTGACGTAACTCCCGGTGGCAATACATCAAGATATGTATGTATGTACATAGTATGCATGTACTCTGTACATACATACATACATACATACATACATACATACATACTACATACATACATATAGAGTACATACCTGTAGTATGCATGCATGACTTCACAAGCCAACTTTACCCTACTATTTACAGTCATCTTTCAAGCTTCTTTTTATCACACAAATGAACAATCATCCCCCAGCAACTACATATGTACTGCGTAGATAGATACCTTGTCAAACGAGGGTATCAATGCAAGGAACTTGTGTAGTACATAGCAAGTCTATACTTTGACTTTTTGCCTTCTGCGCAGAAGCAAGTTTATCATAATCTATCTGTAACTAGAGAAAGGCTACTCAGGTGAAAAATAACTCTTCTCCTTCCACGGCACGGCAAATTACCACATGTAAGGAGGCCTAGAGTTCTCATATCATCTTCTTGCTCCCTGGCGTACAAAGAAAAGCGAGATGTCTCTTTTAGGTGGCCATCCCTTTGTCAAGTAAAAAGTACAAGTGATAACATAACTTAAGAGTAAAAACAAAGCGTTGCATGTGCACATGGGAATACCATACAGATATATATACCATGCACGTTGTTATGCAAGTTCGCTACACAGTCTCAGTTGACATGGTCGTTATCAACCTACTACATACTACTATGTATTTTTTTTTCTAGGGAGGAGGAAGACAAAAAAAGGATCCTCATACAAAACCATGCATCAAAATAAAAGCCCAATGACGATATCAAAATGGCATAAATCATATATAAAACATATAAACAAGGCTTTCAACTAACCCACAAACCCTAGTACCCACTCCTCTCCCCACCCCCTCAACCCTCTCGACCTTCTTTTACTTTCCCTCATACATACATATACATACTGCATGCTACCACGTAATACCAACAACTGCTATACAGCTGACCCACCATTCCCTCCCGCCCCACTGCTGCGATGACTCCCCGAATCCAGCAATAAGTGCGGCTTGATAAAGTCCTCATCCAACTGCCGAAACAGCCCTGCTGGATCCTCCGTCGTAAGCAACTGTCTAAATGCTGGAATCACCCCCGTCGCATGACCCTCTGTCCCCGCTGCCGCCCCCGTAGCTGCCGCACCGACCGGCGTGGTTGGCGCCGTGTTGGTGCGATGTAGCGTATTGCCCCGCCTCTGCGGCGGCATGCCAGCGCGCGCAGGCGGCGGCAGATCCGACGTGTCAATATCGCTGCCGATTTCCGAATCCGTCAGCCCGTCGCGCAACAACTCGCCTGTTTCAACTTCCGACGCGGCGCCGCGGCTGCGCGTTACCGATGCCGCGTGGGACCGGCTAGGGCCGACGTTGGAACTGCTTGCACGTCCGACATTGTTGAGTGAAATATTGCGGCGGGGGCTGTATCCAATAGCCGTGTCGGAGCGCTTGTAGTAGCCGCCGTTGTAGGTCTCAATGTCGAATTCATCGTCGCTGTCAATCTCGTCAACCACGCCAGTCTGGATGCCGAGAATCTCCAGCATGCGCGCCGTGGTGCCGCCAAAAATGATGACAGTCAAGACAACCACGACCAGCACGGTGGCGCGCAGAGCAGGTGCGTTGTCGCCGTCCATGAGGGCAGCAAGAGCCACACCGACAGCGCCGCGCAAACCGGCCCAGAAGAGCATGGCCTGGTAGCTGTACGACAATTCATCGGGGACCTGGCCGCGACGGGCGGCGCGGTAGCGAATCACGCGGTTAATCAGGCTAGACAGCGGAAACACAGCGACGTAGCGGGCGGCGCAGACGGCCATGACAGTCACAATAATCAGCGGCGGCTGGAAGACGAGCGTGTTGTCGGTAAACAGCGAGAGACCCAGGTAGATGAAGATGAAGTTTTCCGAGAGCTGGGCAAGAACCTGGAAGAGGTACTTTGTGGTCAGCTGGGTGCGGCGCGACATGTTGAAGTAGGCATAATGCTTGAGGGTGATGCCGCAAAACAACAGCGACACAATGCCCGACAAGTGCACGCCGTTGGAAAAGAAGTAGGTGGCATAGGCAATCAAGACTACCAGCGAACTCTCAATCTTTTGGTAGCGGCGGATATAGGTAAACTTGAGCAGCAAGGCGGTTCCCACGCCCACCAGCACGCCAATCATCAGCGACCCGAAAAAGACAAACAGGAACACGCCGATACCCTCAAACAGGTTGACGACGCCGAGCTCTCCGGCCTCGCCTTTTTTGTAGGTTTGGGCCGTCTCGAAAATGACAATGGCAATGGCGTCGTTGAGAATGGACTCGCCAAAGATGTAGGTGTAGAGTTGCGGATCGACCTTGTACGAGTTGAAAATGGCCAGAATGGTGACGGGATCGGTGGCCGAGAGGGTTGCGCCGACAGAAATGGCGTCGACAAAGCTCATTTTGAGCGGGCCAGGCAGCATGGCAAAGAACCAGAGAATGACACCAATGACGACGGCAGACAAGAAGGTACCGGCAAAGGCAAAGGTCAGGATGATGCCCATGTTGCGGAAGAAGTTTGCCTGGTGTAGTTCGTAGCCGGAAGAGAGGATGATGGGTGGAAGCAGCAAGTTGAAGAAGATTTGCGGGCTAAACTTGATGATGTTTCTAATGGAGTCGCCGGGGGTGATGAGGAGAATCAAACCGACAACCATTCCTGGGAGGGGAGGGGAGGGGAGAAGGAAGAGGAGTTAGTTTTGGACTGTTTACGTGTCTGCCATCACATCACCAAAAGAAACTCACCTGCAAAAATCGAAATCACCGTTTCATGAATAGCCTCAATCTTCTTTTCCTGCAGCAAATAGCTCGTCAAAAAGGCGATAATCAGCAGCATGATGGAAATGAAAATGGCCCAAGACGAGACCGCCTCACTCTGCGATGTGTTTCCATCTAGAATGCGCCATTGTCAGTAATTCTCCCCTTCTTCTTCTTCTTGTTTGTGTACCAACTACAGCAATGCGCCGTCACGCGATGGGATGCTGTTTTGTGACTTTGATGCGCCATTCTCAGCTCGCACGCCAATTGGTGCTGAAGAGAACATCAAAAGACAGAAGTCCTAGCACAAGAACAAGACGGAAGAAAAAGAGACAGGCGTTATCAGCGGGGTATCGGTCGAATCGGCGTGTAGGGCGGACGGGCAATGGTATAGAAGTCTCGATCGAATACGAGTTGACAAAAAATAAAGAAAACGTATGAGCGCACCTCCAGGATCGGCATCGTCGTCGATAGCTCGTGCTATAGCGCGATAAGAGGCAAGTTGTTAGCGGATCGTGTTCCATGTAAACGAGCGATAAGTGCATGTGAAAATTCCATGTTGTCTTCTATTTCCAGCTTCGAGACGAGAGATGGGTATAGATAGCAGTCAAACAAAGAACAAGGAGAAAAGTCATGAAGTACAAACGCATCCAGGAAGACGACTATCGTGCTGAGAACCAGAGAGTAGAGGAAGGTGGAAATAGAGCTTACATACATAACAGATGCAGAGCACCTGCGACCAACTCTTGCGCCGCCATATCGCGACAAAGGCAGGCTTGGGGTCTTGGTCTTGTTTAAACTCTGCTGAGACAAAGGCGGAGTATGCAGGTCGTCATGGAATCGTGAGTTCTGCTGGGGATTAACGCAAGATGGTTTCGGATCGCGGAGTTTCGTATTTTGCTATGTAATTCTTTGCGTTTTTTAGTTGATGAAGAGGGAAGAAAAAAAAAAAAAAAAAAAAACAATGCGGGAATCGAGAAAGAAATCCGAGGTGGGTCAATAAATTGCCAGTTTGTAGCGGTATTAGTTGAGTTGTAGTGGTGGCTGTACTCTGTAGCTATGTATGTACAGTTACTTGACAGAGGTCCCGCAAAAAAAAGTCAGCCTTTCTGAATTTTAGAATTCTTCCTCCTACATCACCACAACTATGAATCTCAACACTATCCACAGACCACCTCCAAAGCCATTTCGGAAAT
>CM069897.1:1753947-1779579 GCA_036034705.1 Thielaviopsis punctulata
TTTTTTTTCAGGATAAACCATGGACCATATGTATGTACATATGGCATGTACCTTTTCTTCTATACGTTTGTGAGACAAAAAAAAAAGAGAAGGCAGGGGGTTAACAACGCCTTCAGTTCAGCTCTTCTTGTTCTTGAAGAGCACGTGACTCGAGGACAAAAAGAATTAAACTTTCCTCAAAAAGTATGTAGTCACAAAGTTTCCCGCTCGGGCGTATGACTTTATTCATATACTGGTATGGTAAATACGGGTTTTCGTGTAGGGTTCCACTTCACAACCCTAAGATGTCAACTTCCCAGGAACAAAAGAACCCCCATACACAATTTTATATACATGTACTGGTACTTGTATATATGTACATACATAACTTGTTTTTTTTGTTTCCCTATAGAAAACTACTCTTACAAATATCAGCTCAGCTTAGTCGTACACCAACTAACTCAACAAACGCCGTATTGTTCAAATTCCAATACATCCAACATTATATACTACAGCTTAGTTTTCCGTGTGTCACGCATGCAGCATTAATACAACAAGCATAACTTAATCCGCCCATCCAAATGCATCACCAATGGCAATCGTGTTGCACCGCGTACCAATAAGCGCGATAAAGATTGCCGCCAGATCCACCACCACCAAAACAACCGCCGCCATCATAAACCGCGGGCTAAACACGCGGTACAGCATAAGATGCCGTCTCAAATATCCCGCCCAGACCATTGTAGCCAGAGCCTCCATCGCATAAAACGCAACAAAAGACGCCAAAGCCGTTGAAACACTCTCCAAAACGCCACGGCGCTTAGGGCCAACCTTCCACAGCACAACCAGTGGCACAATCGACACGGCCACAATCTGTCCCGCAAATGTGTTCATCGCAATAAACAGCGGACTCCACGGATAGCGCACTTCAAAGAGAGGGATAAAGGCAGAATCCCACTGGATCGAGCTGAGTGTGGCTTGGTGGCCGGTCGTGAAGAAGTGGAAGTTCCCGAGAATGGCGAGCATGATGGGTCCAATCGTCTCGTTGGTCAGAATGTTAAGGTCAAGGATTTCAACTAGCGAGAGCGTCTGCCAGAGCATGATGGCCAGCGAGCCAACGCCCATGGGCTTTGACAGCAGAATACAGGCGCCGACAATGTTTAGCGGGAGCAAAAGGTAGCGCGCTCCATTGGCATTGCCGTATCCAAGAATGACAAACTTGGTACCAACATTCTTTTCACGAGCCGGGATAATAGCCACATTGGGAGGTGCCCACGTAAACGCCGTACTGCCCACAACAAGCGCCATACCAAGTGTAATCTGTGCAATATACACACTAGCAGTCTTGAGAACACCTTCGGGGAGACCAGAGAACCAGCCGCCGTTGTTGGCCGCATCAACAAGCCAGTAAATGGCCGACATAGCAAGTCCAGTGCGGAAAAAAATGCCAATCCACGCCGGCGCAAAACCCTGGTATGAGCGAGACGGTGTCAGGAACGACTTGATAACCAGAGGAAGCAGCAGGACAACTAGGAAAGGAATAGCCAGCTGCCAAATCGACGAGGTCGACGAAGACGCCGACGAATAGTACGTCGAGGTACAGTAGGGCATTTGTTCGTCACGGCAGAGCTTTGATGCCGAGGCAACACGGGCCAGCAGGACAAACATGACTGAGTGCGACACGGCAATAGTACGGTCCTCCCACGAGCGAATTTGCAGCGATGAAACAGCCGCACAGAAGCCAAAGGTGGAAATCATAAAGAGAGAGATTGAATCCTCCCAGATCGTGTATGAGTTAGACGCAAATCCAATCGACTGCGCCAGGGTAAAAGTCAACCCCAGCCAGCCCCAGAATGAGGTCGGCAGAATGTTAAAGACGGACTTTTCAAGACCGTAGAGACCAACAAGAACAGCAAGGGAGCTGGTGACACAGACACCAGTGACCGCAAAAGGCCATTCAATGATGTCGGTGAACACAGAGGCAGCACCAAGAACACCAGCAACTGGGATACCAGCTCCCAGAGCACGAATCATAAGACGCTTGTGCAGGGACTTGTAGGCAACTTCGTCCTGATCACCGCCGATGCCACTCATCTCAAATCCAGTCTCGGCAAACTCGAGATCCAGGTTTTCCAGAATGGCAAAGTCTTCATCCTCGTCCTTGGAGGCAAAAGTGACCAGTGTTAGGACACCAATGGCCATAATAGCAGCACCAGCAATCATCAAAGGAATATCAAACCGAGCCCATAGACTCTTGCAAAGCGCCAAGTTTCTCTCTTGAAATAAAGAGTAAGCTTCAAAGACCCTTTTAAAATCATCTCTAGTGGCGGCTTTAGTAGCGACAGCCTTGGCCTGCTCCCATGCGCTAAGAGGAGAATCCAACTCAGAAGATTGAGCAAGACCTCGGGCAGCATGGTAAGAGTCTTGATAGCGCTGAATCTGAGCAGACACCATACGAGAGACGGCAGCCATGTTTTCCCAGTCAGCACCATCAAGGCCAATAAATGCTTCTTCAATGGGAGCGCCAAGGTTGTTGTAAGGCACCGGAAGACCAAGGAGCAGAGACAGTGTAGGCACAAGGTCAATCTGATTGACTGGGCGGGTCTTGGCATCAATGGGAGGCTGCACGTAAGCCGGGTCAGTGCGGCCAAATAAGGGACGCTTCGAGTACATCCAGAGAGCAGCTTCAACCTCGTCGTCACTCTCACCGCCGTGGTCACCCTTGGGATCCATACCGTGATCGCCCATGACAATCAGAAGCGTATCCTCGTCAATTTTTTCCGTCAGATTACGCACAAACTTGTCCATCTGCCCAAGCTTGGCAGTCATGGCCGAGTGATCAGGGCCATAGCGGTGACCCGCATGATCAACACCCAGAAGATGGCCAATAAGGATATCCCACTCGCCCTTCTTTCCATCTTCAAGTAGAGGGAAGATGTGCTCCAGAACACCATTATCAACAGTGTGCAGATCCCAGACGTTGAAGCTGTCGTAGGCACGGCTGATGTTGGTCTCGAAGTGGCCAGGAAATAGAGACAACCAGGTATCATCGCCAAGGTGGGCAACGCGCTTGCCAGCCTTGCGCAGCTGGCTCAGAATGTTGTCTTCTTCAATGGCTGTTCCAGCAAAGTTGCTACCAGCATCGATAAAGGTCGGGAGAGTTCCAGTGGTCAAGCCCTTGAGGCGTTGTAGGGTCGTAGTGGGCGGGTCGGCAATAAAAGGCAAGAGGAATGCATTTTCGGGACTTTTAACCGCAGATTCGTGTAGGTAGGTCAAGGCGTTGTGGTACACTTGAGCCGAGCTGGGATTAGAGGGCGGCACGGTAAAGTCATATCGAAGAGCATCGATAATGACAACGACGGCCTTGTCAAAGGATTTAGGGTGCCAGCAACCACCGTCAATAGAGCTCGAGCCGGACCACAACTCGTTTCCAGGAGCCGGAATCGTGGCAGGAGGAGCTTCACATTGGGAAGACTCGTCAAGAATCAGGCGTGTAAGAAGAAAGCCACGGGTAAAAAGAAGAATACCAGCAAGGTGGATAAGCAGAATCCAGATCCAGAAACCTGCAGTCCACCACCAACGCTTCTCGTAGGCAGAACGTTTCAAGGTTTTGATAGCGTTCCGTTGGCGCTCAGAAGAAGCGGCATATTCCTTTTGGGCGTTTTTATCAATCTTATTCGTCGCGGAAGCCGCGGGGGCACCTTTCCGGAGATCATTACGGTCCTTCTTTTTCAGAGCCT
Source organism: Thielaviopsis punctulata (assembly GCA_036034705.1). Taxonomy (NCBI): domain Eukaryota; kingdom Fungi; phylum Ascomycota; class Sordariomycetes; order Microascales; family Ceratocystidaceae; genus Thielaviopsis; species Thielaviopsis punctulata. The sequence goes on from CM069897.1 coordinate 1,757,667, forward strand.
GGGCCCATTTCTTTTCAATGGCCCGGTATTCTTTTGCAGAGGCGGTCATGTTCGGGTTCAGGTTCGGACTCGGGTTCGGAGTTGACATGACGAGCTATTGATTGGATCGTTAAATGACAGCCCCGATATTGGTAGGATGGGTGTCAAATCGAGACGGACGAAAAAGGAAGAGATAAAGGAAGTTCTGCCTCAAGTCGAGGGGCTCAGCTGGACGAGGACGAGAGTAGGAATGGTAATTGGAAAAGAGAGGGAGAAAAAAGGAAAAGAGAAACAAGAAACGCCCAGACTGGAGCTCGTCGGGAATGCGCAGGAGGTGGAAGCTTCCGGAGACGGGGGGGGGGGGGGGGGGGGGGGACGAACGGGTTAGGCGTGCATTACAGCATAGAGATTGTCACTGACAGACACCGTGGTTAATAAAGAAAACAAGTCAATTCCACGTGTATGGGCCAAAAGAGACTATCAACCTATCTATGAGATGGAGAAGATATTAGAAAAAGGCATGGGTTGGCCGAGAATGCAGTCAAGACAGACAGACAGACAAAGCGTCGTACATGCAAAAAAAAAAAAAAAAAAAAAAGAAGCTGGCAAATTCAACTATGAATCCCGGCAATACCAGTAGACACAGGTATGTTTACATATGTATGTACATAGTATATGTATATATTATATATGTATGTAGTGGAAAAAAAAAGCTTAAGCTAAAGCTTTGGCTGGCGCTTGCTGGTATTTGCCAGAGTTATTCCGGATGGGCTTTGTGGGGCACAATACAAGGTTTAGAATTTCTAAGGTGCTTGATGACGAAGCTGAGGACATACATACATAACATGTAATGTACATTGTATCTGTATACTGCGTACATACATATTGCGGCTGATTTAAGGTATTGCTGTCGTTTGGCATGCTTCTTGCTGGGTCCACGTTGAGGGAATAGTGCATACATACATTCATATACCCCATTTCACGATATACACAAGCGCTGGAAGTTGCAAGGCCTGTCCAATTGCTCGTGAGTCCGTTTGGCGTCAACACAAGTTTGCCTGCCTTCACACTTGTTTAGGCCACGAAAGCCAAGCCGATACTGCCATATACGGTAAAGTGTTTGTGTTTGTAGTAAATAATTGCGTTTGAGCGATAGTACTTTTTTGTGTGGGTGAAGATGCTTTTTTTTTTTGTTTGCAAGTGAGCACAAGTCGCCAACTCAATTTGTAGCCTATGCAGTTTGCTTGACCCATGTACATACAAGTGCATTAGTACATATATACCAATGATGCAGGCTATAAAAGCCCAATCGATAAGAACTTTTGCCCCATCTAAATTGTGCCGCACCAATTTTCTTTTTTTAACCTTTTAGCTGTAAAAAAGCTCAATTGTACCCAGTACCTGATGGTAAAATAGTTGGCGAATGTACTGGTATCAGGCACACAACCCACAACAAACCCACACAACAGCCTTTTTTGACTACTGGTACTTACTTTCCTTTTGATGCGGCCTTGATTTTTTTTCTCGGAATCTTTTCAACAAATCTTTCTTTTCTCCCGCAAACTCTCTTTCCATTTTCTCATCTCTCATCCATTCATCATCTTTTTCTTCCTTTTCCTATTTTCTTTTCTTCTTGGACTTTGCCTTCCTAGCTATTAATGCCGTCTGTATTGACAGCTTAACCCACAATTTCAAACTCCCCGCAGTAGCTGCAGCTTCGTGCCCTTCCACGGCTACATAAACCAACCTTCGCCTCTCGACGAAATCCGCTTGGCCCATTCCCACCCACGCGCCTTTTGCCATCAGTTCCAATCCCCTTGATCACTTTCGTGGTGAAATCTTCAATTCCGAGCCATTGACTGTTCTCGATTTGATCATCCTACTTTGTTGCCAGCTTTTCACCTAGCTCGCGCCCCTCCAATCTCACCTTTCGGGCCTCTCGCTTCACCAATTCTCAACCTCTTTGTCTTTTTCTCCATCTCCTAATACCCACACATAATACAAAATCTCGAAAATGTCAACCAACGGATCGTACTCCAACCAGGAGCAATATGCTGCTCCCACTGAACAGCCCGCTGCCTCCAACAACTCTCAGCCCGCCAACGAGGAGGTTGGCTGGCTGTTTGTCGAGAGCTACTACAACACTCTGAGCAAGTTTCCTGAAAAGCTTCACGTATGCTACCGTTTACCCCACACACGCAAGACGCGCCTGACTAACTCTCATCTAGCTCTTCTACAACAAGCGCTCCCAGTTTGTCTGCGGAGAAGAAGCTGAGGTTTCCAACGTTGCTGTTGGCCGCACGGTAAGAATTTTCTCGCACAACAAAAAAAAATTCCATTGACGTATCCAGCTAATACTGTAATACTAGGCTATCGAGGAGCGTATCCGTCAGCTCAAGTTCCACGACTGCAAGGTTCGCGTCGCCAACGTTGACACTCTGTCCTCGGGTGACAACATTGTCGTCCAGGTCATCGGTGAGACCTCCAACAACCAGGAGCCTCCTCGCAAGTTCGTCCAGACTTTTGTTCTTGCCAAGCAGACTAGCGGGTACTTTGTCCTGAACGATATCTGGCGCTTTATTATCGAGGACGACGACGTTGTCGAGGGTGCTGAAGCTGCTATCGAAGAGCCTGTTGCTGAGGAGGCTCCTGTTGAGGAGACCCCCGTGACTGCTGAGCCTGAGGTTGCGGCTGAACCTGCTGCTGTCGAGGAGCCCGTTGTTGAGGCTGCTCCCGAGCCCTCTCCCGAGCTTGTCCCCGAACCCATTGAGGAGAAGGCTTCTGAGGAGCCTATTGTCGCTGCCGAGCCCGAGGTTGTTGAGGAAAAAACTCCCGAGCCTGTTGCTGCCCCCAAGGATGAGGAGGAGTCGAAGGTCGCTGCTCCCGAAGTCTCCAAGGCTGAAGAGCCTGCTGCTGCTCCTGCTTCCAAGGAGGAAACTCCTGCTCCCGCTCCCGCTCCCGTCCCCGTTCCCGTCCCCGCTCCCGCTCCCGCTCCCATCGCCGCCCCTGTGCCTGCTGCTGCTCCTGTTGCCAAGGCTCCCGAGCCTGCTCGTCCCGCGCCTCCCATGACCTGGGCTAACCGTGTTGCTGTTGCCACCGACACTGGTGCCAAGGCTTCTGTGCCCGCCCCCAAGGCCTCTGTTACTGCTGCTCCTTCTGCCAAGGCTACTCCTACCTCTGCTGCCTCATCTAAGCCTGCTGCTGCTGCTGCTCCTTCTCCTGCTACCCAGCCGGCTCCTGCCCAGGCTACTGACGCTTCGTCTGGTAGCGAATGGCAAACTGCCGGTAATGACTCGAAGCGCCAGAACCGCCCCCAGTCCACGGCTAGCGGTGACAAGGAAAGCTTTAACGCCTATGTCAAGTCTGTCAGCGACAAGGTGTCTGATGTTGACCTGAAGAACGCTCTGTCGCAATACGGTCGCGTTACTTACTGCGATATCAACCGCGTAAAGGTTAGTGCTGGTTTATGCTCTTATTGCTTGATACAATTTACTAACAATGTTTTTTTTTTTTTTTTTTTTTTTGCAGAACTGCGCCTTTGTTGACTTTGCTACGCTGGAGGCCTACAAGGCGGCTGAGAATGCCAACCCTCACATCATTAACGGAGAGAGCATCAACGTCGAGCCCCGCAAGCCCAAGTCTAACTCGTATGGTAACTACGGCAACTCTGGTTACTCTGGTCGTAGTGGTATGAACCGTGGCCGTGGTGGCTACGACAACCGTGGCGGCTACAACACTCACCGTGGCTTTGGCCGTGGCCGTGGTGGTTCCTCTCGCGGCCGTGGCGGTGCTCAGATGTCTAATGCTTAGGTCAGCACTAGAACATACTGAGCGGCTTCCGTACGTTGATGTCATGGGCTTTATAGCTGGCTCACATAGGCATTGGCCCATTTAACCCATGACAATGATGTTGGCTGGTTGTATTACAAAAGCTTGGTGTGTTAAGTGTTAACAATGACGTGCCGTTTTGAAATTGGTGTGGACTGCAGGCCAACTGTATGTTTACTGATACCATGGACAACCGGTATGCTTTGCGTCATGTATGCAGCACAGCAAACACAGTCGGAGCAATACAGGGAAAGGAACACAGGTCGTAAACTGGATTGGGACTTTGTTGTTGTTGTAATTATATACCCCGACAACACAAGGTTATATTCTGGTTCGTCTCAGCCTGCCTCTGTGCTTCCTTTTTTTTTTCCTTTTTTCTTTTTCTTTCCTATCTTTTTCCCCCTTTCTTTTCTTTCTGTGTCTTTTTATCTTCTTTCCTAGGTCTCGTTTCCCTTTTCTTTTCTAGCCATGTGTGCTTAGTACTTACGTATATTTACATCTCTTGGGAGTCGGTGGGTCATCATTTTTGTTTAGCATTGCGTTCATGAGGTCCTGCTACTTTGTGGGGAGGGCGTCTGGATTTTTGCGGATTAGTTTTTTTTCTATGCATTTTTTTTCATAGATCTTTTTGTCAGTCGGGCGCATTGATTTTTGAGTTGATATTGGTGAAGGATGCTTGCTACTGTTATGAGTGAATGAGAAATGAGAAGATGGTGTCTGTCATTGTTCCCACGGAGGAACGGGTTGTTCAAAGAAGAGGGATGATTAAGGGGATGACTTTGAGGGGGTTGAGTGGATGAATTGGTACGTACGTGACTGTCTAAAATGTGGTTGGAACTGTGTATTAATATGTATGTACAGATTTAGTTGTAAGGTTGAGTTGCTGCCCAATCGAGTAACAAGAGCTGATGGTTGGATGCAAAAGCAGAATGAGATGAGATAGCAAGTGAAAACAGAAGCACGTGACTGTGACTAGTTAGACGCGTATGGAATTCCACTTTACGCGTGGGTCTCTTAATTTAGTCCACTGTTAAAGCCAGCCAAAATAGAGGGAGGACGCAACGCAAACTCTTGATTTACAGAGCACAACAAACAGCCATATAAAAAGAAACCACAATGACGTTACCAGAAGAACGCAATCATGAGGAACTGCAGTACCTCGATTTGATCAAGGAGATTTTGGAAACGGGTGAGCATCGGCCGGATCGGTATGTTGCTTCGCTCATGTCGTCATACAACAGACAACTAACAAATTCCCAAGTACCGGCACTGGCACGTACTCTGTCTTTGCCCCGCGGCCAATGAAGTTCCAACTCATGCGCGATGGCCAAGAAGTCCTCCCTCTTCTGACCACCAAGCGAGTGTTTACGCGAGCCGTGATTGCCGAGCTCCTGTGGTTTATTGAAGGTAGCACATCGTCGCAGCCGCTCAGCGAAGCCGGCATTAAGATCTGGGACGGCAACGGCTCGCGCGCTTACCTCGACAGTGTCGGTCTGAGCCATCGCGCCGAGGGCGACCTGGGCCCCGTGTACGGCTTCCAGTGGCGCCACTTTGGCGCCGAATACGTCGATGCGCAGACCGACTACACCGGCCAGGGCGTCGATCAGCTGGCCGAGGTAGTGCACAAACTAAAGCACAGCCCGTACGATCGCCGTATCATTATGAGTGCCTGGAATCCCGCGGACCTCAAAAAGATGGCCCTGCCGCCGTGCCATATGTTTGCCCAGTTCTACGTGTCGTATCCGCGCGCGGCTCGGCTGGCTGACGGCACGCCCGCGGCAGCTGCTGAGAAGCGTACGGAAAAGGGCCACCTGCACTGCCAACTGTACCAGCGCTCGTGCGACATGGGGCTTGGCGTGCCGTTCAATATTGCGTCGTATTCGCTGCTCACACACATGCTTGCGCGCGCTACGGATCTCGTGCCCGGTAGTCTGACGCATGTCATGGGCGATGCACATGTGTACGCTGACCATGTCGAGGCTCTGCAGGTGCAGATTACGCGGGAGCCGCGGGAGTTTCCGCTGCTCAAGATGGCGCGTGAGCCGGGCTGCAGCATCGACGGGTGGAAGTTGGAGGATTTCACTATCGAGGGGTACAACCCGCATAAGGCGCTGGCGATGAAGATGTCGGTATAGGGCTTTGTTAGGGTTTATGAGGTGAGGAGGGGATCGGGATCAATTCAAGTTTATGGCGGGAGAAACGCACTGACAGATGGGAGTCTGATAAAATAGATCTATACACATACATATTATGTAAAAGCAAGGAGAGGTCAAGGCTGTATACTATCCACCTTCCGAGAAGAGAATGAGAATGTGTCAAGTGAAAACCAATCATTATGTATAAGTCAACTCTAGGCGACAGGAGGAAAGCCCATGATGAGACTGGCAATATGCCCTCTACTCTATAACATACATACTAGAGTTATTTCCTTTTATTTCCCCCTTTTCTTTTTAGAAAAAAAAATCTCGTTTAGTGCAGACATGGCTATGTAGGAGGCAGCTCCAATGGGCGAGGGACATATGAGCAACAGGCAGAGTTAGCTTGCATGCGCTGTGCTGGAACTTTTGATGGGGCTACCGTTGCAGTAGTCCATAATCTAAGGTCTCTTCTGTTGAACTATTTTCTATTACATTTTATGTGGTGAAGGGGGTGATGCTTTTGTATCATTGCAACAGTTGTCCGTCTTTCAGAGAATACCATGAACCGACGGGAAGCAGTGGATGCATACAGTAAGACTTTGGGTCGAGCTTCTACCTCGCAAAGCAACAGTCATTTACTCTAAAAGAAACCGAGTTCGGCTTTGTATGAAATGACGTGTCTTGATAAAAGAATAGAGAAGCAGCTAGGAAGACTGGTTGATGGAACTCTGGCATAGCGGGGTATATGAGTAGCCGAACCAGACTTTTGACATTCGGAGAAGTTCATATGGTCTTTTCAATATGCAATGCATCTTGGCCATCTCTATGAAGTTCGTGTTTCTGCTGTTTAATTTGTCGGGGGGTAGCGTTGAGCATATCGCATTCGCTAGGAAGACTTGTACAATGTCTAGGGTTTCTTAGGGTCCAAGGCACCGATTTAAGCTCTTCATAACTCCAACCATTTTGTCTGACTAACGAACCCGATTGTGAATTGGGTTTGAAGAACCAAGTCAGATGGGATTTGTTTTCTCCGATTCAAAACGAGCCAATAGAACGAAGAATAGCAGCTAAAACGACTACATATATGATGTTGCTTATACTGCCCTACACCCCCTGAATTACAAGAAAGGATCTATGACGGCAAAAAAAAAAAGTATGAACCACGGAAAGGACACCATTCTATGGTATGTATATCTAACTCACTTATGTACGATAAGAGACGGAGAGAAAGAGAGAAAGATAGTGTACATATATAGTATTGGATCTTTTGTATTAACGCTTATGTAACAGTGGCACAAAGCCAAGGATTCGTTTTATCCATTTGCAGCTTGAGTAGCCGACTCGGCGCCGGGTAATTTTGATGTTGGGTTTGTAAGTTTGCAGACAACAAACCAAAACAAAAACAAAACACAATACCTAGACTATGGACAGAAGTCATACCCAGAAAAAAGGTAGTTCAGCGGCTGGAAGTTGGCAAAGTAGGAAAACAGACAACTCACGGGGAAGGTTGTGAAGCGCTTTCAAGACTCACCGGTGACTTGTAAGTGAAACGGCCGAGTTCGCTCATGCCGGTATTTATAGTGCATCGTTTGGACGGCCAGGTTGGCTTGAGTCAGCATAATGTACGTATACATACTACGTAGTTGGTAGCATGTAGACAAGGTTGCCGATTAAGCTATCCTTTTTCTGACTCAAGAGATTTCTTCGTGCTACAGAACCTGGAGCTTATCCATCGTGCGGCTCTTGGAGTCCCAGTATAACATGGCTTCTCTCATGTTTCGGTAAGCAATTAGTACGCTGCAAGTCCGCAGTTGCGTGTGACAGAGAAGCAAGCTTTGCTACAGGGGTATTGAAGCTTTTGTACCATATACCAGTACAATACATAAACAAAATAGGGGATACATACACACATACATACTTGTATTGATATCTCTGTTCCATTTTTCCATGGGCTTTGACGGCTGCTTCCTACAGTGCCATTGGGGTGTTTTTGTTGTCTCATCCACCTGCCATTTTGGCACACACACACACACACACAGCAACCTCCTTTTCTTCCAGATTTTGGCAAACTTCCTTCCTCAGCGGTTTTCGTTAAGAAGTATTGCCAAGTCTTTCCGTGTCTACATAGAACGCCACATATGTATGTACATATCTGTTTCCATTTATACAGCCACAGCACACAAAAACTAAACTTGAGGCTGAGATAAAAAATATTACTAAATTTTAACACTCATAAATCGTCATCGAAATTTCCGCTTGGGTAACAAAGTCCCAAATTTCAACGTCACAATCAAATCGTCCTTCTATTTTACATACCCCACCATCAAAAACAAAATCCTTTCTAAAGCAGATTTCAATATACGTATGTATACTGGTACGTATGTACGTATACAAGCATGTATGTTTGCAGTGATAATTTTAGCTCTTTGGATAACCGGTTTCCTTCTAATCCCCTTCCCCCTCCTCCTATCGAAACAGAATTCACGATCGGCTTGAACGAGAAAATAAGAAAACTTACACGCCCTCCAAGCTGCTTGTTGTCTTTGTAGGTTGTTTACGTTTACAAAGGTCGACTTGGCATCGCTTGGCAACCTTTGACTTATTCCGCTGATTATTTCTGCTAAACCAACTTCATATCCAAACTAGTTCTCTTGTCTAGCCGTTCCGCACCTCTTGATTTCCGCACCTCTTGATTTTACCCAGTCAATCAAGACAGACACCTACGTATACATAAACACATGCCGTTTACAGATGTACTGGTACATACATACATATGTACTTGTACATATGTAGCTCTTTCTCTTTTGCTGCATCTCTTTAACGTACATTACTCCCGAGAAGCAGCGTTCTCTTACAAAGTACCACAAGAAACATGAAACAACAAACTATAATCGGCCTTGGCTTGGTACTTTTTGCTCAAGGTATTGTCACTATATAAGTTAGACGTTGTACGTTGTTCTCCCCCATACGTATCCATGTCAAACTGGCCATGCCAAAAGGCCTATGTATGTACATACTGGTACTTGTACTTGTATGTATGAATTTAGTTGTTCAACCTTGTTTTGTTTATTGCTGTTGTCGTTTAGAAAATGTACCCGCCTACGAAAGTTCCTTGTGCTTGTTTTTCTTTTCTAAGCCGGCGCAGCGCATTGTGGTGCAGTACGACATTATCACCAAAATGGAGTACTTTTGCTGTGTATACCCGCTGCAACTTTTTTTTTTTTTTTTTTTTTTTTCACATTTGTTCTTCAAATCTGCATTACGCTGCCCTACATACACTCATTGATTGAACTTGTGGAATCCAATCTTTCAAGCCCCAGGGACCTTTTGCAGAACGAGACGTGCTGCCCCTCTATGTATGATTGTTTTAATGGAATACATACATACTACGTAAATGGGTAAGTGGCCGGTTGATCCGCACACACCCCCATTTGGGTTAATGGACAGAGAGGCACAGAACAGAGAACGAACCGGCAAAGAAGGCAAAAGAGGAAAAAAGGCACCTTTGTCAACGAATCGAAGCCAAAGACGAGTATGTACAAGTTGTTGTTCTTTTTGACTGACCATAGAAAATACCGGTATGTGTGAGTTAGACATATATCTGTTGGTCTATTTTCAGTCCTGTGGATGTAGTTAATACATATATACTGTATTAATTATTCAGTGCTGACCAAGGAAGAGATCAATCCGATCTCCGTCTACGGAGCCCTTTTTTTTTTTAAACTGTTGTTTTCCGTCTTGCGATGGCACTTTTCTTCCTCACAAAAGTACTTTCAAATCTGCTGTAATTCAGGCTGCCTGCTAAAACCCCGGTCCCAAGGATTAGCTTTGTTCTTGTCTCTTTTCTGCCAGATTCCTCCTGGTCCGTTTTACAAAGGTTCTTTTTATTTTCTTCCTTGTTTGAACCAAAAGAGGAAGATCTTTTTTTTTCTTCATTCTTCTTTTTCTAATACATGCCTGTATGTATGTATGGTACTTGTATGTATGTACATACATATAAATTGCGTATTGGTGAGTTGAACAAACAGAAAGCTTGGCCTTACCCAAAAAGAACAGAATCCCAATGTGACAATTTGACTTTCTAACCTACCTTTTTTTTTTTATTCTCAGGTGCAAGTTGACAAGTGATTTCTTGAAAAAAGCGTACCTGAGCAAACAAGAAGCAGGGCGAGAACAAGAGAGAGTGAAATCAAACCCAGAAAAGAGAAAAAAACGACCGATACAAGAAGGGATCAAACACAACGACGAACGCAACGTAACCAAAGGACACTTATTTCCAATACATACTATGCGACGCTAACTTCCCAGGAAGAGCAAATCAGTCAAATCATTTTTCGAGGACGACGAGACTTTTTGCTTTCCTGGGGCCAGTCGCAAGTTTGAACTGCCGTAGTTTTTGACTTGGCTGACTGATCTTTTTCTTTTCTCTTTACATACTTCTTCGTTACCTCTTTATTTCTTCTCTTCAATTTTCTTTCTTGTTGATATTCTTGTTTTTAACTTTTTTTTTTTTCTTCAGCGATTTGTCGAGCTAAACCAGGTTACTCCATTTCCTATGAGCGAGAGAGAGAGAGGAGAAAGCCGAAAACAAAACGATGATTAATAGTGACTCGATCAAAAGTTCGCCCTGTCGATAACTGCAGCAAAAATCGTCGACATTATCATCCATATTATTTATCATCAGCTTTCCCCAAATCCGCTTACTTGCTCCGAAATCAAAGCTGCTTTTGACAGCTTGAGAGTTTGGCTCGTTTTCTTCTTGTTTAATCACTCAAACTAGTCCGACCATCAGAAACGCCGCCACGGAGACAGATAAACACACAGCCAGAGAGTGCGATGCTCACCTCGTCTTCCGCCGGCCTGGCTTCCTTTTTTTCTTTTTCAGTTGTTTAACAATCCGTCTTGCTTGTTCCTTCTTTGTGGCTTTTTTTCTTGCACCGAACCAAATACATACCATACTCTGCACCGGCTTGTTGTTAGCTAGATACACCCCCTCCTCTCTTGGGTCTTTCCAGTGAACCTTCGTTTTGCCGGCAACTACATACATACTACCAGAACGACGAAGTGTGCAACGGACCTGGTTCGATAGCTTGTTCTATTCTCCTTTCTGCCATCGCCCGGATCGTTCTTCCTCTTTTCTCAGCGGATTCCTTGTTCTTGTGGGCAACCATAACATTAGAGCGAGTGCATACATCCTTTACGCCCCAGTCAGTCATATACATACATATAAACCAGCTCTCTCCATGCCGTCACGTTTCGTTTCTAGTCCCATGGACCACCAATCATTGTCTGTGTTGGACAAGCAAACTTTGTCTTGCTCGCCTCCTGGACTTTTATCCTCTTCGAGCTCTTCCCCATCATCTAGCTCTGCTTCCGGCGTCCCCGTCGCCCCCGCCGCCGCCAGCCAACAACCCTCTCCGCCCCTTGCGCGGCGGCTATCTATTGACGACGACCTTCGTTACCACTCCATCATGACTTCATTACGGCCCTCACCACCACCACCGTACCCGGATACGGATACACACCAGCCTACTGCCATGGACACGTCTCAGAGTTCATATCCTCAAAAGCAGCAGCCACCCTCATTACTCCCATTATTAAATTCAGAGTCGACAACACTAGAATCAGCATCAACATCACTTTCAATACGCCCGCTCACACATTCGTTGCCACCAAAACATTCTCAGTACTATCCGCACTACCAACACCAACGCCGCCTCTCTGCCCAAAAAGCCGCTGACATGATGCGCCCCAAATCAGCACGCACGTCGCGCGATCTTCTTCCGTCTTATTCGTGCAGCGTTGAATGCGAGGGCGTGTTTGAGCGCAAGATGGAAATCGAAAACACTACCAAGCGCGCCGAATACCGCCAGTGGCAGACGGTCTACATAACGCTTGTCGGCACGGCATTGACAGTTTATGCGGCCAAGAAGGATCGTGGATTCGGAAAAAAGGGCGGGCCGGGGATTTCACCTGACAATCCGCCATGGATGAAGAAGGGCAAGCTTATTCAGCAGTACAGTCTGATGCATGCGGATGCAGGCATTGCGGCTGATTATCGAAAGTACGTACATACATCTATGCTCTTATTTTTTTTGTCACCTTCCACCTTCACATAGATTTATGGTTAGGATGGACAAGGTTTATGCCAAGGGCAGCGAAGTTGCTTGGCTTGAACTTGAATGTCTCTGATTGGGCCAGGTCGAGTTGTCAAGTCCATGACTAGCGCACCGTCTTGGCAAGTCTTTGCTTTTTATTCTTTTTTTTTTTTTTTTTTAGAAACAAAATAGTCTTCTGGTTGAAATGTCTGCATCAAGCGGTATGCTAACCAAGTTCTGCAGACGCCGCTATGTCATCCGCGTGCGTGCCGAAACTGACCAATTCCTCATTTCATGTGTCGAACTGTCGACCTTTATCCGCTGGCTTGATGCCCTGTTTTCTGCTATTGATGTGGCTGCTCCGCTAGAGGAGCGCGACTTTCCGCGGGATCAGAGTATTCCACGAGTGCAGCGCATTCGCTGGCTTCGCGGCACACAGCACCAGTCTATGTGTTCAGGAAATCCACCGGGATCATCTTCATCAGCTGGATCTGTCTCTGGTTGTATCGGAGAAAGCTCAGGGATGGACTTACATGGGGGTTTGTCGGCGTTTGATCCGATGGGCAACCCAGAATCGCGGTTTCTGGCTGCGGAGCAGATTGACGCCGAGTACATGAACGAAGAAGATCACGTGCTCATTGCCGACGATGATGACGAGGATGGGCGCATTGATCCTGTGGCCATTGCCAACGGCACGATCCCTGCCCCTCCTGCTTCCTCTCCTGCTTCCGCTTCAACGCCAGTACCAGCCCCGGCGCCAACTACAGGCCCCTCCCGACACGCCGACCCGCTCCGACGCCTATCCACTACAGAGTACCCGCACGACGCCATCGACTACCTATCGGGAAAATGGGCGCCGCACCATGTGTGGACAGAGGCACATGACCTGCTGTATGCCAAGATGTGCTACTCGGTGCTGCTGTTCCGGAGTCCGCGCAAGAGTCCGTTTGTGGTGAGCAAGGGTACGCAGTGGCGGGTGGACTGGCAAACGGGACAGATGACGCGGGTGCTTCCGCCGCAGTACAATACAGAAGACAAGTCTGCGTGGGAGATAATTCACACGCAAAACATGAAGCGGCGGTAGTTTTCTTTTTGTTTCTCTCTCTCTATCTCTTTTCTTTTCTCTTTGCATTTTGAGCATCATTTTGGGTTGGATTTCTTTTTATTTCACATCTTGGAACGGTTCACATGATATCGATTCCGGATTTCTTTTTGTTTCTATAGCGCAGCGCATTTTTGTACTTTTTGTTTTTGCTCTGTCCTTGTTTGAGCTATTTCAATATATTCATGACTACTACTAGTAAGTAGTTTTGCTTTGTACTTAATTTAATGATTGCGCGCATGCTGTCATAGTCTATTCATTAACCATGCATGTATGCATTAAGCTTTAGGTCCTCTGAAACAAATATACATGTACATACTATAAAGAACTTGTAGCCCCAAACCTGTCTACACACTCCCCATCTCAACTTCTACATCCTTTGCCTCCTGCGCAATCTCTCCAACCACGCCCGCCAACAACTCCGAGGCGCCGTCGACATCAGCCATGGCTCGTTCCAGCATGTCCAACAAGCCAGTGATTTCCGCACGCTGGGCTTCGATTTCGGCAAAAAGGCGCTCGTTGAGGGCTTGGCTGTTTTGCAGGCGGGCGTTGAGCCGCGATTGCTGGGCGATTAAAGGGCGGGCAATGTGGGCGGCGACGATGGCGTCGGCGGGGAGTTGGTGGGGGCTGTTTTGTTTGTAGTTAGGGTTGGGGGGGTTGGTTAGTTGGGTGAAGTATATTTATGTATGTTATTGTAGTAAGATTTATTTGGGGATTGGGGATCAAAGAAAACACAATCTTTGAAGAAGATCAAAAAAAAAAAACAAGGACTTACGGCGTCGGTGGTTGTCCACCCTGTTTCTCGCCCACCACCCTCCTCGTCGCCGCCTCGGCCACCAGACTCTCGAGTTCATTCAACTTGGGCACGACGCCGCGCACCGCCAGGATCTTGTCGAATTCCTGGCGACAACGCAGCTCGAGCCGGTCGACCATGGTCTGGCGCACGCCACGCAGCAGGTTGGGCGCGTTGGCGGCAATGGTTGGGTAGCACGCAGCCATGTTGGGCCACGAGATTTTGCTGAGCGTGTGGCGCAGGCTGTCGTTGAAGAGGTCGTGGAGGCGCTGCGCGCGCGGGCCGGGCGCTATGTTGGGCGCTGCGGCGGCGGCGTGGGTGGGGGGACGTGGTGCGGCGGCCGCGGCGGCGTCCGGCATGGCGGCGTCTGGATCCTCTGTGTGTCCTGCCCCATCTGGGTTCGCCTCCCTTGGGTCTGCCCGTATCTCTGTCTGTCCACCCTCCTTCTCCACCGCCTCTTCGACGGGATCCTCTGGCTGTACCGTCGCCGTCTCCATCTCCGTCGCCGCTGACTCCTGAGAAACACTTGTGTTCTCTAGGCCTTGCGCGTGAACCGGGTCTGGCGCTGGCGTGGATGCTGTTGTTTTTGTTGTTGCTGCTGCTGCTGCTGCTGCTGCTTCCGCTTCCGGCGGCGCGGGCACGGGCGCTGCGGCGGCAGCTTGTTGTGCAGTGGCGGCAGCTAATGAGCGACGAGTTTGCGGGCCAGCCATTTTCTGTGGGTTCTCTTTGTATGAGCAAGAAGATGAATTATGAGGAAGAATAAAAAAAAAGAAAAAGAAAAAAGTGACGTGAACAAAGGTGTGATGCGCAAAATCGCGCCAAGTTCTTTGCGCATATGTCCATCTCATTCAAACAAAAATTGGCTTATAGAAAGTTTATGTGGGTGTTGGAGTCACGTGACTTGTACAAGCTAGGGTTCACTCGCCGTGTCAATTATTCTTGGAGGCTGTTCACAGGTTTTGACCTGCAAGATAGGCGGTTTCTGAGAAACAAACGTATTGGTGCAGCTGTACCGAACCGAAAATAACACATCCGGCTCCTTCCTTGGTCAGTCTCTTGCGTTGAACACGGGGGGCCTTTAGGTAAATTTTGTGGGGACTTTTAAACCCACTTTTGACCCTTTGAAATCCATCAACTACACTTGTATAAGCTTGATACTCTTTATGCTTCTTTTACCTTGAAGCTTATCCCAAGACTCGTTTCGTATACCTGCAGTTATCTTTATTTGGCCATGGCTGGCCCCCGTCTTTCTCTAGCTGCGACCGGTCCCTTTCTGCGTTCCCGCTGCGCAGCACTATTACCGTCGCCGCTGCTGCTGTTGTCGGCACTCCAGACTTGCCAGCTGCAGCGGCGGTATAACGGCTCGTTCCGGCGCCACGGCAAAGCCATTGAGCCTCCATCGTCTTCGGCCGCTGCAGACTCTTCCAAGCCCCCGGAAGACGTCCCCGCAACAGACTCTTCTGAGTCACCTGTCTCGGAGATTCTCTCTTCCGCGTCGTCGTCGTCCTCCGCTCCTCCGCCTCCGAACCTCTTCACCACCGCCTCTGCTTCCCCCTCCCCGTCTTCCGCTGACCTCATTCCCCTCTCTACACCGCCTTTTTCTTCCTCGTCCTCATCCGCGTCCTCTTCCACCGCTCCCTCCCCACCACCCTACCGGCCACCCCACCCCTTTGACAGCTTCACCGCCGCCACCCGCCTCCACCAAGGCGGCTACACCCTCGCGCAGTCCGTCCTGCTCATGAAGTCCATCCGTGGCCACCTGACCAGCCGCCTGGCCGCCGCGCGCGCACAACTCGTCAGCAAGAGCGACGTGGAAAACGAAATCTACCTGTTCCGCGCCGCCTGCTCGGAACTCGGCAACGAAATCAAAAACACGCGCCGCGTCGCCGACGAGGAAATGCGCAGCCAGCGCACGCAACTGCAGCATGAACTCGACATCCTCTCGCAGAGCATCAGCCAGGAAATCGCCGGCATGAACGATGCCGTCAAGGGCATGATTGGCGATCGCAGCATGATGCGACGCGAGGAACACAAGGCGCGGGAGAGTGCTGTGAGTTTTTTTTTTTTTTTCCTTCTTTTTCTTCTTCTTTAGAGGACAACCCAGCTAACCCTAACAGATCCAACAACTCAACTACAAAATCAGCATCATGCTCACCAGTGACGCAAAAGCAGATATTGAAACAATCCGCTGGATCCTCATCCGCCGCGCCGTCCTCGGCATTCTCTTCATGGCTGTGATTTCCATTTCTCTGATGCGCTACACCTCTCTTGTCCGCAAACAGCGCCAAAAAGACGCGGCAGATGAAAAGAAGCGGCGCGAGAAACAGCGGGCTTTGGATGCTGCAGCGCAGACTGTTTCGAATCAGGTCCATGGTCACGTGCCGGCATCTTCGTTCTAGACTTGGGGGAGGGGGTTTTTTGTTTCACAGGTACATATCAAGCATGTACTACATACTACATACATATTTATGTATATGTACAGCGATGCAATAGACAAAGAGATAAAGCCATTATTTTGAAATGTGCTGCTTAAATTAGGCATCAACACAACTAATTAATCCCAAAGCTCCAACCTGAAAAGAAGGAAAATAAATAAAACAAAAATCCCATGATAAATCCATCTCCATCCATGAGGTTAAGAAATGAATACAGAAATACAATCTAGAAACAACCAGATATGGCAACTTGTAGCAAAAGACATGTAACAAAAAGACAAATGCCAAAGCAAGCATTGTGCAGCGTGCTCGTGATGAGAAGAAAAGAAAAAGGAAAATATAAAGAGAATAAAACAACCCCTGATTCTGTTGAGGGTTATGCAAAAAAAGGAGCAAAAGAACAAGAATATAGAGGCGAAAACTTGATATGCGAGAAGGGAAGAAGAAACGAAAGGTAAGTAATGGACAAGAAAAGAAGGAGAAAAGAGAAAGCCAAAAAAAGACAGACAAAAAGAAAGAAAAAAGAAGAAGACCAAGAAAAGGTTACTGAGCCTATTTGCCCTTCATTTCCTTGCCCTGGTGATCACCAGACTTGACGCTCGTCGGAGATCCAGTTCTGCGGGAGGAACTGCTTTGCTTAGAATCGCTCCCTCTCCGAGAATAGCCGCCGTTGCTGCCGCTACCCTTGTACGAGCCGCTGCCACTTCTGCGTGAAAAGCTGCGCTTATGGCGCATGCGCGGAAAGTAGAGGCTGGAGATTTCTGGGCCCCACTGGTGCCGAGTCATGATCCAGTTCTCAATCGGGTCGCCGGGAATTCCGTTATCGTCAAACATCGGATGGCCAATGGAACGGAAGCGCTTGTTCATCATCGTGTGGTGTTTGACCGAGATTATAGGGCCCAGGGCCTTGCTCACCCGGTACACCTCGGGCACAAACCACAGCTGGTCGTCGTACGGCAGACACAGAGCCAGAGTTTGCACCACATAGTTGGCATACGCGTCTCGCATAAACACCTCCAGCTGGTACTTGCCATCGGCTGTCTTGCCCTTGACAATTTGGTAGAGCATCTGAATCTCTTGCGGGCTGCTGCGGCGCATGCAAGCCTCCACAACATTCGACGCGTGCTTGTGCTTGGACAGCGTGATGAACTGCGCAAACACCAAGTCAGTCATCTTTTGCTGATCCTCGGCCGTGCCGTTGCGAATCACATGCTGCGCCACATAGTTGCCAAATTCGTGGGAAATCAGCATCTGCGCCGCCTGGTGAACCTCGTCCACCAGCAGCCGCTTGTCCGAAGGCGACACGTTTTCCAGTAGGCGCTGCATCACCCGGCAGATGAACTGGTCTTGGGCGTAGTGGGCAACATTGCCGACAAACATGTCAACCAGATACTGCACCTCGGCCAGAGACGACACCTCAATTGCCTTTTGGACCACATGGTTGCCGTGCGTGTTGGTGATGAGCTTCATGATGTTGTTGCGGACCTCGGCGATAAACACCTGGCGCTGGTCCGCCAGAACGTGGTCCATGGCCTTTTGCACCACTCTGCATCCAAACGCATTCATTGACAGATCGGTGATTTTGCCAACCATGACTTCGCCAATGGCTCTCTTCTGAGCCTGGCTGCCGAGCTCCAGGAACTTTTGGATGACATAGTTGCCAAAGATGTCGCGCATTATTGGCAGCAAGTTGTCCTTGAGCTCGGCAAAGAGCAGGTTCTTTTCGTCCGAGTTGGCCTGGCCCAGCTTTTCTTGGATGAAGCGCGATCCGTTTTGGTCGCCGGTAAAGGCAACGACACTGCCGAGAATGTCCTGTAAAGTGTTAGTCCTGATACATATAAGATGGAAAAGAAAAATGAACTTACCGTAATCTGGTAGTCTGCAAAGCGGCTCTTGTGCTTCTGGATGTCTTCCAGAATGGCGCTGGTGCTAGATTGGCGTTTGTTGTTCCCGTGAGAGCCAGAGCCAGAGCCAGAGCCAGAGTTGGTGCGGTTGTGGCGGTTGTGGCGGTTGTTGCCAGCTGCAGGCATAAAGGGGTTGGCCATGTTGATGCCGTTGACAACTCCTAGGCCGTTGACGGCCCCCACCGCAGCATTCGCAACATTAAACGGCCCAAGGCCCGGCGCATTGTAAACCATCTGAGGGACACCCTGGCCATACATGTTACCCTCAGCCATCATCATGTTGCCATGCGCATTCTGGTTGACCGCGGCAAGGGCATTGTTAAAGTCAGCCGCAGAAATGGAGCTCATGCCAGCGCCCATCATCATTTGCTGGCCGTGCTGCTGGTACTCCTGGTACTGTTGGTTCTGCTGCGGGTAAAAGGCATTTGCAGTAGCCACAATGTTGGAGTAGTTGGTCTGCGGATTGCGCGAAACAGAGCCAATTTGAGCGGCAATATTAGCATGCTGGTGATACTGGCCGTCGGAAATAGCTCCGATCTGGTTCTGGCTCGGACCAGACCAGTTGTTCTGAGGCGCAATGGTGGGAAGCGCCTTGGTCAGGGACGACATGCGAAAGGCTGCAGTGTCAATGGTCGAAACGCGCTGCATGGGCGAAACGCCATTGTTCATGTTCCAGCTGCTGTGCGGAAAGTAGTTGTCGGCCGAAATAGGCGACGGGGTCTTCTTAAAGGCAGAGCCCACAGCGGCGCCACCAATACTAGGCTGAGCCTCCTCAAGAGCATGAGCCGTGCTTCCGGCAATAGCAGCAGAGGCAACCGTGTTAGCAGTTGTAGCAGCTGCAGCAGGGACAACGGGAGCACCAATGCTGCCGTGGCGCGAAGTCTTGAGATCAGCGCCCACAGCACCGAAGCAGTTGCCGCCAGCAGGAGCCATTTCAATTGGACCGTCGTGACTGTTGCGGTGGCTGTTGGCGCCGCTGCGAGTCTGGGGCAAGAAGCTCGCCTGGTTATCAAAGGCGGCGCGGGGACGAGTAGGCGAGGAGCTCAGTTTGCCACCAGTGCTCCAGATGTTGTGGCCGGTCACTATAGATAAAGGGAAAAAAAAGCATGGTTAGCCAAAGCCTGGTTCTCAATGCACCTCATCACAGGCGCCCATCTAGCCCAATTCGTCATACAATAGCTCGAGCCATTGCCAGAACCACATTGCAAAGAAATCAAAACTTACTAGCAGTCCCGTTAACAGACGAGCGGTGGCCAAAAGCAGAGCTCTCGCCCCAGGTGTTGATAGATTTTATGTCGGTAGTGCTTCCAACCATTGTGCTGGATCCTGAAGAGGAATGCGAAGAAAGGCTTGGTCGGGTCTTGCAAAACTTGTTAGTCTCTTCAATGTCTGGATTGTTGAGTCCTGTCGCAGATAGATCTCAAAAGTCGAGTCGAGGCAATCAATCAATCTATACAGATTCTGGGCTGGGTCTTGTGGTTGTCGGTCGTTGAAGCATGAAATGACTTGGTTGGGTGTACTGTATGAACAAAACAAGGCAATTGATCGATCGGATGGGCTGTGAAAAGAGAGGGAAATCCAGGTCAATCAAGAGCTGGAGATGCAGAGGCACAACATTTAAACAAAAGTCACGACAAAACAAGAAAAAAAAAGCAAAGTAATAGATGCACAAGAAACGAAGGATATGAGATAGACGGTCCACGAGACAGTCCAGCTGGGACAGTAAAAAGAGGACAAGGAAAAGGAAGAAAGAAGCAGAAGAGGAATAGCAGCATGTAATGTAGTATATATGTATGTATGTACTGGTACATATGTACATACTACGTACATATGTAGTATATGGATGGTATTGGTATTATACAAGGTTGGTAGAGGAAAAGAAAAAAAATGCCAGACCCGAATGAAGGATGGGAAGACAAGGAGGTAGTAGAATAAGAGAAAACAAGAGAGGGAAAAAAAAAAAAAAAAAATGATAATAAATTGTATGATAGGGCACAAGGGAGGATTAGGATTTGGGGCTATTTTCATGCCTTGGTCGGCAGAAGGAGAAAGAAAAATCAGTGGATCAAAAACAAAGGCAGCCCGCTTTATGGGCTAACTGTGCTTGTAATACAGAGCCCCAGCTTAAGCTAAGTCATGGCGGAGCAGAGCAGAGCACACCAGACAAGGACAAGACATGACAAGCTGGGAGGCTTGGTGCCAGTGCAAGTTGCAGTGGATCGCCGCTACCAAAGTCTTTGGCTTTGCTTGGGCTGACAAGTGACTTGGGCTTAGGTAAAAACCTAGAACTCAACCCCCCCGGGTAGGGTTTACAAACAAAGCATCCGAGGTGTAAAGAAGGTTGATGGCAAGTTCCGGGCTCTAAACTTTAAAAATGCCTGGGTGCAAACAGGGGTATGGGAATACTGTACATACATACATACATACAGGTGCATACTAACTTAGCACACACAAGTATGTAATTATGTATATCTGTATGTATGTATGTATAAACACGTAAAAGCAGAATGCATGTGTTCAAGCAGGGAAGATTATCAAAATGGGAAAAGAAAATAAACAATACCTGTAAATCACCAGAGTGAAACTCGGAGTTTGTACAAAGACGAAATCGATGTACAGGCTGATCTTTTGTTTTCTTTTGTCCCCCTCAAGTTCAAGCTTCAAACAGCTGGTTTGCAAGTGGAAGAGATGGACGTGATCGAGTGGTTGATTGTGTATGAGGGAAACGGGCAGTTGGGGATAGCTGTAAACGATGTTGCGGTGAACGCTGAGAAAGGCTATGAACAACGCGTTTATATCGAGGCACAACTATTTTGTGGGAAAAGAAATATCAAGAAGACAATCTCAGAAAGTCAAGAAACTGCCTTGTTCTTATACTCTGAAAAGCCACTAGCTTGTTCATACTCACTGAGGTGAGAGCCAAACCTCAAACGACAAACGACAGTAGAGTCCCGCGTGTGAGATATCCGCCATTGACAGAATAGGTAATTGACATTTCTACTAGTAGTAGAAGTGACGACACTCGCGCATAATGCCAGAGCTAGTACGTATTGCAATACATAGTTTACTGGTCTTTGCTAATTTTGGTTGGCTTCACTACCGAATGAGGCACCTTTTGCATAGAAAACCGCAAAATACTCGCTTAGTCGTATCAGGACTCTGAGACTTCTTCCGTTTATGTATCGGGTGGGTGGCAAGTCCAAGTCCCGATGTGGGACATGGGTGTGTATATACCCACTAGAGCACTTGACTTGGTAGAAAGCGAGATGGCAACAAACGGTAGTACATCTGTTCCGTACCAAGCAGTTCTTGGTGAGGATGTCATACAGTAGTTGTAGATATATGTTATGTTGTATGTATGTACAAACAAGATAAAAAAAAAAAGCGAAACAAGGCAGCCGTGGAAGGCCGAGAGGCAACCGAGAACGGACGGAGATAGTTGTAGTGTTGCAAATTTTGTGCGTTAACAGTGGAGTGATAATACTGACTTACCGCCGTCGACATTATTGGCGACCAGTAGAAAGATTGATAACTGAAAGGTCCTTGGTGAAAGCGCAAAGGTCTAGCCTCAAAATCCTGAATACAACGAAGCGCAAGATGGATGAAAAAAAAAAAAAAAAAAAAAAAAAAAAAAAA